>CM042748.1:11814132-11824132 GCA_022496165.2 Catalaphyllia jardinei
GTTGGCATGGTAACCGAGATTCTAACAGAGTACACCTATTTTCTTTTCCAGGATAGGGTGCTACAGCGACACAAACGTTTCTTTCTATCTATTCAATAATCAGCAAATATAATCTTGTTTAAGACAGTTCAGTTCACTTTACAGAGACTTCATCCTTCAAAATGGAAAGCTGACGAACATCTTTGATTGTAGTCTCTAACACTGATTCCACATTAGGTTTGCCAATTAAAAATCCTTTGCTATCGTCCGTAATTCAGGATTAGATAAAATGACTGAAACATAAGAGAACTTAAAACCTAAAAGAAAAAATAAAATAAAATCGACAATAAAATGCTATAAAATGATGAATTTTTTTGCAAATCCTGGCACGAATTTAGTTGGGTGAGATGGTTTGACCCTGGAAACTGGGCACTATCTTGATGCCACTGAACTCAAGTTCAAAGCAGTTTACAACAGCAATTGCCAGTGAAAGAATTTTCACCGATAGGGAAGGGAAGCAGTCAACCTGTTAGCGATAACATAGATTCTTATTACATACACGAATAGTTCGTGTTTTGTCTTAAATGGAGAATGTTCTACATCCACCTTATAAATCAAAGCTTTCATTTGTTCACCCTTCATCCTCCCTTCTTTTAAAAGGAAATGGATAACTGCAAACATATTTCTGACTTACAAGGACACTAAATCGACAAATCATCAAGGAAATGAAACTTCAAAAACAGTCAGACTTGAGCGTTTTGTTATGATAGGTGAGGAATAATTTTCTACATGCACACACGGTCCAACAATTTTTCACATGGTACTCAGATAAGAACTATAATCACTTGCCAGATATAATGAGGACTTTTAAGAAAGGGATATTGTTTGTTTCCCTTGAATTTGTCCTGAACTAAATTACTATCGGCTATTAGGAACAATTTTTCATCTCTTCTGAGAGTTTGACATAACGAGATCCAACAGTAGATATATATGTACCTATCAATGAAACTTTCAAAGAGATCTCGCTGGGTCCCTGACCGCTGGTTGCTTGTTGCTGGGTAACCCAGGATGGTTTGTTTATCCCTGAGTAACCAGCAAGAGCGTAAGATCCCCGGAGAACTCGTATGATGGGATCAGTAGCACCCAGTCTCTTGAGAGCAGGGAATGCTGGTGACACGTAACGTGAACCTTCATCTTGAATGGCGACCAAAACGATTTTGCTGTAGTAAGGACGAACATTACATGAATAAGAGAGATAATAAGACAAAAACGTCTTAAACTAGGACTTATTTGCAACCACCAGGACGATACTTAAAGTGTTAACATTGAAAAGAATATCGTGTTGTTGATCGAATATTTTAAGGATGGGGCTTCGGATGGGCCTAACGTAAGGAGATGAGTCCTTTACACCAAATTAAACGCTCTTTCTTCGCTTTTCCCGAACATAACATAAGGTACATAAGAAGCCCTGCTAGCGTAAGGGAAGGGGCGTCGGTTCCATGGGTTCATATTAGGATAAACAACAACTTGCGTGAATAGACCCAACGCATGATTCAGTCGAGTTTGATGCAATTGGAAAGTAAGGCTTGAATGTGACATTGGCTAGCCTAGAGTCAATTAAATTCGAAACAAGCGGAAATTGTGATTGCCCACTGTGCACTTGACAAATTATTTCTCTGTCGATGTTATTTTAAGTTCCGTTTCTTTATTTGTTTTGAAAAGCCTCGAATAGAAATGTTTTGTTTGCACTCCAAGATGGCGTATCAAAGATAATGGATCTCGTGACGTTTTTAAACGCGACGCAAGAAAATGCCCATTCCCGCGCCCCTAAGTACGCTCGTGGGGGACTATAAAGGATTGATTGTCATGAAGCGAAAAAGGCAACTGGTACAACGATAACAACACCAAAATTACTTCCACCCCATGCACAGCCTCTACCACCCTGTTTGAACTGAATTATGCACCATGTTGTGGGCTAAAACGATGTTTATTACATTGAAGGACAGCGAAAGAGCAAATTAAAGAAAGCATATAAAATTATTTGCTTTCGGCCAATCACGAAATAGTAGGGGAACAGACCTATCTATTGAAAACTAACTCAAGTGTAACGAAAGTGTAAGACCTAAGTGTAACACTTACTATCCAAGTATGCGATTAAGGTAGTTCTTCAAGCGGTTACCAGCGGAGCTATCTCCATATGTATCGAAATTCTCTGCCTCAACCATGGTCCCTAAATTGATATAAATCACTGAGTACTCGTAGTGTTTTTGCTTCATTTTGTTTTTTTTACATACTTTCGTTGTAATTATCACTAAAGATGTAACTAGATGTTTTATAGCTGTAGCTATCGCTTTTTTTGTTTCCCTTCAGTTTTTTCATTAAGTCTTTTGTGAGTTTCTATGGTTACCAAAAGTTATTTTCTCTTTGCTTGCTGCAGCAAGTGGACGGGTAGGAAAACAACTCTTGCCCCCGGTACTTCAGATTCTTGTAACATAGTAATAAGAAAACACTGGCAACCAGCACCATCGGTGTCTTTTGTATTTTGTTCTGTAAGTAATTTTATTATTATTATCATCATCATCATCATTATCATTATTATTATCATTATTATTATCATTATTATTATTATTATTATTATTATTATTATTCTCTCCGTAATGTTGTACTATGTTGTTAAAAATAAAGGTAATTGAAAATAGAAAATCAAAAACTAAGGAAACACGGTACACTTAGTTGTTACATTACCTGTTGTAGCGTCCACAACAACAACGTTATGTCCCCTCCCGTGCAGCGAGTGATCATGTCCATTCACCTTGATGTAAGCGATACCACATGTGTTGGGATTTTTCCCTGGATCATTACAACCTTCGCTTCGGATGTGAATATCCACGGCGGAACCTGCAAGGAAAAAAACGTCAACCACCCATTATCAAAAAGATGAAAAAAAAAATACATTCAGTTTACTTTTAGGTCTGCGAGAGATTGTCACGTCTCTAAAGGTAGAACTGAGAGCCGGGTTTTGTGTGTGAAGTGCACACCTTCAAAGTGTACACATCCTGAGCTGAATGTACGTTGAATACTGATAACCATATGAATTTGCTTTGTTTGCTTGTTTTCTTTTTCATTATTCTCTCTACTCGTGTATTCACGGTTACAGTTTTCAACGTCAATCGCAATTTAACAGTTAGTACATTTGGTACTATGGATGTTATAATGACTTCAGAAGTGAGAGATGGATAAGACTGTAAACTGAACACATTCTTACCAAATCCATGTCTATAATTGATTTTACTTGTGGGTCTGCTCTAGGTTTTCGAATAAGTCCAGAGGTATGTGCAGCCCAAAAGGATATGGTTTCTAAGCTGTTTATGTCTGAAAAAGGTGTAGAGCCTGAGACTGAGGGTGTGTTTTTAATCTGGAAGTTGTAGTGGTTGGACGATTCCACTCCATCACTCCTTCACTGGGTCACTTCCTGTAAGACATTTAACCCCCGGGAGAAACTCCCATGTCAAAACTTATGCACAAATGCTTGTCAAAAAATAAAATTTAACTTCTAAAGGAGACTAATATCGGTGCCCCTCGAGCTTCATTAGACCCCTATAAAATATACCACTTAAAAAAGAATAGGTTCGATTACTAGCTACTGGAAAAGAAAGGATCCGCGCAAACTTGTAGACCCAACTCATATAATACCAGAGACCAGCGGAAATCAAGCCTAAAAACAGAAAATAATTAGAGTGTTTCTTTCATTATTTATTCGAGTGCACCCTAAAGGATACTTTATACAGTAAGTGTTACACTTTTTTCACAGCAAAAAATAGTGATGTTTCGTCATCAACGCCCTAAGTGTGACCAAAATCCTGGCAGTGGGAGCATTTGATCTTGTAAACAGCTCCCTGTCTATTGTTGGGTTCGTCTCGGTCTTTAACGTTGGTCAGGAAGTGCCGTAACGTAGTTGTAGGTTTGTGGGCTACACGGATGTTGTAGGGCTGTAGGATCCGTGAGATGGTCTCAGAAGTGCCCTTAATGTAAGGTATAGTCACTGTAGTAACAGGTGTCATGTTCTTGTTCGTAGGGGACCCACAGAATGAGACTATAGGTCGCATAGGTATACCAGGTTTGTGCAGTTTTGGTAGTCCGTAAAGTTTAGGTGGTTGTGGTACTGAGTACCTCAGTCGATAGTGGCGTTGAGTGTCAATAGCGTCGGTCTTTAAATCGTAAGTATTTTGCTGTTAAGAGCTTCTGCCCGAGAGACCGGGGCAGACTTGGAAATAAAGGTCGGCCGATTTCGCTTAAAATTGGTACACAAAGTCGTCATGTGGACTTATGTAATAGGGCTTTTTTACCACGAAACACTTTAAGAGAAATTACCCACTATGCACTGCCAGTCAAAGCCTTAATTCCTCGTTAGGAGAGATGTTTAGGCACCAACTGCACAATTAACAAACAATCAAAGATCCCAAAGTAAATAATATGAAGGAAATATATATTTCCAAACCATAAACTAGAAATTAATTTTCCTACTGGTGGATTTGAAACTAAATTTCTACCCTGTACCCAGGTGACTGAAAGATGAGGGGGAAACTTTATATGTCGATAACAAGCAAAGTAATCAAAATAAAATGAAACTAGTTGCTTACTGATTGTATAAGTTAGGTGGGAAAAGCTGAGCAAAAAACACACACAAAATATGACCCTGCCTTGTTTCCATGGCAACCTTGCTTTGTCAGGCATAGTTACCCTAAAATTGAGTTTTCTCAACTAATTCTCTGTTTTATATTGACGTTTTTAAATTTCTTGGGACAATAATAGTTTTCTGCACCTTTTCGTGCCTTTAGTACTCTTTTCACTTCTCATTTAATTTTGCTTTGGCAAAAAAAGCAATAAAATATAGACTGACGTATTCAATACGACATATGTTTTGGAATCTATGACATTCTAACATCATGTGCCTTCATAGCTGACTATTCACCATCATTGTAAATTTATGCTGTGAGTTTTTTCCTCCTTCCCCCTGCCAGGAGATCACAAATGCCTTGTGTGACTAGTGTTGTTCAAATTTCCGACTTAATTGCGACAGACCCAGAGGTGCTTGGGGGGCGAGAATGCATTCCTGATCCGGTCGCGAAATTGTCTTTGTACAGTGCATACTCATCAGGGGTGGGAAACGTTTGGCAGATGGGGAAGTATGTATTTTTGTGACGTTTGCCCAGTCCATCACATTTGAATTCAGTTCAGCCAGGAGCCGTAAGTCTTGGGATTCGCGCGGACCCATGATATGGGACAATTTTTCTATTTTTAGAACAAATTGCGCCATCCTGACGTCATATATCCGCACTGCACCACGCACGTGTCTTGGGTTCTCGCGGATATTGCCACGTTGCGTGATGAAATGGTAAGAGTTGCGAGATTCTCTTGCCGCTTTTTCACAGCGATGGCAGGGAATAAGGCAGAGAAGAAGAACCAGGGCTCTTCTATGTACTTTTATGCTCTGATTAAATGGAAAAGATGTGTTTTGCAGGGTCGAGAATTTCTTTAATTTCGCGCTGTGAATGAATAAAATCCGCTCGCCGGCTAGTTATACGCGTAAACTTTTGTGTTTGTTCTGCAGAGAAAAGTTCCGTAAGAAAACTGTTTACTCCTATATCGAGTTAATTTGTGAGTTTGCCAAAAAACATTTATCACGACCAAAACCTGTTTTTGATAGTTTCTTGTTGTTTCTGCTCGTTTGGCTAGTTTGCAAAAGTTTTTGAAAGGCAAGTCTGACGCGTACGAGTAGCTCATTTGCATAGTGCAGCGCGTGCACTTTCAAGTCCGAACCGGTGTTTTCAGATTGTCAACAAATCTTGACATGGATTTGTTTCGTTATCTTTTGTGCTGAGATCATACCTGTCAACCCAAGAGTATACAAACATCTGGAGATGTCTAGAAATCTTTGCATTGTGATAATGTCATTAAAGACAATGTCCAGGAATAACCTCCAAAAATCACCCAAAAGGCATTCCGAGAGACCGGGAGATTTATTGAAAAACCTGGAGACTCCCGGAAAAACCGGGAGAGTTGGCAGGTATGTGAGATCCTACAACAATTTTCACAAAGATTCCCCAAAAGGCTACCAACATCATATGTGTTTCTTTTACATAGTGAAACTTTACACTGCATGCGAAAATAAAAAAGACGAGTTTTGACTCGGTCGACAAAATTGAAATTTATTCAAGTTGATTAAAAGCGTCATCGTAATTTTTCTGATTATTTCTGCTGTATTCACTTAATTTCAGCCAAGCTTTTAATATGTTCTCAAACATTAATCAACCTTAAACATATTCAAAAACCAGAGATATTATATGAGTTTGATGAACGTTTTCACACCAAAGTGCGAAGTCCAATTTGTCATGTTTTACTTGCTGTGCAAAACACGCATAAGCGAGCGCTCTTATTCATCGACAACAGACAATTTATTGGATTTTTACACAAACAAAACTAAGCAGCATCCACAGAGAAAATAAACCTATCGTCACTTATTGGGCCTAAAGGCTGCTATATCCAAACATATCCAATTAGTTGTTTTTTCCGTGTTATGACAAAGCTGTTAATCTTCTTCATATGTGAAATTTAGAGTGGAGTAATGTGAAATTCTTGTAAAAGGAGCAGCGGAACTTAACTTGGTCAGCGATATAAAGCAGGACATACCTAAATTGGGCACTGTCTTCACTCAAACTGGAGCAACTTACGACGAAAATACTTAAACAAAATTCCAACAGCCATGAAGGCGTTGAGTTGTGGACCGAATTTAAAGGATAAACGATTTCGGGAATTTCGGACGCCATTTCGCCTGCGCGACATCCGCGAAAATCCTCGCAGCATGTACACGCGTGTGTCACAGGCGATGGCGCAATTTGTTCTAAAAAGAGAAAAATTGTCCCATATCATGGTGCCAACCCCAATACTAGAAATTGCGCGCGCTTACGGTCTCCGTCGCTGATTATGGCTCCTGGTTCAGCGCGTGTTTAGAGTGTGTCGCATTATCAGACTTGGGAAGTCGAACCTATGCTTAAATTGCAGCAAACGTTGCAACATTCATGCGCCGATTTCAAAATTAATAGGTTCAACGAATTAAACTCGACTAAGATTCGACGTTTGCCCTAGGCCTTACAGATGGAGTCTAATTAATTGATCGCAGATAGTTTCTTTTCTCGTAAATAAACAATCCAGCCAGCAAGATGTTCATGTGCTAGTCATATATTCATTTCCCCGTTGCATTTTATTAATTTATGACAGACTGATGTAAATATGTAACGTAGTAACCGTCATTCAGATTCCATACAAAAGTGGCAGCTGCCTAGCGCATAGCACCGGAGTGGCCAATGGTTAGCAGTCTGGACTTCGGATCAAGCGCTCCTGGTTACTAGGGCGTTGCCATGTCGTCTTGGAAAAGGCAATTTTCTTTCACAGGTGGTATAATGAAGGTGAGAAAAATAATAAATATTTCCTGAGCCTTGAAAATCGCCACTTCAAAAAAAAAAGACAGTCATGCAGATCAAGGCTAAAGATGGAGCAAATCTTACAAATGATTCGGATATTTTAAGAGAATGTAATTCTTTTTATAGTGATCTCTACACAACCAAGAGTACCAAAATAACAGAAAATTTGGAAAAAATGAATTGGCTATGAACACCCACACAAACTCAATGAAATTGATAAGGACAAATGCGAGGGCCTCTTATATGAAAGAGAATGTTTCGAAGCTGTTAAGTCAATGGAATCTGCTAAATCACCTGGTACAGACGGTCTTCCTGCTGACTTCTATAAAGTTTTCTGGAAAGATGTATCTACTTTTCCCTTAATAGAAGCTATCAAAAAGGAAATCTAGCTATAACTCAGAGGAGAGGTATCATTTCTTTGATTTCGAAAAAAGACAAAGCATTAAACGAATTGAAGAATTGGAGGCCTATAACCTTACTTAACTGTGATTACAAAATTGCATCAAAAGCGATTGTTTCTCGTCTAAAGCTTGTGTTGTCGGATCTAACAGATCACCATCAGACCGGATTTCTGAAAAGCCGTTCCATTGCTGAAAATATTTGTTAGATCAATAATGTTATTTCCTTTACTCGCGTGAAAGATATTCCTGGATTGCTCCTTTTTATCGACTTCGAAAAAGCATTCGATACTATTGAATGGACCTTCGTGCAGAAAGCGCTAGAGCATTTTGGCTTTGGTTCTTCCTTAATTAATTGGATTATTTTATTTTATTCTGGTATCCAAAGCTGCATAATAAATAATGGATGGTCGGGGGTTCTTTGGTTTAGGTAGAGGAGTAAGGCAGGGCTGCCCGCTCTCGCCTTACCCATTTATTCTCTGTGCCGAGGTGTTAGCAACAGCTATTCATGGAAATAACGAGATAAAAGGAATCTCCGTGGGAAACGTCGAGTGTAAATTATGTCAGTGTGCGGACGACACTACGATGATATTAGATGGCTCGCAAGCGTCGCTTGAGAGGTCTTTAGCTTTGCTAGACAGTTTCGGTCAACTGTCTGCCCTGCAAGTTGCCTGTGAAAAGACTGAAGTTTTCTGGATAGGATCAAAGAAAGGGTCAAATCAAATTATTTGCCAAGAAAAGAACTTGAAATGGGCGGATGATAAAGTCAAGGCTTTAGGTGTTTGGTTTAGCACCATCCAAAATGAAGGAATGAAAGGGAACTATGAAGACAAGGTTCACAAAGTTGAAGGTATTCTTAATAACTGGCAAAACAAGAGACTAACGCTTCCTGGAAAGATTACAATTATGAAAAAAATTTAGCTGCATCCCAACTGGTCTATATCATGTCCTCAATACGTACATGGTTTAAATCTTTAAAATAAATAAATGATTTGTTTTTTAAATTCCTCTGGGATGGAAAAAGGGACAAAATCAAGCGGTCGGAAATGATTGCTGACTATGGCGATGGGGACCAAAAAATGTTGGACATCATGGCTTTCAATAAGTCTTTAAAGATCGCGTGGATAGTAAAGTACATTTCCGATTGTAAATCCAAATTTGAAATTTTTGGGGGATTTTTATTTTTCAAAATGGGGAGGAAAATTAGTTTTTCTTGGAAACCTGGGGAAAAAAGACACCGACAAATATGATATTAAGGATGACTGCCTTCGAGAACTCATCGATTTTAGGGTGGACTTCAATTTCAGAGACTCTTTCCTCTCCAAAGACGACTTTTGTAGCAGTATGATATGGAATAACTCTTTAGTCAGAATTGGTAATAGGCCTTTTTTCTATAAGCACTGGGCCAAAGCTGGTGCACACAATATCAAAGACCTTGTTAACGATGATTTTAAGATCATAACTTATAGAGTATCTCATCTGCCTCTTTCCTTGAGTGACCTCGGCCATAAGAAGCGCTATGAAGTCTATGAAATTGAAGACGCAAGATGGAAAAGATCAGGAGTTTTCGGTGCAAAAACTGATTGCAGCAACCAAGCCGACTAAATTAGCTTATAAAATTCTTATGAGGAAAAATTCTACTCGTCCGCAAAAGAGTCAAGAAAAATGGGTAAAGGACTGTGGGCTTGAAGTGGTGGAGGATTTGAGCTGGAGGACAATTTATTTACTACCAAGGTTGTGTACAATTAGCACTAAGATAAGGAACTTCCAGTTCAAATTTCTCCGCAGACGCATTGCCACGAATACCTTTCTATCTAAAGTTGGAATTTCAGACACTGCTCTTTGCTACTGTGCAAAACAGACAAGGAGACATTAATCCATCGTTTCTGGGAATGCTCGGTAATAAAAAACCTTTTGGGAAAGGGCTCAATGTTTTTTCGTCTCAATTCATTTGATACCAGCCTCGCACATTTTGGATATATGTGAATGTTTAGGTTTTAAAGGAGAGAAAGGCGATATTTTAGTAAGCCAGTGTTTGCTCCTCGCAAGGTATTATATTTATCGCTGTGAATTTAAGGACATCTCTCCATCTATCAGAGAATATGCACAACAGCTGAAATATAACTTAGAAATTGAAAACAA
>CM042748.1:11826632-11840249 GCA_022496165.2 Catalaphyllia jardinei
TCACTTCTAAGAGATTATAAGAAAGGGGCATGCCTCTAAACCTGAAGACAGGTAAACGATTTGGGGAAGTGAATTTATCCTGACGCTTTGAATACAGACTAGTGTAGTGGGACTTCATTTTGTATAAGACATTTAGCCATAATTGTATTCAAAATTTCCCGTTGTGATTGCATTTAAAGTGACTGATGAGTTGTTTTTCTTCGGAAAAGAAGTCCCAAACAGGTGGGTTATGGTACGAAATAGGACCACAAAGCTTGTTTCGTTGAACAAGTTGCATGTTAGAGCTAAACTTAAAATTGCATTTTGGAACAAAAAAGATGCTTTGGTTCACTGTGTGATTAACAAGCAAGAGATGGATTGTTAGGTATAGATATATTTTTTCCACAGCGACTCCATGATCTGTAATTTCCCGCCATACTTCTTCCACAAAATTTATAACCGACGCCAGACCAAAATCTGATTGGTCCAATAAAAGATCCCATAAATTGAAAATTTCAGATTAACGGTAACTCTTTTTGGTTATAATTCCAAAACTTCAGAGTCTCTTACTCGTGACTTAGAAGAAAGAAAGGTATTAATCAAAATTACAGCACTGATTATATTGCTGTGAACACCTAAAATATGTCTGGAATTTTTATTGTGTTGTAACCAATCACATGTGAGATCTTCACACCACAGAAACCACAAGGCAACGAATGGTTCCCTATCGGCCACGAAACAACTTTTTACAAGCAAGTAAACAATTACTTTTCCTTCCCATTTGTTTACAGTATGTGCTATAATAGCGAAGAATACAGGTTTGCGGAATTTTGAAATTTATTTCAGAGGTGATGTGCCGGGCGGACCCATACGGCGGTTTGGCGTGCGCATTTTCAAACTTTTTGTAACGATCGATTTTCTATTTCCAGCGATTTGGTGGATATGCGACTTAAGAAAACAAAACACCCGCAAAACGTTTCAATTTCCGTCAGTCTTGCGTGTTATCGACAGATCGGAACGAAATCTACCAATCACAGCCACTGGTGTGACCTTCAGAAATTCTTTTCGTCATGCTAGCGGGCTGTGATTGGTGGGTTTTGATCCGATCTGTCGATAACATGTATGATTGACGGAAAGTTTGGAAACGTTTCTGCGGGTGTTTTATTTCGAAAGTCGTTACGTGGAAAGCTGGCCGCCGTTGTTTTCTTTCTTAACTCAAACAATGACCTGAATGCGGTCCTAAGCACTGATCTTGGGGAACATTGGTGTTTTAAATTCCTAATAAGACATTTTGTATCCTTAAACAAAACGAAAATGATTTGCTCCGTGACTTCTGTGGTGAGATCTCGCATTTGATTGATTACATCACAATAAACATTCCAGACATATTTTAGGTGTTCACGGCAATATAATCAGCGCTGTAAATGGCTGATATCTACAGACAAGCTTTGTTGAAACTTTAACCGGAAGTGGCCTGTTTAGTAATAGTCGTGTAAGTTTTTTCTTAGTAAAAAACCCTCAACCTTAATATTTTTTTCTTGATATTACTAAACCAAGGGCTGAACTTTGCACGGATACTAAGGCTTTATGATATAAAATATGGGCATGGAAAATATGCGGTCTTAAAACATTTCCTGTATCGTGCTGCGTTGCACTGATTTGTATCTCGTTAAAGAAAAGGAAATACGTACATCTCTAATTTGAGCGTATAAGACCTTCTCTCCAGTTTGGAATCCAAACAGTAAAGTGCTGGTACTGACCAAGGCGATTAAAAATGAATGTACTATAGAGCCAATAAAGTGGCATTGATGTTCGTGTAGTGCGATATATTTGGTCTGAAATCATGCTTGTGCGTAGTTTCAAATCGAACTTCGCTGTGCGCTCGTTTAATTTTGAAATCACCCGTATGTTTTTTTTTTGACCAAATTGCACTCCACTAAACTACGAGGAATTATGAATTGAATAAAAAAACCTACCACGCTTTAGGTGTGTATTTCAGTTCCCTGTTTCTCGTGATATTTGTAGGCCGATTGATGGTCATTTAGGTGTAACTTCATTGCTTTGTTCTCTACTCTACCTTTTCCCAAGGATTACCCTAGCCTAACGGGTTCATTAAACAAAAACGGTCGTAAATTCGCTTCAAATGCCCCGATCGCCTCAAAATTTCAAATGCAACACGACGATAGTTTACGAAGCATTTGGAGGGAATTTTTCAGTGGACTCGTTCGGCGGGGATCATGCAGTGTCCTACCTTGGGAAAAGATATTACTACTATGCGAAAAGAAATCATGCCACTGTGGGATCCGACTCGTCATAGAGAAAACTATTCTCAAAAAGCTGAAAGATTAAATTCACGCCATGAAATCTCTCCGTCTTTTTAACAATGACAAGACGGAAAAAGAGATATATTGTTGGTTCTTTGTACACTCAACACGTAACAATTTTATCACCTCTTGCGTGGTGCGGAGACAAAGCAAGTAATCGATAGCTTGCTTTTCACCGCCAGGTTGCAAAATTAAGGTTATGTACTGAGGGGAATGAGTGTGTGGTGCGTAGTTTTGGCATATGAATTACATCACATCAGTCTTTTGTACTGTTAATCATTGCATGAGGGCTTTTTGTGTGCAGAACTCCAGCGCTGAAACCTAAGACCTAAGAAGTGACATAAAAGAATGACTGGGAATGTATAAAACAGACAATTTGTAGCAAAAAGTATGGTATGCATTGATAAACTCACGATTGTAGTGGAAAGTTGTTTGAAACGAATAGGCGCCCTTATTGTTCCCCGTGTTAAAATGTAGGTGTAACGTCCATGCACATTGTGTTGCACGTGGCCGAGATAAATTTATACGTTATTCCGGCCATACAGGCTGTGAGTAAAAGTCAGGACGGTTAAGTACGTGGGGACAGCGATCTAAGACGTGGGACTTGGGGACTTGGGCCTCTGGGACGTGGGACATGAGGACATAGGGAAGTGAACGCGGGGACGCGGGGACTCGGGACGCGGAGTCTCGAGAACGCGATAAACAAATAACACTTGATTTTTGCGCTGAATTTGTAAGGTGCAATTTTCTTTACTCTCGAGAAAGGTATTATATGCTGGAGAGTTTGTCAGAAGACCAGCGGCTAATGATTTCCAGCGTTCATGGTTCGTCCTCAGTGACATGTTTGTTAGCCTATTTTACAGCGAGAGTTCTGAGTACAGAATAGTTTCAATGCAGGGCTCCTTAAGCCTCGTGGGCAGCCATGGTGGACTTTCCTGGTAAGTAACTGTGTTTTCTTGTTAATCCTTTAACATCCGTTTCTTATCCTTGCTAATTTCTACTTTAATGTTTAGTTCAATATGCTTGCTTGCCTGTTTTATCGTGAGAGCTCTGGGTGGAGGTTCCCACTCACTACCAGCTCCAGATCGTTATGAAAAGTAGTATATAATGGTCATTTTAATCCCCGTTTTAGGATTAGGTGGTTCTCTATGGATTAGGTGGATTAGGTGCCTAGTCTATGACGTCACCTATTGTTATAACCTTGGGTTTCTCCATACTAATGAGGTACCTTCCTCCATACTAATAAAGTGCCTTCCTCCATACTAATGAAGTGTCTAGGTAAAAATGCGTTCCTCCACACTAATAAGCGTCACTCTAGAACAATAAAAACAATAAGGTTGCCCGGTCTCGCCGGCTAATAGTGAACCCTGATTGGCTTATGAAAAATCTGTTACGTATTCAAAATTAAAGCGCCAATTTTAACGAAAGCGTCCTTTATTCAACTTGAACTCGCTGGAAACTTGAAACCTTTGTTCGATTTTCGAAACGTTAATCATGAAGATTGCTTTTTGCACCAACGTTGTTGATCTTCAAACTGCTTTGAGCGCTTGCTTAACTGTCCGTGTTTCGGAAACGTTGACAAGCGCAAATATTTGAAAGCGAAATAATTTCTAAGGTTCTCTAGCTTTCTTTGAAAACGTTCTCCGATTTTCGAAACCGGGCTCTTTTAACCGCGATCGGTTTAGGTAAAATTCATCATGTTTTTATCTGATCTCTCAGCTTGCTGACAAGAGAGAGAATTTATTCCTAGCTAACTTTCAACCCTAGATTTTCATACGAACTCCAACGAAAAAGCCCATGGGGCAGCTCTACCATTGAAATTACAACAATAGAAGTTCGGAGGGCTAATTTATTGTCAACACGCGACAATAAATATTTTTGAACAACACGTTTCTTGAATATTACTTGTATTAGAGAATACAAAATAATAATACACAGAAATGAATACACTAAAATATAAAATTAGACAAAAGTTCTTACCTGTAGGGTAATTATGATTCTCTGAGTATAATGCGTAGCACCAGTGATTCTATTGTTTTCCCTCCTCGTGCTCGTGCTCGTCCTCCTCCGCCCCCTCCTCCTCCTCCTGAATGACGCTTTCGTTAAAATTGGCGCTTTTATTTTGAATACGTAACAGATTTTTCATAAGCCAATCAGGGTTCACTATTAGCCAGCAAGACCGGGCAACCTTACTGTTTTTATTGTTCTAGAGTGACGCTTACTAGTGTGAAGGAACTTATTTTTACCTAGACACTTCATTAGCATGGAGGAAGGCACCTCATTAGTATGGATGAACCCAAGGTTATAACAATAGGTGACGTTATAGACTAGGCACCTAATCCACCTAATCCGAAACGGGGATTAAAATGACCATTATGTACTACTATGGGGGCCTCTTCCACTTTTATTCACAGCCGGCTTCATAGTTGCTAGTCAAAAATATGGTTCTCTATCCGAATTTATTTGCATCGCCTTTGGTTGATACTGTGCCATTTCTCCGTTACATCAACATTCAATCCGTTCCGTGCAGTTTACGTCCGATTTCTGGCGCGGCGATATTTTATGTGGGTCACGTTTAGGGCTGGAGATTTAAACCTTTCCGTATCGCTTTCCGCGTGAAGTGTGTTTTCCTGATCAAACCCCTTTTTCATCGAGGGAACTAGACACCAGCCTCATTCCTAGGGGCCTACTCCCCTTTCAAAATGGCGGACAGACGCGGAGAAAAACGATAAGTTATATGGAACACAAGCAAAAATCACAGCTCAGTACAAAAAAGTACAGTGTTTTACTTTATTAGCTTATCACTCTGTATGGCACTACATTCCTCGTAAATATTCCATTTTTATTCAACAACTTAATTTATTTCATTTCAGGAAGATTTTTCCCCAAAAACCGTGAGATTGGGAGCCTTGTCGTGAGACCGTAAGAAATGACAACAAATCGTGAGACTCACGGCAAAACCGTGAGAGTTGGCAGGTCTGACTTTGCGCGCTTGTGCTCCACTCGTCTCAAGGGGCTATCGTGTAGGATTCTGAATACGCCAGCGCATTAAAATATTTGAACCTAACATCTCACAGAAAGTGAGCTTAAAATGACTTTAAACCATAGTTTAAGTCCAAATACTGTGGAAATCAAATGCAACAAGATAATTTCACATTCCTTTTGCTTATCTGTTCAGAGACACTTGCCATTTGTCCCCGTTTCTACTGTTTCTAGCAGGTTAGTGTTGTGAATGTCACGATTTTGAGAGCGTTAGTATTCAGTGCTGATGAAATGCCCTAAAGTAATTTTAATACCAGCTTTTACAATGATATTTTCTCACACGTAAATAACCTCGCCACGTTAAAGAGTTACACCCATTAATATCTTAAATTTTGAGCGGAGGGCTTTTATTACGGTGGGTCTAAAATACTGGTAGTTGGTCACTGGTCACTGGTTACTGGTCACGGATCACGAGTCATTGGTCACTGGACACTGGTAGCTGGTCACTGGTCACCGGTCACTGGTCACCGGTCACCTAGCCTGCGTAGCTTGGCGGTTTTTAAGCAATTTGACGGCGCTAGGCCGCGATAAGGAGCGCCAAAACCGCGAGGAGCCTGGGAAAGAGACAACTGAGAAACCGCCTGCACGGATGGCCGGCATTTTTTGTTAGTCCAGTACGCTGGCGTACGAGCCATTGCCATTGGCCCAGAAAGCTAACACGTGAATTAAAATCTCCCAAGGGACAGCTCCAAGAGAAAGCGTTGTCGAAAGCGTTATCGCGCCTGAAAATTCTTTGCGAATATCGCAAAATTGTTATCTGCCAAACACGAGCAAGAAACAGCCGTAATCAATTCTCCTCAAGGGCGAGATGTGATGGCCGTTTCCCCAACAGGCTTTCGCAAAAGCATGATTTTCCCCGTGTTTCACTGTTTGCGCTCACCAGACAAGAATTGTTGTCTACGAGAACCAGTATCGTTGTTATTAAACTGTTAAAGAGCAATTTTTGAAAAATTATCGCTGAACTTCTCAGGAATGGAATTGTAGTCTGACGTTTTACGTCCTTTTCTTGTTTGAGGACCCCGATCCGGCGTCGAAACTGTCGCGGCTTGCTTCTCTTTCTGCAGGCTCGAGGAGATGAAATTATGAAGTCTTATTTTACGTGAAAGGGCATGGCACACACGATGAGATGAAATCTGATCTTTCTATTTCTAGACCAACTTCCGATTTCTGAAATCCTTTACGCTTAGAGGCCTTGAAAAAGGTTTATACGCTATGATTAGCTGTTAATACGATTCACAAAACCTGTCATCGGGCTGTCAAAATATGTAATAGGGCGGCAATAAAAAATATGGGTCATCCAGGCAGGCAGTTCCTCGCGGCTTCCCCGTTTTGTTTGCGTTCAAATTGCTTAAACCGCCAAGCTGCGCAGGCTACCGGTCACCGATCACCGGTCAGCCGGTCGCGGGTCGTGGATCGCGGGTCGCGGGTCGCGGGTCGCGGGTCACTGGTAACTGATAGATTAGGTACTGTGAAATGTCCCTCACTGGCCGATGCAGAACACCAAGCACCGAATGCTATAATTACAATGCGCAATGTTTCGGGCGCAAGTGAGTTCAAAGTACGGAACTTGAAATAGTGACCGGGTCATTTTGCAATTTATGTGCTTTGGCTCTTTGGCTGGCGTTACATATCTTCGCTACACAGTGCTGACGAGGCCCAAGAAGGACGAAATAGCTGTCAACTGCGATCCTGCTGTATCGGTTCTTGTCATGTTGGTGTCTCGAAACGTTTTTCACGTAATATCAGCCTTGTAGTCTATTGTCTTTTCAAATTTTTATTGTGGCTGATCAGATCTCTAGCGTTTATCGTATGCGGTCCCTTGCAGTTTGTCACTCATACCTGTCGCGAAGACAAAACTCGTAACTAAAGAGTGTAGGTAGAGATGACAAGAATAATACTGTAATGCGTCAATCCGTAGAAATTACATCGAATAAAGAACAAGAACAACAGTAATGGTGGTCGAATTCTTCGCATGTAAGAAAAAGTAACCATATGCTCTACATACGGGACCTATACTAAATGACCGCTGACCGCGATGTGCGACTACATATTGACAGCGTGAAAACAACTCTTTGAGTTAACTCTGTTCATAATAGTTGTAGTATAATTTCAGAGCTGAACAAAGAGTTTTCTACAATCTGGTTGGTCGAACGGTTCCTTATATGACGCCATATAAACCGCTCCAGGCGGTTTATATAACATTTTTGAGGACTGGCTACTCAGCTTGCCACCTTTGCTATCTCAAACATGTACAAACATGGCGGCAGTTGGTGAAAGAATTTTTCATCTATTCGGAAGTTATCGCTCAAAGTCTAGGATATTTGAAAGGATGGAGAATTTTCACAATGACTGCTGTCATCCTTGGACCAAAAATCCTTTCAAGAATTCGCGGTCAAGGCAGTTAAGAATCGTAAAGTCACTAAACGCAGTGGTTACGTGGCTTATGTTGATTGCCAGCAGGTCGGACCGATTGACCGAAATTTGTTTTTCTCCAAACTAAAGCTACTCATTTTGGGACAATGATAACACCTGTGGATGGAGTCCACAGCGATAAAACAAAGGTACCGGAAGAATTCATTTTTCGTAGTGTTTTGCTTGATTGTTTTACTGCCAAACTCGATGAGTAAACTGATTCACAATCGATGTAAGCTTACATATAAGGTTTTTGTTAAGACTATATAGATGCATACGTGTATACAAACGAACAATTGGGTCCCTGTTTTTATGTTTTAGTCCGTGATTCTCTGATGTAAAGTGTATATGAAATAATTCATATTTGAACTGCGATTGTAGATGCAAGTGAAGTATGATCCTCGCAGTGAATTTTCACTTGCATCTACAACCGCAGTTCAAATATGAATTATTTCATATACACTTTACATCATTTCACTCCTTACGGGAGATATGAACTCAATAAATTGACCTTGCTCCCAATGTGTGGCTTCATAGCTCAATTGGTAGAGCATCGCACCGGTATTCGCGGAGGTCATGGGTTCGAATCCCGTTGAAGCCCTGATTTTTTTTTTCAGGTTTCTTCTTTCCAATAGAGTTCTAAAGTGTGACGTCACAAAAAATGTGAAATTATGGGATTGGGCGCCAATTTCGAATGGAGTATCCTTAAAAAAGGTTCCTTGCCAAAACTTAGCTGAAATATGAAGGATTGAAATTTGATACTGCCCCACATAAATCTCTCTAATTTTGAGTCAGTTCTAAACTGAAGGAACAGAAACAAATTTTGAAGGGTTTGTATGGAATGCCATCAAACTTTGATCCCTTATATCTCTACCGGGAATTGCAATTCGGAGCTAATTTTTGGGATGAGGACGTCTTTTAGCATGCTCTATAAGAATATGGCATCATATCCCATAATTTCAAAAATTTTATTTTTGTGACGTCATCACTTTAGAACTCTATTGCTTAAATTGACTGCATCACTTGCATCCGTGATTCTCTGTTGTTCAACTCTGAAATTATACTAAAACAATTATTCGCCTCAGGCTCGGTGAATATTGTTGAATAATCCCCTCGACTTCGTCTTGGGGATTATTCTACGATTTTCACCTCGCCTTCGGCGAATAATTGTTAATTATGAGTCTATTTGACAGGACCGTAGGTCTTCCATATTCGATACGCTGTGATTTTAAAGCATGTTACTGGCTATGCGGTTGAATGTTTAAATGTTTAGGCTGGCCTTGTTTAGCCACATTTATTTATTTATTTTCTGGACACCAATTGTGACGCTTTGGTCTCCTTATGTGTGGCAGCGCGTCTTTCGGGGCGCAAGTGAGTTCAAAGTATGGAACGTACGCACGTAGTATCAGCCTTGCAGTCTACTGTCTTACAGTTGAAAAGTATTCGTAACATTCGATACAGATGTTGTGCACACACACATGCTCCCAAATGAATATCACAATTGTAGACAGGTTACTCTGAAATTAAGCCGATAATTATTTGCAGTAATGGCAATGTGTTGTAAAACTTACCTCGTAGTCGAAACTCATTTCTTAGGGGCGCTGTCAGCAACAATCGTTCCAATCTTGACGTACCGCGTGCACAGAAATAGTCAGTGACGTGTGATCTTCTCCGTGTGATCCTAATGCGATCTTTGTGAAATACGACCACCCAATGTCATTTATCTTTGAATATTAAGTTTTGTTTTTTGTTGAATGAACAACTGGAAAAAGTGACGATAGAGGGAATCACGGATGAAAAGTCTACTTCACTTGGTATTAAATATAGCAAAATTTACAGCAAAATATAAATAGAAACCGAGAGAAAAAAAAAGTGTGTGTGCGCAAATAGAAGGTTCTCACAGTGTTCTCTTAGTGTACTGTATCGGTCCTTAGTGTTCTGCATCGGTAGTAAGGACCAGTTAGTAAATACAGTAACTATCAGTGACCAGTGATCTGAAAATATTGGAATCCAGTATAAACATTAAGACACTACGTGAGTGTACATGTTTTACCCTTATTTATATTATGCAGTTGTAGTGTAGAGAATACTTATCCATTGAATTTAACCAAGTTATGTTGTTTTCAAAATAAATGCATCCGTTGTATTTTTTCACTGATAGTTGAGAGTCATTTCCATCCTGTTTTTACTTCTTGCCTTGTGAATTAGTTTAGTCTTATTATTATTTTGTTTACTTCGTTCCTTTCTTTACTTGTACATAAGCGCTAACAGCAGCGAACGCGAACGTTTTGTTACTTTGGCTGTTGCACTGCACTGATTCAAAAATTGTACATATATAGTTATATAATTTCTATCATTTCGTTTTCTATAGTTTCTTTCTTGTCTTATTCGTCTCCTTTGTACCTAAATAGTGTAAATAAAGATTGTTGTTGTTGTCGGTATATCAGATATCGGCTATATAGGTATGTGCCGCTGTGAAGGGTATGGTTTTCAGATGACTATCATAAAACGTTACTGGATATTATTAACTGTCAAAAATCAGTCTCTGGAAAACAGCTAGTCTAGGATAGGAGTTATTTGAGGAATTTACTCTAGTATAGGATAGCAAAATTCAGCTGAACTAGCTCTGGTATAGGTTAAGGGTTCCAGGGTCCCAGCTGCACATCCCCATCCAGAAATTCCTAAAGTACCTCCCCCTGGTCGATCAACCCTGGCGAATTTGCCGCATTTCGATGAAGCTAATTTTACTGACTTTAAGCGGCTCGTCGTGGCCTTGAAAATTCACCCACAGAAGTATGATTGGTCTTAAAAGACTTGCAAATCCTTCGACAATAAACTACCAGGCTCAAACATGAGTCTTATGGTGTTGTGGATTGAACAGAGCGAAGTTGATGATAAGGTACCAGGCACTAAATTGTGCGTGTTCTTCACTACACTTGTGGTTACTTTGTGATTTTTTGGCGGGTTTAAAATACTACTACATAGACAAAAATTCCCACTAGGTTTCTAGGCTTACCATAGGCTATCTCTGGGCGAAATACAAGAAATTATTTTTGTCATCATGTGCCATGACTGGTGCTATGTTTGGACATTTCCTCTTACATGTAAGAATAAGATTATGAGCTTGAAATATCTGTCGCGTGATTACGGAAGGCGCAGCTGTCAACTGTCACACATAGCAAATAATCAAACTGTTTTGTTATCAATCTACACTTCTTCGAAGCTGTCTATTACTACATTTCGTTCATACAACAACTCCTCGTCTCTCGCTACATCTGTTAGTGACTGTAACCATTAACTACGTACGACAGATTAGAAAGATGGCATATGTTTGTTTACCTTGTCTTGCGTGAGCACCTTCCTTTTTACTCCAAAGGAGCATAAGCAGCAAGAAGAGCATCCTGATGATATAGGAGTCTTTTTTGTCGCACAATCTGCTGTCTTTTACTTCTTAATTGCAATTTCTACAGAGAAATGATTATCAAGTTAATTAACATTAACGCCTGTCAAAGATTATTGGAGAGGGGCTGGCGAGGGGGCAACGGTGTGAGTTGAGCTGCATATCAAACAAGCTGAGAGTTAAGAGTCTAAAATCGTTAGCTGTTCTACATTTTAAAAAATAAAGTTAAGTATGTACAAATTATAAAATAAAACTAAGAAATACTCTTAGGGTGTCCTTTAAAAGTTGAAAATGTTGGAACTGGCCTAATTGTATCATCTATTAGAAAACATTTTCGCGACACAGAAGTTTTTTCTAACTGTAAACGAATTTTTCTCTACTAAATTAAAGAAAAAGGTAAATTTACAAGTACCACCGAGTATCGAACCTAGAACCTCTGCTTCCTGACATCCTCTCATACCACTACACTACCAGAATTTAATTATACAACGGCAACGTGACATTAATAATACAGTTGTCCCAAACATAAAATAAGAGCTAACTGCAAGCAAACCAGTGAATATGAACAATTAAGCATTTGGTGAGTGCATTTAACTCCATCAACAAATTATACCAGTTTCTACCTTTCCTAGGCCTAAACAAAAGCAAACATGGAAAAGCATCTGAAAAGCTTGGTTACCAATGCTGGCATCGACTGTTTAAAAATGGCATCGAGCGTTTACGAAAATGCATCGACCATTAAAAATAGCATTGACCGAAAGACCATTGACCATTACGAAAGAGAAATCAGCGTCGCGCAACAAAAACATTTCTTGCGGGTTGAAGAAATGCAGCGTGCTGATTGGTTGATTTGCTTGGTTTATCAAAGAGAAGTTGCGAGTTTGATGAAAAACGAGCAATAAAGCCAAAATTTGTTGGTTAAAGTAGACCTGTTCTCTACTTTTTGCAACAACTTTCTTCAACCCGCAACAAAAATACATGTTGCCCAACAAGTTGATCACGCAAAGTGGCTCGTGTTCCCACAGCATTTTTCTCGTTCTCCCAAACTTCCACTCGTGTTTCTATTAAACAATTAGATTACGAGCTCGAGATTTCTATCGCAAAATCGAGAGCAAATCTAATTTTTTTAGTATAAATCTACTACTGTAGTCGTTCAAAACTATATGGAAATCCTCTTAACAGACACTTCGAAAACTCCAAGAAGCGGCCTTTAGCGCACACAGCTGCGCTACCCACTATCTATCACAGATTAGTATAAATCTACTAGCGTTCTATCACGAATGACGTTTTCTGATCGGCTACGCTACTCACGTTCTATTCGGTTTCGGTCTGTAAAGAGGATTTAGATGAAAGTTTTGAACGACTAGTAGATTTATACTTAAACAATTAGATTATTCGCTCTCGATTTCTATGCGTGATAGAAATCTCGGGGTCATAATCTAATTGTTAAATAGAACGTGAGTAGCGTAGCCAACCAGAGGACGTCATTCGTGATAGAACGCTAGTAGATTTATCCTAATATGTGATAGTGAGTAGCGTAGCAGTGTACTCTTGTCGGCAAAATGAAGGCCGTTTCTTGGCGTTTTCGAAGTGCCTGTGAAGAGGATTTAGATAAAGTTTTGAACGACTAGTAGATTTATACTAAAACAATTAGATTATTCGCTCTCGATTTCTATGCGTGATAGTGCGCCTTCGTCAATTATCACGCAATAGAGATCTCGAGCTCATAATCTAATTGTTAAATAGATAGTGAGTAGCGTAGCCAATCAGAGAACAGCATTCGTAATAGAACGCTAGTAGATCTACACAAAACTCGATCTAAACACGGTACATGTTTTCTGTTTGTTGAGTAGAGTATTCCGATCAGTCGTCAAATATAAGAGTAAAGGGGGTAAGTTTCTAAAGAAACTGTGGTGCTGCGTCGGTGGGAGTATTACAAGATAATTTGGTTTTATCAACTGAGTTGATAATGTGAACTAGCCACCATAAAAAGATTCAGAATCTCTTTACGGTCGCTAATTCACATTATCAACTCAGTTGATAAAACCAAATTGACAAATATAAGAGTTGGTCAAAGGATCTCGCCCGGCTTAATTATTGTTTTCCAAGATTACCTTTAATTTTCAAATCTTTTAATCATCGGCATTTAATTAAAAGGTCTGAGTGATATTTTCTCGTATAAACTGAAAGAGTTAACACGAGGACTAAGACATTCAGAATTACAGTGGAATGGCAATGTCGATTTCTTGATATCCTGATACAAAGCCAACCGTAATTCACTTCCATCCTTGAGTCCAGCTTCTTCCCCAAAAGGCTTGTTCTATTTTGCTCTGTGTAATCTCTGTTTTTTATACGATTTAAAGGTATATTTGGTGGCATTTCTAGCGGAAAATTAGGAAATATAAACTTTCGACAATCAGCCGGGACAGTATCCCTTTGAAACTTCGAAATTACCAAGCC
>CM042748.1:11847933-11864375 GCA_022496165.2 Catalaphyllia jardinei
TTTTAAAAAAACTTCAACAGGAATGCAAATCTCCCAGTCTCGTTTTCAGTCTCGTTGCGTTTTCCTAGCCTGTGTACAGCCGGCTTGAACAAAAGATATCTGAGTTTTCCAGGCTGTAGGAACGAGCGCACAATGACATTACAAACGCAAACACCATGTCAGCGCAGATAATAAAAATATGCAAAATGCTATACATGTACGTCTAAATCAAAGAAACTGAAAACCTTACATGTGATGTACATGTAACACCGAGAGAGAGGAAATTTTCTAAATTAATTTTTTGTTGGAATAAATCCCCTGGCTCCTAGAACTCTCTTTTAGAGGAATAACCCAATGAACAATGCAGTGGTGATGACAAAAACCTATTTTTCCTGACCACTCACACCCACATCGATAATTCATTTTGTTTCATTGATGACTTTTATCTCCCGCAGCTTCCTCTGAGCTCATAGAAACAAGATGAAACAACAACCAGACTATGTGAGTAGAATCATACCCAAATAATAAACAGCTATACTGAGAAATTCACAATGAACAAGTAGTTATAGGAGAAGAAAATCCCTGTCTGAGTAGTTCTGGTTTAACATACACTGTAATTCATTCCAAGAATTAACAGGGCATGGAGTACATGCATATGTACATGTAGCTGTCTGCAATACCTGTATTTGCCAGATGATAAATACCACTTGGAAGTTTCCCTTGGAAGTCGTCCTGCAACAAAGTAAAATATACCAAAAGATCAATCAACCAATCTCTCCGTCTGTCTGTCTGTCTGTCTGTCTCTGTCCTCCTGTCCATTTTAATATGGCATTTTTAAGGCGTTGTGAACTCAGATAACTTTGACACACGTTTTCTAGTTGATCCACAAAGAGAAAAATATACAATTCAACAATACAGGAAATATTCTAACTTATGCTTATTTCACATATTGAAAATAGAAAAAATTGTCCTCATTTAGACTTATACCTACCTCTTGTTGTTCCACCAATGAGGTCATGGGTTAAAGCCTCCTGCGATAACAAGTACTTTCAAGAAAGGGAAACCCAGGAGCAGGCTATAACATGCGCCAACCAAGGACACCATTAAAGGGTCAAGTTTTCATATCATCAAAATCCAGGACTTGTGTCCTTAGAATGTAGCTGCATATTTACAGGACCTATAGGAACACAACAGTCAGCTGCAGCTCTCTCAAGGGACCCCATCTTGTGTAAGCCAACACCTTGATTAACACTTTTTAGTAGCTGTGACCTCAGATAACTTCCCAAGTCTTGTTGATGCACTAGAAAATGACAAAATAAACTAACTTATATCTACATTTTCATATACTTTTAGATATAGATGGGCACATGTTCATTACATTTATCTTAATTTGTACTTACATGCACCTTTTGACATTTCACTAATTTTTCATGACCAGTAAGGCCATGGGTAAAACCTTCTGTGATATAGCTACAAAATTAATACATACTGTACTACTTGAACAGACTGAGGACAACCTAGGAGCAGGCTATCATAATTATGCTTCAACAACATTTAAAGGTCAAGCTTTCCTTTGATCACAAAATCCAGGACTTATTTTATTTAGAAGTTGCACATCAAAGTACTCAAAAGACTCAAAAGACTCAAAAGACCTATAGTACTCAAAAGACCTATAAGAACACAACAGTCAGCTCCAGCTCTGTGAAGTGATTCCAATGTTGTGATAGCCAGCACCTTGTATAACCACATGAGTGTACAGCTGCTCAGTTCTTCAAGTTTCAGGACTGTGCATTTCCCCAAACATCAGAAATTCATTGAAATGTTTCGAAGAAATTTACAGAGCCCAGTATGAAAATGCCATGTTGGTGCACATCTGTGGTGCACCAGTATGGTGGCCGGAAAATAGTGTCTACATCTGGAACTTTGGCTATCTAGGCAACTACTTTTCCTAACTAATGGTTTAACTCCTAAAAAAGCTCAAAATCATGAGATAAGTATACACTTTTACACAAACTCGATCGTAGCCTTGTGTCACACAAAGTCATAACTCTGGTTCCCAAACAAAGCACGCTATTGAGCAAACAGATATAAATTTACTGCCTCTTATGCCTAATGAGGTTAAAATCTCTTGTGGCTCTTTAGTTTTGGATTTTAGAAAATGATGATGTCATGTGAAAACAATCTATAAGAATTGTTGGCAGTTACTGCAGCTGTCTAAAGTGATTCCGATGTTACAGGAATTCAAGGTAACCTCATGGATGGAACTCTATGTTAGGATTTCTTGAATTGTTAGTCACATTGACATGATCCAAGATTAAATCATGGGCTGACCAATACTTTGGAAAAGAAGTAACTTGTACATACAATGTACATGTACACTGTACACATGTGTAGCTACAAGCTTAGAGGTTAAGACACAAGAACCAATTATAATAGTAATAATAACAATAATAATAATGATAATGATAATGATAATGAGAATGAGAATGAGAATGATAATAATAATAATCATGCAAAGATGAGAGCTGTGTAGAGACTGGCAAAAGACATGACACTCATTGAAGTGCACATGACCCGAGAAATAAGTCATGTAAAAAAATACGCTCATTTATAAGGTTTTTCAAAGAAGAGTAAAATGGCATTTTTCTTTTTGTGATATCTTTTTTGTTCCATAGATATTCAAGTTTTCCTATTATGCAAATTTGGTCACTGATGACATCATCGATTGTAAGGAACCAAGAAAGACCAACTGGACTCGCTTATTCAAATATAGACCTCCCTGATGACCAGCACATTGGGGAAATAGGGGAAGAAGGCTACCAGTACCTTGGCATTTTACAGTTAGACCAGAACCTTAACACCAAGGTGAAAGTCAAAATAACATCGGAATATGTCAGAGGAGTCAAGAAATTGTGTAGATCCAAACTGAATGGATGAAATTTGATTGGTGGTGCAATGCAGTAGAGTGCAGGAGTGGTGGACTGGACCATGGAAGAAATGGCCAGCATGGATAGTACAGTGCCGCAAATGATCCCCGACTGCAAATGATCCCCGACTGCAAATGATCCCCGACTGCAAATGATCCCCGACTGCAAATGATCCCAGACTGCAAATGATCCCCAGACTGCAAATGATCCCCAAATTGGACTGCAAATGATCCCCAACTGCAAATGATCCCAGACTGCAAATGATCCCCAGACTGCAAATGATCCCCGACTGCAAATGATCCCCAGACCGCAAATCATCCCCAAATTGGACTGCAAATGATCCCAAACCGCAAATGATCCCGCTGGAAAGTGTTGTGTGGCATGAGTTTGGTTTCCTGAATTTTTTTATTTTTTATTTTTTTTTAATGTCTGTATTAATTTATTTATTTTCATCAACTAAGCGATGAATTTGATGAACATAAAGAAAATATATTCTGACAACCTAAATTATAGTTTAAATATAATTATCCTGACAAATTTATCTTATTCTGAAAAATTACAGGAAAAAATCAAAGCTCGTAGACAGCAATACCATTTCTCAACAAGCTCAATCTACAACAATAATAGCTTAATGCTGCCATGACTAAGACATAAAAATCTTGAGAAGATTTTATTTGGATGCCATTTCCATGTTAAATAATCTGACTTCTTTGCTAATAAAGGCGTGAGAAACAAATATAAAAGCAAGTCTTAATACCAACAAGAACAGAGTTTGTGATATATGTTCATGACCTTTAAGTTCTGCCAGGAGCCCATCACCTGGAGCCTTCATCTCCCAGGGGCTCCTGGTTTTGCAATGGGCTAGAAATTCTGCTTCCCAACACTACAAGCCAGTTTGGTTTTCAGTTCGCATCTGCAATTTGCAGCCAGAAACTCCATACTGACAGTGTATAAAACATGCACTGAGTCTTATCAGGAGCACTGATTGATCAACTTAAGAACCTTTGCGGCACACCCCTATCCAAAATTCACGGGATTGCCCCCCCTTCCCCCCCCCCCCGGGTGTTGACACTTGCTTTTGTATTTGTTTATCGTGCCTTTAGCGAGAAATCAGATTATTTAACACGGAAATTGCATCCAAATAAAATCTACACAAGATTGGTATGTCTTAGTTATGGTAGCGTTAAGCTACTATTGTTGTAGATCTAGCTTTTTGAGAAATGGTATTGCTGTCTACGGGTATTGATTTTTTTCTTGCAATTTTTCTGAAGAATTGTCAAGTGAAAATATAATGAATTAGCCAGGAGCATTATATTTAAATTATAATTTACGTTGTCAGAATATCTTTTCTTTATGTTTATCTAATTTGCCATTTAGATGATGAAAATAGGTAAACACAAAAATTAAAAATAAAAAAATCCAGGAAACCAAACTCCATACCATTTAATTTTCCGGCGAGGTCAATTGCGGTCGACATCAGGGATCATTTGCGGTTCAGGATCATTTGCGGTCCAATATGGGGATCATTTGCGGTCGGGGTTCATTTGCGGTGCTCTACAGGTGGTTGTTGAAGTAGAGAACCTCCAGGATTATGAGAGGATAAAAGAAGAGAAAGTTAAGAGCTGGAAGGAGAAAGCCTCACACAGTGAAATTGTCTAACAAACAATAGATATTAGACTAGATGCAGGACAGAAATCAAGGCTAGCCAAGTAATTAAAAAGTAATTAAAAATTAATTAAAAGATTTGCTTAATAACGTACTTTCGCTGGAAGAAAAAGGCATTTTCTCTGTGTTTCTTACAATTTCAGCACAAAAGCATTAAAATAAAGTCCGCTTGGCATAGCCAATACTGCTTTATTAATCTGTCCTCGGCAACTGCACTCTTTTTTCCCGCCATACATCGTTGTATTTCCGATACTTGTCGATTAAAATCGATCAAAATCGATCACAATCAATCATAATCGAACAAAGTCGACCATCACAATAAATTGTGCGATCGACTTTTATCGATCTCCGATAGTTGTCGATTGATTTTTATCGACAACTTTCGACAATGATCGATTTTTATCGCTCGAAATTATCGACATGTTACGTCCTGTTCATATTTTGCAAAAATATATGTGATGAACTTAAGTGTCCGATAAAAGGTACCGCATCAATACCTTACATGTATAAAGCGTATAATGCTGCGTGTTTACATGGCTCCAATGTGCCCACCTGCAACTGTAATCATCTCCAAATCAGTCAATTGACTCCTCAGCAAATTATTTACATTGTTGCTCCTGTTTTGACGCCATCTTGTAAAACTACAAAGTGAACTGCTCCCCAGATTCCCGACGTTAATCCAGAAAGAAAGGAATGGACCAAACATTTGGGGAGCACGGAGCGAATGGTATGGCTATTTTCTGAGAAAGTTCCGAAACTTCGGAAACTGTTGAATTTCCGAAACCATTTAACTGAAAATTCCGGGGGAAAATTTGAAAGGAGTTCAGTGACGACAGGTTGGAAAGTCGCTAAGAAAACATGTGAACATTTGAAAACATTGGTTTTTTTCTCCTTGAAAAACAAAGTATAATTTCTAAATCGAAAGAAATCATCCTTATCACCTGGCATGAGTTGTTTTTCTTTTTTAAAAAGAAATCTTAATGTTTTTATTCTATCTAGCTCTCACTAATAGGTCTTCAGTCTGGTCTATGAAATGGAGATGAAAAGCGGAAACTGAAGAGGGGATTGCTCTTCCTTTCACCGGCCTTATCTCAAGGCTGTTTGGCATGATACACTGCAACACCCGCTTCTTGTACACAAACTAGTCAGTAGTGACCTTTAAAAGCAGTCTTTCACTTTATTTTATCTCATACCAGGAGTTTACAAGTTTACAGTAGGGATTTTTCCTCCATGACTTTGCGTTTGTTTCATAGCATGCATTAAAATGTTACGTTGCATTCGTCGTTGCTCTCTAGCTAAGGACCTGTAGAAAGAAAATAAAATTCAAATAAGCATTTTCGTAATGATACTGTTTAAGGTTGTTTTCGTTACGTTAAAAACAGGTTAATTAAAAAATTGTATTTTAAATATTGAAATCTCGACTTTTAAACTTGGTGAGACCAAGAGATTATCAAGGTATAAAAAGGAGTGAATCCCCCATATCGGTCCTCTAACTATGGTAATCCCTCTTAAGTTATTTTTAGGCATTGTCTCAGTTCTTCCGCGGATATTACTCGCGCGTTGCGTGGATGTTTTCGTGGAGGATCAGTTTGTTTCGTTTCGTTTCATTTCAAAGCAAAGTAAAACCTCCAAAGTTGTGTAAATGTTTTCTTTGATATTTTGATTACAAGCAAGGGAGCTTCGGCCCTCGGTATATTTTTAATACTTTTCGAAACTTTAATGGGAATTTAAATAAGAGACGGATATCCACTGCTCAAACAATAACAACTGAATAAACAGCAGAGAAATCTTTATGGACAAACGAGTGCATAGGAAACAAACGCGCAGACACAAGCTAGGCAACTGAACAAACAGATGACCGAAAGTGCAGACCGACGCTCGCTGCCCAAATAGCAAAACCCAGCTTAGCAGCAACGGTAAGAACGCCAAAGACAACGTCGAATAAAAAACGACTTAACAGTCAACTTACGAACGCGAGAATTGGAATTCATTCAGTTTGTCTATACTGCCAGAAATATCCCAAACAGAATACGTAAGACACTGAAAATTCGAGAAAGAAATTTTAGAAATTGGCCGTCGTATAGTTCAGGTTCTCTCAAATATACAGAATGTGGCTATTTTACGTTGTTTTGTGAACTTTTGTAAACAGCGGCAAAGAAATGAACAAAGAATTATAGCACACACTCACACAGCCTTTGTACTCGTTGTCGTTGAATTTTTGCTTCATTTAACTCCCTAAAACCGAATTAACGGCAAAATAATGAAACAGCCAAACGAACAGAAAAACAAATGAACGTCCGGCGGCACAAAAAGGCGGCTGAGAGTGCAAAAAACATCTCTGGTATGAAACGAAACTAAAACATATAAAATGACCTTCCCGCCATTTTTTCTCAGGAAATTTTGGCTGTCCACGCATCGCGCGAGTAACATCCTCGGAAGAATTGGGTACCATGTTTACCTTAGTTGGAAGATATATGTGGGGGATTCACTCTCTTACCTTGATAAAAGACGCAAGAGAACATAGGGAGATCTTGACCCCCCCCCCACCCCCCGGGGGAGGGAAAGTCCCTCATGAGAAAGTCAGGGAAGCTGTTCAGAACATTTGAATCAAATCCTTACAGGAGACCATGTATGTAAATTGGGCGTGGATCGAGCTATAATTTAGTCTTGAAATATACCACTTTAAAATAGGGTTGATTACCAGCCACTGCTCAGGAAAGTGAGACCGCACTATAATAGTAGACCGGACTAGAGAAAACAGCAAAAATCGAGCTTAAAAACTGAAATGAGAACGTTTATTACTGTTATATCTTTTAGTCCATCCTAAAAATACTTTCACTAGTTTGTCCCGAACACTTAAAATGAGAGCAAAATTCTTGATTAACACCCCTAGACAAGACGACGAAATCCCCGATCTTTTCATATGGAAATTCCCCAGGGAATAGTTGAAGTATTATGTAAATGTACGTCTGTATCTGGAACTGATGCAGTTTACATAAACGTTCTTGAGGGAGAAGGAGAGGTGATAATTCTCCTCTTGATAGCCATCTTTCGTACATCAAATAATTAACTTTCGGATTTTGGTTCTTGGCTGGGTTGTTCAAAGCCCGATTAAGTTAACCCAGGGTTAGCAAGAATTTTAATTTCAGTTTTGTAACTTTTTCGTTAGGTAATTTGTTTATATTGTTTGTCCTTGTAGAATCTCAAACTACACCAAACGTTAGATCTGAAAAACATTTTTAAACAAGACAAAATGATGCTTCAGTTAACGTTTAATCCTGGGTTAACGTTACACTGTAACTGGCTTTCAAACAACCCGGCTCTGTTTCATAGAAGTTTTGTTCCTTGAATTGGGAAGTCATGTTTCTAACACATAATCTAGTTCTATGTTAATACTGGTTTTTATACTCTAGATAAATCGTCATGGAACTATAAAAGGGAAAAATGAGGACAATTTTTACGACGATAAACCAAGATTTGACGGTCGAGGAAAAGGTAGCAAATCTGCTTAAGTAAGTGTTTACAAAACAATCTCACTAACGAAGGAATGAACAACTGGACGAACGAACAAAGGAGCTAATTAAAAGGAACGAACGAACGAGCGAAAGGCACGAAGTAACGAACGAACGGACGGACGGACGGACGAACGAACGAGCGAAAAGAACGAAGTAACGAAGTCAGAACGAACGGACGAACGAGCTAAAGGAGAGAAGTTTCGAAAGAACGAACGAACGAACGAATTGAACGAACTGGCGAAAAGAACGAAGTCACGAACGAACGAGAGAGCGAGGATCTTGTAAGTGAACGAACGAGGGCGAGCGAACTAACGAACGGTAACGAAAAAACGAACAGTTTATGTGCAATAGCAGTTTATGGGTAATATACACAAATTTCCCAATTTATTCATCGTATTTGTATATAAAATAAATTTAAAAACCTGGACTTTATGTTATAACATTATCATACAGGACGAAGTCATTATAGAGATCGCAAGCGATAAAGTAGTGCTAATGATGGAACAGACTCCATCACAAGATAGCAGTGATCTCATCCTCGACATGACCTCGCCATCTTATGACCCTGGTCAGGTAAGAGAGAAAACCCCAACTTATCTTGATTTTTCCCTGCAATGTTTCATGACAACTGATAGTTCCTTGGCAACGCTAATAAAAATGTTCTCGAGTATCTTACAAAAGCGTGATCAACCACAAGAAAACAGAAACATGAAAAGAAGAGGCAAGTCTCTAGTCCATGCATGCATTCCATATGCATTTTAGTTCCGGTGATTATCATACCTCTACTGAGTCATCTAGATCTAATTTAATGTGGTTTTCATTCCTGCTTTATATTTCTATTCAGGAAAAAAGAGCAAATTTTCCTAAACACGACAACATCGACTTGTTGTCGATGCCATCGAAGCCACAGCGAAGCAGCGATGACGCTCACGTTTTGCATCTTGAGAATAAAGACGAGGAAGCAAGCGACTCAGAGAGCTTTATAACACAACAGCTGTTTTCGTTCGTTTGGCAGATAGCAAGGGGAATGGTAATGGATATTTAAGGTCTTCAATTCCACGAACTGAGTGTTTTCGCGATGATCAGTCGCACTACAGCATGAAGTACGACAAGGAAAAAAAATTGCTAAGCAAAGCTTTGCATCATAATTTTACTGCACCTATTATAAAGGTTACATATCATTTAAGGTGAGTCAAATGAAAGTGCCTACGTATACTTGTATTTATTTTATTTGCTTGGCGTTTTTATCAGAATCATCTGGCAGAGAAAAATCTCATTCATCGTGACCTTGCAGCTCGTAATATTCTGGTTGGCAGTGATAACGTAGTTAAAGTGTCAGACTTTGGATTGATGAGACAGATCTACGAGGACATGAACCGCACCGAGGGATGGCTCCTGAATCGATTTTCTACCAGTCTTTCTCGATCAAGAGCGACGCGTGAGTTGAAGCTTCCCGGCTTGTAGTAACATGTCGTCACCTTGTTTATGTTAGTTGTTCTTTTTACCAAAATACGTTTGATTCTCTGGCAGTAACAACAAATTATTGCACGCATGTGAAATATCTAGGTTCCACTTAGTTGTGTTTTTCTTCCACTCGTCGCTTATTTTACCATTGCAAAATCAGTATAAACATTGGTTCAAAAGATCAGGTGTAAAATTACAGCGTTCGATTAGAAGAAGGAAACGAATTTCCGTTCGAGTTATCGGGAAGGTTCGAAAAAATGAGGGTTCGAGATAAAATAATTTTTCGTGTGATGTAGTTCGGTTTAATACCGTAATCTTAATGTCGTTTTTCTCTAGGTGGTCCTACGGTATTCTTCTTTGGGAGATGGCAACCTTGGGTAGGTTAAGAAACTAATTGGCATAATTTCTAACACAACTCCCTTGCTTGAGATATATTTCCGTTATTTCCCGGTAAAGTAAAACAAAATTTCCTAAATACTGTTTTCAGGGTTTCTTAACTATCCCTGTTTTGTGATGCCTTTCAGGTGGTGTTCCGTATCCAGAATTGACCAGTTCAGAGCTGTGTAGACTTTTGAAGACTGGTTATCGCATAGAAAGGCCTGATATGTGTAGTGATGAAGTGTAAGTAATTGGATTTGGGCGTGTTCTATCGCCTTGTCCTGAACACTGATGTGAGGATGATCCGGTATCGCTGTTATTTTCACGCATTCTACGACTGGAGATGATTCCATCCAACCACTAAAGTAACTGTTGTTTCTTTATCTACGATAGATATGAACTGATGTCTGAATGCTGGAATGAAGATCCGTCTTCTCGTCCCAGTTTCTCGGAGTTGATTGACAGACTGGAGGTGATTATGTCGAGGGATGTGCCATATTGTGATTTGAGCATGCTCGATGAGACCAGCTTCTACTACAACATTCCCGCCAAATTAGTTGAGAACCGAGCGGACAACTGATAGCAACAGCAATCCATTAAAAAAACTGAGAAATGCCAATAAAAATAAATACCAAATAAGCTGGCATGGTAGGGCCACTGCGTGATATAGGACAAAAAAGACAGCTTTCTAAATAGGTGCAACGATAACAGTGGTAACAGTAGAACAGGAATTTTGTTGCGAGCAAAGGTGGCTTTAATAACAAATGAGATGAAAAAAACCTTCCAATTAAACGGCTTTAAATATCCGTAAAAATGCATTTCAAAGTGTTCCAAAGAAATGAAAATTAAAAAAAGAACAGGGAACAATGAAAAAAAATAGTTTTCTTGGTAATGGCAGTGAATAAAAAACAATTTAGTTTATCATCTCTTTGTCTATAAAATAGCAGCAACGAAGATATATATACGGAACAAGAGAGCATGAAAAGTTAGAGTTATTCCCTCCACATAGGTCATATTACCAAGGTAATGCTTCTCAAGTTATATTTAGACACGGTGCCCAGCTCTGCTGCAAATGTTTGAACACGCGTATTGCTTGGATGTTTTCGTGGAGATCGCAGTCAGGAGAACAAGCAAAATTCGCGTAGCGTGATTGGCTATTTTGGACCCTCCTAGATATTACAAAGCCGGGATCGATCGTAAAGTAACTTGAGAGTGATTGCCAGGCCTATATGGAGAATTCACTCTTGTTTCCTTCAGTCTCTTTTGACAAACGTAAGGGTACGTTGACAGAAAACGCTGAAGATCAAAGATCTAAGGTAGTTCATTTAATCTTACACTTAATATCAAAACCTCCATTTGCATTTGGACTGTATGTACTAGTTACCATGGCTTCTAGCAAAAGAGGCTGTTTGTGTAGCTTGATTCCTTGCCCTCGTGTTTTCAAATGGCGTATCGCCAATGCGTCCGACTAGACGATTGCAACAGGTTAACTCGGAAATAGCTCCACGAAACTCAGGAATCCGTATTCAAGTCTCAGAAGATCTTACTTCTGGTGAGATAGTTGATGCATGTGGAACTCTTTTCCTTAGAGCTACAAACCCGATACCGCCATGACACATAGAATTGAAACATATGAAAAACTAATCGTCTGCCGGAAACTAAATCAAAATTACACCGTCAATACATTATTAACTCCGGTCTTAAGAGTTTCCTGTGTTCACTTTTAGCTCTTTGCTCTGATGCAACATCTTAACAAGAAAACTGGAGATTTGCTAACGCCAAGATAGTAGTTGCTGGTTCTTTTCGTTTCATTTAAGTTCCCAGTCACACCTGCATGTCATATTATTAAGATCCTTTAAAAACCCAGTGGTGGCCTGAATATTATTCTGGTATTAAACCTCTTTTATGGAATTTTGATTTGGCGAGGAGTCCACTGCGAATTCGTCATTTTCGGATGGGTGCGATACTATTTTGACGGAAGTGTGAAAAATTGGGGGAGCTCTTAACATACGGTTATTGTGAACTTAGGTTAGCGTTTCCTTAATAGTTAACTTGGCCAAGAGATCGGCAAAACGCTAATGATACTCCCAAATGAACAGCTGAAAAAGCGCCATCATAAATTAAACGGGAAGACGACAGTGAATTACTACTGACAGCGATTATGTCGAATGAGGACATCTACTTCTCAAAGTAATAACAAGCTGATACCAAAATGGACAAATTTAGTTTTGAGCATGATTTGCAGAGTACGTTCAGATTACACAAAGTCATACACGAGACAACTTTGCATTGTAATTAAACGAGTATATGACGAACGGGGAAAGAAAATTAAAAGACAGGTTCAAATAAAACCGACCTAAAGCCTAATCAACACGATGTAGAATATCTATGTCCTATATCCAACTGTGAAAAATATCTTAAAAGTTATTAACCCTCCACTCCCAGAAAAAAGGAAATTAATTCAAGAACAGAGAGCCAAACACGAAAATATTTTGTCCTTCGCCTTTTGTTTATTTTTCAGTCGGCAATAGGCCCTTTGCACGACCCGGTCACATGATACAAAATCCTGACACATGCTGGTGAGCAAGTTGCACAGTGGGACTTCAAAAACAATGCAACTGCCTTTGTTTTGTCCCTGCACTGCGCAACTTGCTCACCAGCATGTGTAATTTGTTACCATGTGACCGGGTCGTGCAATATCATAAGGACAAGAGAACATGAAGGGCGAGAGAATTAATCTCGCTCAAACGCTTTATTCTGAAGGTGATCTATCTCAATATATGAAAATAACGTAATGTAACATGAGCGTGGGACCTAGAAAAAATCTGAGTCCCAATAGGATTTGAACCCATGACCTTCCGAACACCGGACGGACGCTCTATCCACTGTGCTACGAGAACTCATGGAGAGCCAGGTCATTTTAACTGAGTTCTTACATGACATGCGTCTCCTGCCTCCTGCAGGATTCAGCAGTGAATATGTGGTAAATAGTGATAAATGAGTGAGGTCCCACGCTAAATGAGTCTAGGTCCCACGCTCGTGTTACATTACATTATTTTGATATATATTTACGAGCTGCAATTTCACCTATCTATCTATCTCAAGTTATTTTGTTTTTTAAAGCCATCTTTGTGAGCGTGCCCATTGGCGTGCGCATCTTCTTCTATTAGTTTTAAACCATTGCTAACATTTCACGAAACATTTTCACTCAGTTGTGGTGTTATTGTATAGTGCAGGTTTGTACGACAATAAGCTTTGAAGGATGTTTCACAGCTCTGTGTAGTTTCTTTTACATGTGCAACAAAGCATCACACAAATGACGCTTAAAAGTCTAAAATGAGTTTATATTTATGTCTGTAATGATGCAAATAGTAGAGACAGACACACTATGCTAATTACATCAAAAAAGACATACTGTATGTAAAATCAACTAATACATTCCTTGATTAAAGATCAGATTATCGTCAGAATCTAATTAATCACATAAAAAACTGTACAGTATGCTGTTCCAGTTGAAATGTGCCAAGACTAGTAAGGAAAAGGTTCTAGTAAGACACAAACGTGGAAACGTGACTCGGAAAGATAGATTTAAACATTTTCGTCTGCCTTAAAAGTGGAACAAGAGTTATCTGACTTACTGACAACAGGATCCGTGTATCCATGAGTTGAAATAACATCCGAAACCATTCGTACATGCAGCTGAGCATCGCTACTTTTCTCCGCTTCCTTTCTGGCTTCTTTTAGCGCGCGAGTATGTCGCTCTCCAGCCTCCTTTACAACCTTTAACAAGTCGGATAATGATCCGAAACCCTCGTTTGCGATATTTCCGAGCCTATGCATTTTCTCATTAAACTTTGCAAGCAAATGCCTATTCAATAGCTCTTCTTCACCACAAATTTGTCGCTGAAAGTTGCTGGATATTGCCGAGTTAGATATCGAGCTATCTATCACAGGCACACTTGGGGAAGATGGTCCTGGGTTCAGCTTCAAGTGAGCACATATCTGAGACTTTAACAAAGAGAATTCCCGGCCAGCAATATTTAGCTCGTGGCGAATCTCAAATATCTCCTTCTTAACATTAGTAAAGTTATCTTGAAAAGTCTCAGCTAACTTATCTAGCTCTTCCATGGCCATCTTGATCTTATCTCTCCCCTCCTGGCCAACGACTTCAAACGGGCATGCAGTTGCACGATTTGTACCATCAATACAGTTCATCTAAAGATTGATACAGATGATTGAAGTTAGTCACATGACAGTTCCAAATTAATGACACAACAGAAATGGATCAAAGTAATAAAATGCGAGAAGACAACTAAGGTCATTATAATTCTATAAAGTAATTAGCAAGTAAGTAAGTAAGTAAAATTCTTTGTTTAAACACGATCAATAGTTAAAGCAAAATACATGCTTGAGGGGTCGTGTATTGCTGGTTTTCAGTGTCACGCCATTCAAAATAGATAAAAAAAAAATCAAAACCGTTCACTAGATTAAGTCCAGAATCAGGGAAAAGAATGAAGGTAGAAATGCAAAGACTCTTGCCAAGATTCAGCTCACATCAACTTGTCTTATGGAAGATATGCGGAGAAACGTTTTCCCTAAATTTATAGAGATTTGTATGGAGACGCCATGCTAGTGCCCATCTAGATGGGCACCAACATGGCGGCCGGAAACCAGCAGAAACATCTGTCACTGAGTTTTGCTACAAAAGCGTGAATTTATCTCTCGAAGAACTCAAAAACGTAACAATATTACTTTATTCTAATACAAGAACTGTTCAGATAGCCGAGTTCCCCGAAATAAGTCACTTTTTAAACCAACATCACGACTCTCTCGCCCGTCATGTAAATGCCGGGTCACGCAAAAGCTTAGAAATTCAAGCGTAGTTTATGGCTAAACCAAGAACCCATTCCGAATGAAAATTGTCTGAATATTAGTTTTTGGCTGCTCTAACACATCATGAAAGTAAAATCTCAGGAGGATCAATAGTTCTGAAGTTTGAATTTTAGTGACGTCATGTGAAAACCCCCAATTATCTTTGAAAATTACATACTTAATTAAGTCTAAAAAATATAAAATAGTTTAAATAATAGACACCAGATAACGTACACTGACTTAAAAATTCAAGAAATTAAATACGGATTTATATAAAAATTCCGAGATTTAAAATATAAAATCGCACATCTTCTTCTTAGGCACCGACTGAACAGATAGACTGTTAAAATTAAGTTTCCTAAATGATGGGTCAAGTTTCACTTTTCTGCCGGATAAATTGTTTAAAATTTTATGAGAATTTATTTAAATAATCGGAAACAAAGTTCCACAGTACTGCGCCTCTAGAGCGTATGGAATGTTTTATGAAATGTGTTGAAAATCTTGTAACGCATGGCAAGTTATAAATCAGCCTTGCAGCTCTGCAGTGTAGTGCTTGTAGGGATTTTATAAGGTCCAAATTGTAGCAATTTCCCCAGATGGTGATATCGTAAGACACAGAAAGGAGGATCACTTTAAGCTATTATGTTCCTTAGCAACGGTCATGTAAATGCAAGGTGAAGCCAAAGTAGAGAAAAAGTCAAAAGATGTTAAAAAAAAAAGGAAATCGTTTTCGTAATTGTATTACTTACGCGTTAATTGTTAATCGCTAAATGTTTTACCATCACTCTCTTCTGGTCAGAACTACACACCCACCTTTGCTAGTACTCTTATTCCCTTATGTGCCATGCCAATATAAGGGTACAGAGGTTTCCTATCGGGATTGTGTATCGAAATCTCTTCTTGCGTAATTTGCTTTCCGTTCAGAGAAAACACAACTAGAACTTTTCCCTCCGCTGCCAAATCAAACTTCAGAGTACAGCCAATCAAATCGCCTCTATACGCCATGGCATCTAAAACATACATAGACAATAAAAACTAAGTTCCAGACAGCCACGTCGTTTGCGATGTCGTTGCTAGTCTTGAAACTAAATTAACAACATCCTTACATTGTTATCTGCGGACATTATCTGGTCCGAGAAGGGAACAGTTTTCCGAGAGCAAAGCTTAAGGGAAACTGTGAACTTCGGGGAATCGATAATGTCCAACTGTCAAATGGAGGCTATTCTGTTTATTACTCTTCAAATATATCTTTTTGAAAATTGGCATATATCACCTGGGTATTCCCCATTTTTAGCTAGGGTATTCAGTCACGTGACGGATTTGGACAAATCACGTGCGAGCGAAAATATGGATGCATTATAACCGGATTATAATTTGTATCTGTTAAAACTATAACTCGTTTGCTTTATATCTAAACTGTAACTGTTTTCCCTTGTAAAGAAGACCATCCAATAACATGTAGATGTGGATATAGACCCATATTACTTCGCTTTAAATTAGCTCCTAGATTAGGTTTCTTAATGTGTTTCACATTATAGACAATCTTTTGTCGGAATCTCTAAAAAAAGGTTATTCCAAATTGTGTACAATAGCCTGTAACGTTCTCTTAATATGGGTTACTGATCAAGTGTGAGGTCAAGAT
>CM042748.1:11864775-11877275 GCA_022496165.2 Catalaphyllia jardinei
AAAAAAAAAGAACAAGGCAAATATCCAGCTATCTTGACCGAATAAGCTGAGTCAATAAAGGATTTATTATATTGCTTTTGGGGAAATTTTTCTTGCGGGATACAGCGGGTAGTCCCGAGCAGACAAGATAGCTCCTTCTTGCCCACTCGGGTAACCAATCACAGCGCAGCATTCGGTGAATCTTGCCCACGCACAGAGCTAGCCATATAATAAATATGACTGATGAGTCACTGCCGGAGTGATTTTGAATATATGGACCCCAATGAAATTTAAAAGACTGAAATTTTCCAGCAACAAGATAAGGTATCATTACACGAAATAAATTGAGATCCTTCAACTTTAAACGTTCATTTAAAAAGAAATGATTTCACCTAAGCATAAAAAGCATAGAATAAATTCTTCCCCACCCTCAATTTCCTTTCCAGTTGTTTCATTTCTGGCGTCGAAAATTTTACCATCATCAGCATGGTAGCCCACAGTGCCATGTTGCCATCCCGGCATGACATGACAGCCGTAGTCTTCCCACACAACACCAACTCCTATGAACCTCTTCTCACTACTCTCTTGTATTAAAACCTGCAAGTGAATGTAACAACGACCCAAATAAGTATTGTAGGCGTTCATATTATTGTGTCCGATTATATTTCCCTTAAAAAAGAATCGCTAATATATTTGTATGATAAAAATGGGGAAATATGAACAGCACATAAATCTAATAATTTACCCATACCAGGCGGCTTTTAAAACAGTTGGTTACGTAACGTGCTTTTCAAGAACACACTGATTTAGTCATTGGTCAAGTATGTTATCAGAAATGGGGAAGAAGATTGACAAATAACAAACCACTATCAGTAAACAGTTAAAAAAAATAAAAATAAGCTCTTATGCTACAGTGGTTTTTCATATAAACCCCTGCCATAAAATCACTTCCTAGAATTTTCCTTTCTCTCTAATAACTTACCCCTCTTTCTATCTTTAACAGTTATACCCTAGCAGCTTTATTTTGAAGTAAAACAGAACGGTTCCTGGCGAGGAAGTCTCCCATATCCCCCTCCCTGGGGGAGCGACTCACATATAAAAAAAAGACGGGGGTTTATGTCGGAAATGCTGAAAAGAACCCCTGAGAGGTACCAGTTCTAATAAAACACATTACTATATGGCAAGGTAGTCTAGAGGAAAATCCCAACGTTCTGATTGGTTCTTTTTTGGTCGGGATTTTGCCATACGGACCTTTTCCATGGAAACAGTGATAAGCTATCTATATTTTGTTTTCGAAAGCCGGCAAATTCAAAACAAGCCTGGCGCGAGTGCTATATAATAAACTACTTACCAACCTAGCTTGCTCGGGCAGTACTGGGGTATATTGGCCATCGGACGTGTACAGACCTCGCTGCGCTCGGTCCCTACCGCCACGACTCGGGCCAATATTCCCAGTACGGCCCCCGCGCTCGGTTAGTAAGAGGTTAATATTTCCTGTCTTCTTTTTTTAAAGCTCCCGCTAAAGAACACCCAATGAAGGTAACAAAAGTGCTTTTTAAACCTCTAAAAGGTACTAAGAGTACTAATCTTGTGACCTTTTAATATGGGATTCCCTCAACCGAGTTCCTCACAACCAAACAAAATCTTCCATGTTTTGCAATATTCATTTTGTCCTAAGATGGCATTGGTCTGAAAAACAGTGTTCTGACTATTCAAAACATGCTCTTTGAATTTATTTAGCTTTAGCTAAAAGTCTAGAAAATTATCGGTCATCTGAAGAGCTTTTGAAAAAAGGCCTATTAAAAAAAGTCGCTGTGAATAGACGAACGAACCTCAAGCCAAATAACATGACATACGGAAAACGTACATCTGATCATTATGTAGTACCTCGAAATGAGGATGTTCTGGAGAGAAAGGTGTGAGGTATCTTGCGCCATGGTACTCAGCTGGGTCATCCTTACATGTTGGACAAGCCTCTGCTCCTTCACACGTTAGAAGACATCCTTCAACTGTTATACCCATACTTTGCCACGCCTTAAAAAAGGATCCTTGATGTAAATTATTTCTTTGTACCCGTCAGATTTTTTCTGGCAGGTTAATCAATGCCAGGTCACCTTCTGCTTTAAGATGGGCTCTCTCGCAACCCTCTCCTCTACCCCCTCTCACTCGCAGAAATCTGCCGAGCCATAGTTACACTATTACTCCGGCAGAGAGAAAGGGGAAAATCTTGCAAATATGCCCTGCATTGTTTTGATCAAGGGGAAAACAATAATCTTGGTGGGCCAGATCATCGCCCTTCCAAGCACCGACAATAGCATTAACAGTTAACGCCAAGCTGTAACTGGGTTTTCGCCATACAACCATTACATGCAGTTTTTGGTAAAAACGAAACCGTTCAGTTTTAATTTCCCGTTTTACAAATAGAGTATTTCAAAGATGGCTATTTTTCTTGGCCATGAGTCAACAATAAGCTTTTCAGAGGTTAGACATCCTTTCATCTTCTTTTAACACTTTCCTTGCTGCTTCCATCTGGAGTGAACTTTTCTATTAAACCGTGAGCGTTGGCATTTTTTTTTTTGTTTGTTTTATTTTTCAATGATGTGACGTGGTTGCGAATGGAAAAATTGACTGGAAACGACGGACAGAAACGAATTGAGTGGGTACAGCACTGGTTTTTTTTGCTTGTTTTTCCTTTATTCAGAGCTTTAAACGATCAAATTAAAACTTTTAGAACAGGACGGTAAATATTTTTACCAGACGAAGGAGAGGTTTTTTCCTCTGTTACCTTTTCACCAAAAGGAAGAACTCCCTGTAAACAGCCATGTCCCGGATGTCCCGAAAAGATCCTCTTAGTGATCTGATTGGTCATTTGACGACTTCTTTGTGTTTCTTGAAGCACCTGGTCCATCTTAGTCTCCTCTGCATGGAAAATGAGATTATTTCAAGTCTGTAAGTCAGATAACATTGCAGAACTTTCAACAATTTCAAAACCCACAGCCTTTAAAAATGTTTTACGAAACACGAAGGATTGCTGAAAACTGAAATAGGAAATATTTTTACATCTTTGAATTTAAGTTTATGAAGGATTAATGAACCATATAGAGGACTACACAAAAGCATGCACTTACCCGTCAGAGGAAAGGCATATCCATACGTTGCAAAGTAGCTACGGTAAAGATCCTCGACAACTGCATCTAGAGCCTAGAAATACATATGTGATTAATTTAACTGGAATATCACATAGCATTAAGCAAGTACGGCTTTCCGTTTCATCCTACATCAATGGCGTTTGGATCCTTCCTTATAGTCCTTGGTATATAATACATGCCATTGTTCTGCATGCTCTACCGTAACACAACGAGAGTCAGGTTAAGTTATACCTCAGTATGACAGGCAAACCGAAAAAGGGTCAATCAACTTTTCAGTAAGTAAAGTACTTCAAAAGTGACAACAACTTATAGACAGACTGTATTAACACCCCTTCCCTGCATGAGACGTTATTCCATAGCAGGACTAACTGAAAATTTCGTGCGATTTTCCCTACTATGTCACTTTCTATTACGGGTTCTTAGTACTCTTACATGTAGAGAGGCATTGTAACGCTGATGGGCTTGCACCCCTTTTCCTAAGAGGTATGACGCTAAGTTTAGGCACAACGCTGTGATCTCTAAACGCTCAGGTCAGTTGCTCAACTCAAAAAAGTACGAAAGAAACGTCAACACATCGTGAGTGAGTTCTGTAATCAGTTTCGAACTGCATTTTCATAACAGATATCTGAGAGCGTTCAAAACGAGCCGTTGTTGATATTGAATAGATATCCCCACTTACCCGCTGTTTATTCGTTGGAATATTTGATCTTGTACACTGTCTCAAACACGACAGTAGCGCGATGCAATTGGATATCAGATTGAAAGGTACAGGTATGGGATCGTAAGCACTGTAAACTTGGATAGTGATCGCTTTCTTGTATGACCACTCCATTAGAGAATGGTCCTGAAAATAAACAGAAATACTCCCTAAAGTTGAACCAAAAAATCAACAATAAAAAAAGTGCGGAAAATACCATGTAAGAGCTTAGCAGCACAGGGGTGAAGGAAGAAGGACGAAGTCGAGGGAAGGTAGTTGTCTCGGGCAGATAGGCAGACAGGCTCCATTTCCGCCGCTCTCTCGAGTCCGGTCTACGTTCATCCCCGCGGGCCCCCTACCCGAATAGTGGCTGGTAATCAAGCCTAGAAGGCAGGCAGGTAGGCTGGTAGGCAGGAAGGAAAGAAGGAAGGAACCAAATGACGAAGGCGGGAAAGAAGGGCTTAAATGTGAGCCCCTGGGAGTTTGTGTAAGTACTCCCCTTGTTATAAGCATTAAATCAAGTACTTTCTCACTTACTAAGGAAGGATGTAATGACCAATTCTGTCTATAAGACACGCCTGCAGGGAATCATGGTAGTTGTACTTATTAAAGCAATGTCTGGTCCAAGATCATGATTCCCTGCAGGCGTGTCTTAATGAGGGAATTGACTATCTTAAACAACTCTCTTTAAACACCACAGTACGTACCGCGACTTGCTGATACGTGTTTGATAAAAGAGCAATCATCATGTTGATCAGAAGAGTAACGGCCATAATCAAAAACACACCATACAGGAAATAAGCTAGAATGACCGAAGGACTATCAACTGAATCGAGGGGTTCCAGATCTGCTATCCCCAGCAACGACCATAAGAAGTGTTTGAGCATCGACCACCAGCTGTCGAAATGAAGAAATTATTGCAGTTATTGCTCAGCCTGAAACTGATATCACATGATCTTCCATGACATAAATAGCTGAGCTGAAGAGACCATCAGCTGGCTAACCTTCATGTGATTAATTATGATTCTGTTCAATTTTGTGCGATTCTATGTAGTAACGCTGCTCTTTTCAAGGTTCTAACGAACGTGCAAAGACATCCCTTAAAATCCGGCATTCACTCATCATCCATTCATTCATCTGTGGCATGGATGCTCATCACGTTTCCAGTATTCCATGCTGAAAGGTAAACTTCCAGCAACTAAAAGGAGCTCAGCCACGGTATTTTGAGTCATTTTAGCCAAGTACACAAAATTACCTTGAAATTGAAGGAAACCTAATAACCGTAAAAGCTTACTAAGATAGGAAAACACCAAAGGGATAACAATATAAACCATAAAGAAACAAGAATGGTTAATAATGGAGCCGATTAATAACATGGATTAGAAACGAGCAACTTCAAAATTTGGACTAAACGTTGGGACATGCGCAAAGCGTGGCGTGGCTCCTTTAAATGGCACTAACCACATTAACAAATAAAGTGATATTATTAAGAAAGTAGTTCACAAGGTTCGACATATACAGGAGTTATCGTAATCATACCAATGTATTCCGGTAGTGCCGCATGCCCTGAAATGACACAACATATTGACAATTTTAGACAGTAACGTTAAGATGGCTAACATGTACTCGTTTACTAACGGAGCGAAATTCACTGACTGCAGGACGAAGATCGTTTTTTTTTAAATGAATTCAATATCAGTGCCTTAGTTTGCAGTTATGTGAAACATCAAAATACCTTTAATAAAACTAATAACTAAAAGCAATGCTACTTACAGATTTCCTCCAATGCCATTTTCCAAAACATATGATTTTTCAGCCATATAAACTTTTGTCGCAGCCAGGGAAAAGGCCAAAATGGTTGCTAAAAACTGCCAAAAGATTGTGACCACATCTCCAATTATGTGAGACAAAGCAATCTGAATGGCACCGATTCTTTTTGTCGTCTCCATCACGTGACCAAACGCCCTAAGCGTGAGTAACATGGTATTGAGTCCATACAAGTAACCAGTCATGGCCAAGACTCGATTGTTAAGAACTGGGCCGGATAAAGCCCACGTGACCATTCTCAGTATAAATGTAGCCAGGTAAATCATGATGGTGGAAGTGTCCAAGATTTTCCAGCAATCACTGAAAAGACATATGTAATAGTGTCTGTTAGCTGATTACTGTCTTCAGTGTGGTACCTGTTTATATAAGCCTAGTCACGATGGCGAAATAACGACATAACGACATATTCACTTTTATTATTCAACAAATTGTAACACTATCCAAATATGGTCATGATGCTGTCGATATCTGTCATCCGTAGGTAACAGATATCCGGCGATATACGTAGCTTCGTACGTGGGAAGAAAAAGTGAAGTGAGAAAATGTCGACAGAGAGATTTAAAAATGTTACGCTGTTTTGTTATCAATTTGTTGAATAATAAAACAATTAACCTGCTCAATCTCGCGGAATATCGTCTGATTTTAGCCGACGAGGCCGTAGGCCTCGTCGGCTAAGTATCAGACGATATTCCGCGCGATTTCGCAGGATAATTGTTAAATATCGGTAATGTGAACATCGACATAAAGACATAACGAAAAGATCAGTTTTTTCCTGTATTTGTCTCGTTCATATATGTGCAGTTCAGGATTTATTATTTGTTTCTACTCTGGAGAGGAGATTTCTAGTTATCCGTATTTGCTGTAGAAGTTGCCGGATGCGTGTGGAGGGAAGTCGTATCCGGAAAGAAAAAGGTGCGGATTCGAAAATATCCGGATACGTGAGGACAGAGCCTAATAAATCCGCAACGAATCCGAAAACGTGTGGGCGGGAAAATTTTGAATCCGGAAGGAAAAAGTTGCGTATTCAAAAATATCCAGACACGTGTGGAGGGTGCCTAAACTATGGGTTAAGCGAGAAACGCTCTTGAATACTGCATAGCGTGTACCTGAAATATTTGGTCAATCTCCACAGAACCCCAAGTCCTCTTTCGCTACCCGCTGCATCTTGATGATGTTTAAATCTCCGCAGCACATTGGCGCGAATAAACTGTTTGCTTTCCATTGCTATTCGACCCAAGAAGAAGAGAAAAATCGCCCACTCGGCTCCACTGAAGGCAATTGTGGAAGGAGCAAGGCACATGAACAAATGAAGACCAAGCAAAGCTAAGTAGCTGAGTGTGTCACGAACAAAGATGAAATAAGGTGTCATGAAGTATTCCAAATAGCGATCTAAGAGAGAAGAATTAGAGTCCAAGTTATCGTGGATTGGGTGTAAATCAAGTTAAACTGACATTAGAAAAATTATTGATGTTTCCCACGAAACTGTCATGTTTTCTTCCCAAGCCTTTTCTGAAATTTGTTTTTAAATTACGATAAAAACTTTTAAACTACAAGAGTTGTCAAAGCTTTCCTCGATATGCGTGAAAAATGTACGAAACAAGAAGGAATCAGTACTGTACGTACCGTAGAAGTCTTTTCCCTCTATTTCTGTGAAAGGAAAGGAAAGGAAATCAGCAGGCAGGCTTGATCATATCCACAAACTTCATAACATTCCAAGATGTTGACCGTATTACACGTAAGTGGAAGGAGTATTAATAAATGAACTTATTACTTCCAAGCATTGAATATTTAACAAGTGAAATAGACGTTTTCAGTTTCAAAGCTATTCACTAGAATGGCTGACTGTAATTGCAATCGGCAAATGAAAAAGAAAAAAAATCGGAGAATTTCCGGCGGTGTTTGCCAATCTCATCCGGGTGGTTTTTTATGACCTCAGGGCAACTACGTCATTGTTGGGGAATCCACCCCTTGTTTGAATGACTGGAGCATTACAATGACTGGAGCTGCTGTATCTGGCGGACCCGTCCCACACTACGCGAGAAATTTGAAAACGCAGCTTTAATTGTACGGTTAGGCCTACCGTCCACACTAATCCGTCACGAAAACGGAGCTTCTCGAAAACACTCTTCAAACCAGAGAAATTTGTGTTTTGTGTGGACTGAAAACACTTTGAAAACGGAGCTTTTCGAAAACAAATAAAATAAAAAGATGAAGTCGAGATACTCATGTGATTTCCCAGTCCGAGTTTTCCTCAAACACAAATCCAAACTGAGCGATGATTGTTTCATTTTTAAATTTCTCCGGCGTAGTGGTGTACACTGGCCTAATTCAGGCTGTTGCATATACGCACCTTGAATAATTTTCGTTGCAACTTTCTCAGGATCTTCGTACTCTCCAAACATGGGAACCTCGTGCCCATCGTTGATCGTCTGCAGTTCTTTAAGGTTAACATGTCTTCCGATTGCTATTGGCAACAGCCTTACGTCCGACAATTTTCTAACTTTTTCCTTAACTTCCTGTTTTTCGTTTCTTGCGCATATTCTGTGATCCGTTAGCACAATCAAGACCTACAGGATGGGAATAGAATGCGTCTAATTTGTTATTCTGACTGAATAAGTTGATAGGGATTTAAATGAGAGCTAATTTCGTCGGTGGGTAGTATTACAAGATAATTTGGTTTTATCAACTGAGCTGATAATCAATTATTGGATGAGGTTTTTGTGACATCCAGAATAATCAAGGTCGAGGTAAGGGTTCTCAGCCGAAGCCGAAGGCTGAAGCTGATAACCCTTACCGAGACATTGAACGAAAAAAAAATGGAGGTCATGTTTTTGCTTCTTCACTGACGGGAAGCAACACAAAGCGCGTGAACTTGACATGAATACCCGTAACCTTAAGTGTCCTTGACATGATTATTGTATAATCTGCAGTTACGACGTCACGTAGCCTTAATGAACTAATGCAATACGAGTTTCTCTAAGTTTTTTTCCTGTTTTGTCTTTTCTCTAATACGTCTCTTTTAAACTAAGGCTAGCATATTTCATTTATTTTTATTGTTCCTGGCCCGTCTCGATTAGCTTCTGCTACCTGCGGTTCCAGGTCTGTCGTTACTTTAACATGCGCAAAAATGTAATAAAGTTGTCTTGTCTTGTCTCCTCTTGTCTTGTCTTGTCTTATCTTGTCACGGGCGCTGATTTCGAAAATTCACTGCAGGCTAACGGCCAATCAGAAAAGAGTTAGGGAGTTCAATGTACAGTTGTAAAATAATGTAAATTGGCCACCGTAAAGAGATTCGAAAGCTGACATTTCGAGCGAAATTTCTATCCCAGGTATTCTCTCACTTGAGCAATCAGATCAGCTGTGATCAAAATAAAGCTTTCCAGCCACATAGAGAGCATCTTATCTTACCTTTTTGGAATTACTGACGCATTCGCTTTCGAATGCAGAATCAGCTTTCTCTAAATCTTTATGCAGCGCAGGGATGCCTTCGCTTCCTCCTTCAAGCTTATCAACCGCTCGCTTCAATGCTGTAAGGTCTGACAAATTGCTGTCAAAGAGAATTTTATCTTCCCCTCTTGTTATTACGTGAAACTTGACGTTCTTAAGGCCGTATCTATTCATCACAAACTTTATGGTGGCTTGCATCAGTTGAAAGGACAGTTCTGCAACCTCGGAAGTTGCGTTTATCACAAATGCAATTCCAAGTTCTGACAAAAAGAGATAATAAATAAAGTTTTAACATATTTTCGACAACTGTACATCTTCTGTGGAGGTTGCAGTTACCCTTTTGTAACAGCATTTTGATGCAACATAATATTATTTCTCTAAAAACAAGCATTTATACCAACAAATAAGCATTTAAGTCAGTACAAAAATTATTCGGCTTCTCTGCAATAAAGTGTTATCCCTGGAAGCAAAGTGTGCATGGAAAAAAAAAACTTTCTGATAGCCTCTTCCAGGCGTTCAGTTAGTTGGTGAGCTCAGCGCAAAAAACAACAGGCGGAAAAATAAAAACACCTGGGAAGAGGCGAATTTTCTGAACACACTTTTACGAGCTTTGGTTAAGAATTGGCCAGTTGGATGTGCCTGGAATCTACTAAACTGAACTAGGCAGTAGTAAATGCTATTTCACAGCCCTCGAACTTAATGTGGGGTCAGAGCTTAACTTGACTTGGTTGGTGGTCAGGTACGCCTATGTAATATTTCTCTCTGTGGTGCTCATATTTCAGTTATATATATTAAATACATATCATGCTGATGTTCTCACTCTCAAAAGTGTTGGCTGTTTTTTCAGTGCTAAACAAAATCGCTTAGCCTTACTAAACTGATCATACTTTTATTTGCTTGTGCCTTTTGCCTAGCTCGGTGTGTAAGGTGGAGAAATAAGAAGAGAACTGGGAACAGCAGCAAATCAAATAGACACCAGATGTTAAGGAAGAGCCATTTCCAAGTACTGCGCCATTCTCTTGATTGTCTGATCCATTTGTCGTTCATTAGGCTGTAAAGAACTGGATGAGCCAGCAACTAAGGGTTATAAACAGAAAAGCTTCTTTCAATCACAATGTTCAACTCAATCAGACATTTAACATGATAATAAGGCTGTGCATGTACTACGGTTGAAGTGACTTCGATTTAGGCCACCTTTGAACTTGCAACTTTTAACTTAACCAGTGAGCCACACTCCAACAACTTGAAGTTTGTGAAACTGACTTTTAAAATCTCCTGCGAGTTCCGCTGACTGTCGAAGAATTCTTGATCCACTACTTACATGTAGTTAGCACTAAATTTAATTTAGAACTTTACGTCTGTGGTCCCCCATAACAAACATAGCATATGAAATGCATGTATACTACCAATACTGAATATTTTACACCTTAATCACGCCTTGTGTAAAATTTTTAAGCTTGTTTCCTCAAGACGTTTTCAAGCTTGTCTTATGTTGTGTTTTAAGACAAACCAACAACTACTGTATTACTTGTACAACTCCTTATGTCCATTATAGTTGGTTGAAATCAGCTTCACGAGTCTTTATTAGTTTGTTAACTGCTGCCCACTGTTTAGTTTTTATGAATGCTTTTTTTTTGGTTTAAAATTTTTGCATTAATTTTTTTAAACAATTGTTCAAACAGTCCTCTGACCAATCTTCACATATAGGGATGGTTGCGTTCCCTCCTAGTCAATAACAAACTTTCTCATTTGTCAAGGACTGAATTTCAAATCATCACTCCCTTCTAAGGGGTCTTTACACCATCCCTTGTACCGACGTGGGGTATAGGACTTCATGTATACAGGTATGCAAGGATTACAGTACCAACAGGTTACTTCACCTTCTTTTGTTCTAACTCAATGGCATTTTCAATAACATCATCCAAAGAATCTGCAAAAATTTGACGGTTTTCTGCATTAGACTTTAAAGGGTTTAGCAGTGAACAGGTGAACTCGTCCAAAGAGTGAGCTAGTTTGTTGAATTCTTCTTCGTCTGGACCCTTTTCATCTGCTCTGCGGCGAGCTTCAAAGTTCATCTGTTGGTAACATGGATTTTTGTTGGTAAACAATAGTCAAATTAACATTTACAATATGAATGTGCCATTGTACCATTCTATATAAGAACTCCTACAACAGCAACTCTTTGAAATGGTATATATATCAGACCTGTCAGGCTGACAAGGTTATCCAAAGGTTATAACTTTAATTTGTACATGTAGTGAAAATTATACCAAAACTAGTCCTCAAACATTTTGAATTGCTGTAGTGAGAATGAGAACGACTTTTTTTGGCAGGACCGCATCTTTGATAATTTTTTGGCAGGACCACCTCGTTGATAATCTGGCCTTTTTCTATAATTATCCAGCTTGAAACAAACGTTGTAATCTGAAAATAACATTGTACAAATACTCCTGGAGAAATACCAACTACATGACAAACAGCACATAAATTATGAATGAATGTCGACAAATTCAATTTTGTTTGGTGGTCAGCAAGATATAAAGCAATCGAAAGGGACATGCAAATAGCAAAGTGTGCGATAAATGTTAAAGCAAGTGTTTTGAGTGACACACCCTATCACTTGATTGGTCAAAAAAAACAGACATAAGTTATGTATTCAGTTCGAGTCCAAAAGCAGAAATTTACTTCTCATAGAACGTTGTCACAACTGCCTTACAATTTGAACTCAAGACAGATGTAATACAATGGAAGGACAAACAATACTAACATATCAGTATATTGTCTAGTAAATTGCCTAGTATATTGCCAAGTAAATTGTCTTACCTTCATGGCCATAAACAATGCATTAGAATTGCATTTCGTCAGATCCTTTGGGGAAACTCTACTGACCTCATCAGCATCTCCATATTGAATCTTCCTTTTCAATTTGTTCTCAAAGTCTAGCAAAAAGTCAAAGAAGACATAAAGCACATCTTGATATTAAAAGGTGGGAGGGGCAGATGTTAGTGCGCTCAACTCTGCATCGCAGTTGTCAGAATTCAAGCACTGGCTGAGGTCACTGTACTAAATGAGTTCTCGGTCAAGATACTTCATTCTCACAGTGCCTCTCTCCACTCAGGTGTCTGACTGGGCACTGGGGAGAGGGAGGGCGGGTTAAACCTGTGATGGGCTGGTGACCTATCCAGGAGGTAGTAGAAATACTCCTGGTCACTTCATGCCACAGAAACAGAAGACATTGTCCTGGTAGGACACTTGGCTTGCTTGATTACGGTCAGAATCAAATTGGATTCTGTTTTGCTTGCTTTTCTTTTCTTTTTCCATGTATGCAATGATCCCTCACCCAGAGCAAATGGCACTACATTAATCATTTAAATTATCCTCGGGAGATCTATCTCTATATA
>CM042748.1:11896837-11923399 GCA_022496165.2 Catalaphyllia jardinei
TTTGCAAAACTGAAATGAAATGACCCAACGTACAACCTCTTGATCAAAAATAATGCGAAATAGTAAAATGTTATACTACAACCTTAACCAATGCCGTCGATCACAAAATCCAGAGAATAGTTCCTTTACGATCGGGTATTTTCATTACTAGAGGGTTATCCCGTGGCTGAGCCAATTATTTTGACACAATAAAAAAGTTATTACAATAACTTTAACTTTTTATGAAGCCCCTCTAAACAGCAATTCTATGCTCCTACATGACAACAACAGACTGCAATGGTCAGGGTTTAAAATATATCTTAGAGAAATTTGGGCGGATATCGTTCATCTTATATACAGATCCTTTGTGGATATTTTATTTGAGGACGTTAGCGCTAATTCACTGTAAGGAAAAAGATGGCGACTGGTACATTTACCTGTAATGCTTTGCGCACGAAAACTCTAAAAGAGCGTGTCAAAACACAAAGAAAAATTGTAAGTCGTTCAAATTCGAAAAGAGGAATACTGTTGGTATACGAAGGACTGCCGTTAAACCATATCTTTCTAATATGTCCAGTGGGCTTTGTTTGGTTCGCAAGGTATTGTAGTAAAATGTACCGCCGCCATCTTTTTTCTTACGGTGGATTGTTTCTGCGCATCCTTACTGCGAACGCAAATTCACATGCCACGTCATGCACGAACGCGCGCACTAAGCCATAAAATAAACAAATGAAAGGGCAGATGGCCATTGCTAGAGCTTTGCCTGAATTTAACGATCTTGGAAGTTCGGTGACCTCAATTTTTCTTTCGATAGATCATTTTCATTACTGATTTTCTACGTTTAGGGGAAAAAAATGAAAATCTATCGAATAGAAGTTTTAATTTTTGGCAAAATGCACCATCGAATTCCGTTCTTATTAGCTCTTCGTGCATCTGTGCGGCGGTTTCAAATACCTCTTAAAGGGTTAAATTATGTGAAAACGTATTAACATTTGGAATTATCTACGCAACAGACCAACTTCTACAAAATATGACTAAGATCGTTTGCCTCCGTTGACTAATCCTTGATATTTTTAACTATAAACCCCTGTAGACCGTGCTCAATTATATGGGACAATTTTTCGAAATCAATATAGTTTACCACACGCTTTATCTCTGAAACGAAGACGGTGATTGCCAATTATTTTTTTTTTGCATTTCTGGCACAAGTAACTCATTATCTGACAGCAGTAAAAATTTAAAAAAATTCTATCGACTAGAAAATTTTCGCGCGAACGTCCTTAAGGCACTGTATATCCATAACATTGGTTGTTCACATATCGGCGATGTGTCCCCAGTTTAAAAACGACAATGTGCTTCCACATTGGATAGCGTTGATGGCACGCGCTGATTGGCTAGTCAAACTCCGAATATCCTGTGCTATTTACCTCCCATCAACTCGAACAAAAATGGCGTCCAGGTTTGCATCCGTGACAAGTGAAGAAATGATTCAAATTAAATTTTTGTGGCGTATATTATCTCACTGTTTTAGTAAATACTAAAACATGCGCGGCTTGGTAAATATCCATCGCTAGCCACCTCCACTTCGGTGAATAGTTGTTAAATAAGCCACGCGCATTTCAATTCGTAAGTACTGGATAATTGCTTCTTTTCAAGGATTAGCCCTATTTCGAAAGAGGGAACACTGATCTCAACGCAATTCAGTTACTTACACTTCATCACAACACATCTCTGGCCTTTCCATGCGATAACCAGTTTTCAAAAGTTGACACAGTTCTCGATTGGTTAACGTGGGATACGGGGTACATCCTGAAATGCATAAAAAAAAAGTCATTAGAAAGTAAGTTAACAGTAAGTGTTACGTGAGGAATTAAAACTGAAGTAAATTCTCGCCGATTTAACATAAGAAGGTATGACTAATTACCGAAATAAAGGAAAAAAAGAAACTTACCCATGGTGGCCAATTCCCAAAGAAGTATTCCAAAGGACCAGCTATATGAAAATAAGAAAGATCAAGGTACACTGTTTTGTAATTATTGTACATGTACTCAACACAGCTAAGATTTTAAGGATTTCTCTTTTTAGTCCATGCATTACGACAAGCTGCCCCAGGAGCAACCTCTACGCTTCTTTCGCACTGTGCAAACTCATGTGTATCATAACTCAATGATACACGCTAAATTCTCGAAAGAACAAGTTGTACTACTCCATATGTGCGTCTCAGTGAGGGTTAAGGAAAATGTTTTGTCGTCAGACAGAATGGTTGACTTACACATCACTCTTGATGGTGTAAATGCTGTCATAAATTGATTCTGGGGCCATCCATTTCACGGGGAGCTTCTTCGTATTCTTTCCACTGTACACGTCTTCGTAGATTTCTCGCATCAAACCAAAGTCTGATACTTTGACTCGGTTATCACTGCCAACCAGAATATTACGAGCTGCAAGGTCACGATGAATGAAGCCTTTCTCTGCGAGATGATTCTAAAAAATCAAGAAAGAATCAAAAGAGCACAATTTTTTTTTATAGAAATTATGATTAGGATAATGTTTCTTCTTTGTGAACCATGTATTCAATCATAATGGGTGTTTGAAATTACCTATAAACAAGGCACGCAAGACCCGTCTCAGACATTCAGATGATTTGGTTAGCAAACTTTTTTTGTGGAGGTCGATAGTCATTAATACAGAGCATCTTAACAGTTAATCTCATTTCGAAATAGCTATACTAATACCTACCATCCCCTTAGCTATTTGCCAAGCAAACGAAAACAGCTGTTGAGTTGTAAAGCTGTCTGCATCTTCATTCTCATCATTATTTTCAGTTGATCTCAATATGGTGGAAGTGCTGCTGTTTCCCTGTGATTTCGATGGTATTGGCAGGCGTTCCATTATTTCGTCATTCAGAAAACTGCTACTGTTTTCTTCCTCTTCGTCTTCAACATCATCAATATTTTCAATTGATATCAGTATGACGGAAGCGTTGCTGTTTCCCTGTGATGTCGATGGTATCGGCAGCAGTTCCATTCCTTCGCGATCCAGTGAATTATTACTTTTTTCCTCCTCCTCCTCCTCATCATCATCATCAGTATTTTCAATCGATACCAATATGGCGGCAGCGTTACTGTTTCCTTGTGATGTAGTTGGTATCGGCATCAATTCGATGTTTTCCCGATCCAGTATATCGTTGCTGTTTTCCTGAACAAAGAATGCAAGAAAAAAAACATAACCTAACAAGTAAGGGTAATAAACTATGCGTATGTAAATTATTTAGTTGTTCGTATTTTGAGTAGGGAGGACATGGAAGAAATTGTGGTGCTTGTTTTAAACATAATGTAAGGTAAGAAAAAAAACTACACTCAGTGCGTTTTTCTAATATTGATTGGAAATAATTTGTAGCAATATGTCGAAGTTGCGCTGCTGTACAATTGTTTGTTTGTCTTCTTCAGTTTTGATTTTGTTTTCATGGTTTGTTTTTTACATTTCTTCCACTACCGCTCTAGCTTTAGCATTTTTAATACTTCATCCTACTCTCCGGAACATATATAGTACTTTAGGTTTTTATTGCCATTTTGTCTATGTTAACCTAAATGATCTCATCATATTTGGCACGTGACCACCAATGAAATAAACATTCTCAAGTACTTTACAAGTTTCATTACCATACTCAGTACTCACATGTTTGTAGATACCAATTCAAATAACAATATGCGTATTGATCAATGAATTCGAGGTGTAATAGACCCTTCTCCAAAATTTCGACGGAAAATTCAAATAAGTCAAAATTAAAACATATACCAGCACTAGAAAGAACACCTTTACTTTAGTAACCCTGCAAAGTTTCAGCATTTCAGGTGTAATGGTCTGTAATATCAGCTGAGAAATGCTAAGTTGAAAATTGTAAAAATTACAGGCGTTTGGATGACTAGGGGTATGCATTTCACATTATCTCACCTGATATTACAGCTGAAATGCTGAAACTTCACAGGTGTAGACACCGTTTGTAATTAGTCGGCCCGAACGAGAGCGCCCGAGCTAGTCCGACGCCATGTTGGAATAGTCACCGAGCCCGTTGCCATGTTGGAATAGTAACCAAACCCGACGCCATGTTGGAATAGTAACTGTGCAGCCCGATTACTCACTCAAAGGTGTGCTTCGTGCCAGCCTTGGAGCTTTTTAATTTATTAGGTGTTTCGCTACATTGAAGAGGAGTTGACTTCGAATGTTCAACTTAGCACTATGGCCAACTTGAAGGCTGAATTTCATGAACATTTGACTCGTCCACGCGGCGTAAAAATGGCGAAGAGATGAACATTTGTTTGCTGGAAAGTCACCTGAAAATGAGTAAATCTCATGCTAATGTGGTAAGCTTTGATGAGAATGTGTCTTATTTGCCGATCTCACTGAACTTATATAAGCGAAAGGAACAATTTTTTTTTATGAACGAAACAGCCATTGAACTGACAGGACAAACATTTATATTTGCACCATTATATAACATTGTAATTTGTATTTTTATAATTCAGTAACATGTAAACCTGAAGATGGCTGGTCTGATAACCCGAACTATTGTTATAAATATAACGCGTTGTGTCAACCTTGCAGTAGTCTTTGGCTTATTATCGTTTTACTTTTCAAGTTTGGCTGATTAAGTTCCAACATTCTGTCAAACAGGATCGTTGTTAATGGCTTTGCAGTTTGCTTTTTATCTCGAGTTGTCCACATTCAACCGACATCAAGTGAAGTTTAGATTAAAGTTGTGGTCTCCATACTTGTTAAATGTTTATTTAAGTACATTCATTTGAACTCTGAGTTGGATGTGAAATGCACCAATTCCTAAATACTGTCTTTTGTTTACATTTTTGCTTCCTGATTGAAAAGATAGCAGGAGGAAAAAACCCTGTGAGCTTGTTGGAACACATTTATGGGTCAACTGATTTTTTGGATTAGTTCAGTTTTCTCAAAAGAGGCTAACTAAGTTTGATGTATTTTACGTGCAATATATATATATAGACAAGTGGTTCCACATTGAAAAAATAGTGTTGTCTCACAACAAACCTTAACTACAGCCTTGAGTGCAATGCAGTGAGAAAGGTCTGTTCGCACAAAAAGGAAAATATTATTGAATGCATGCAAATTTTCTCACCAGGTAGACCAACAGCAACTTCTGGGTGGTGGTAAAGAGGGGGGGAAGTGCTCTGAATATTTGGGCAGGAGTGTCCAATTTGACCAAAGAACCCATAGCTTTTACCAACCCATGTTCAGCTGTAATTCTACTACCCGAGCTATTTTGTATTATGTGTGCAACAGTAGCCAACTAAAAAGCCTATGCTTTATAAGATACCTGCGACCTTGCATGGTACGAACAAAGCTTGTTTTAACAGCCTTTAATAATGCACCAATAATTGTAAGTTTACCAACATGTTTCATTTCTAGATTACTTACTCCACGAGTTTGGCCATAGGTCTCCTTTGATTTCTTTTATCTGTCAACTTTTCTTTTCACGTGGAATTAAGTACTCTTTCAAAGTTTCCTATTGAAATTTTCACGTCAGGGCTAAACCATTTTTCGAAACAAATTTGAAGAGAATATTTGCCTAATGACATTATAACATCAAATTTAAGATTAATGATAATATATTCTAAACGTGGTATTGAAGCTGTTTCACACCTGAGAGAGCTGTCCAGAGGACTTGGCGACTTCTTTGTCAACTTGAAGACCGCCAGGAATAGCCAAGACCTGATTTTCATTCTGAAGGTCTCGATCTCCCTGATAAATATGCATTAATAATTAAATATTTTACATAATATAATTCTTCTTGATGTTTTTATTCATTCACTCGCCCATTCGTTTGTTCGTTCATTCAATCCATTCAGTCATTTGTCCCTCCGTCCTTTCCCCATTCCTTTCCTCATTCCTACATCCAAACCACAACCAATTCTCCTAATAACCTCCTGCACAACGATCAATACATCCTGGATGTCAACAATGTGGCATATCAATTGACAGGTTACTTTCTTTTAAGCCTCAGATATTTGATGACAGATACACTATATAACATTCCCCATCCTTCAAGTTACATACTGGTGAAGTCAAAGTCCTCAGAACTTTGGCGAAGTTTAAAAAAATTCTGTAGGTAGGATTCAGAGCCACCTTACATTTTCGAAAATTTAACATTGTAAAAGTTGCCTCTTCACATACTTATCAAAAGTTGATAATATAAAAAAAGTTTCACCGCCGTTTTTGAATAATAAGCCCCAAGAAATGTAATTAAGGGTGTTTTTAACAGGTCATACTGTTGCTATGGTAAACTATTTTGTTACGAAAATGATAACAATGTCATATTCGCTCACTTCTTTTTGGCCATTGAATACTTCTTTGTCGTCATAAAATTTCTTCTCCTCGTTACCTCCAGTGCCTTGGTTTCGATTGATCTAGACGGAACAATCAACACGATTAGGTCATAAAGTACTAGCAAAGCTGGTCTTATCGCAGAGGTAATTAAGTTTCAAGATGAAGGCTGAACATTATCGACTGGAAATCTTGTTATATTTAGAACCCGACACAGCTTACTTGGGAGACACAAGGCCATTGAAAATCGTACAGATGCGCGACAAACTGTACGTGAGCTTTGATAGATTGGCAGGAGCTTCACAAAATTAGCACGAACTATTTCGTGAAGGCAGCGAACTAGTTAGGAAAAAGGGGTGGACATGGATAGGGCACGTGCTGCGCATGGACAACAGCTGACTCCCACGAGTTGCCGTGACATGGGGACCGGAAGGGAAACGTAAGAGAGGAAGATCTAAAGAAACTTGGAGAAGGAGAGAATGGCAATGGGTTTCAACTCTTGGGTTGAGGCAGGATTGGCGGCAGCAAACAGGGTATCTTGGAGGAGCATGATTTCCGGCCCTATTCTCCATACGGAGAGAAGGAACTGATGATTTCGTGAAGGACTACACCACTGTCCTTGAAAACAGAGTAACGATGAAATCCAAAACTGCCACAAACTTGAGGCAACATTAAATCATTCAAATATTCTTTTGGGAAAAGTCTTACCGATCGCCTCCTGCGTCGTAACCACTGCAACAGATCACCAAACGGAACGTACTCTATCACCAGAAACTTGTGCTCCTGCAAAGTGCAACAACCAACCAGGGATACAATATTCTGGTGTGCACCCAAAAGCTTCATCTGCTCTATCTCATGTAAGAACTCTTCTTTTTGGTATTCGCTTGGATCATCTAAACACAAATGGTATAGTTAAATAACTTAAATTCCTGTTTACTACGATTAGAAGATTTTAAAACCAGATTCGCCAATCAATCGGCCATCTATAAGGCTTTGCTTCAGTCATGGTCTGAGTACATTCCCACAGGAAATTCAGTTGGGTTTCATACTTAGGACAACCTGCTGTACGTGTTCAATTCAGGGAAAATGGGACATGCAAACAACATTTGACGGCTTATTTGTCTTAACTATATCAACAATATAAAGGGAAATGGCTTCGTGTGTCGTTTGTAATGTCACCTCAAGCTCAAGACTAGGGGATACGTCTTGCAAACTCATTCCAAAAGGCTAAGTCCGATCGATTAGATAAGGGTTAAGTATTTGCATATCACCGAGAATGTAATCTCTTTCAGGTGAACTTTAACGAGACTAGACCTACCCAAGTTGTGTAACGATTTACCCTTTGATTAATAATTTTGCATAACGACTGCAATTACCTTGCAGTTCTTTGACAGCAACCACCTGGCATGGCTCCTCGGGTTTCAGTGTTTTTTTAGTATCAAACACTTCTATTCCAACTCGTCTCTTTAGAGTTGCTTTGTAAACCACACCAAACGCTCCTCGGCCCAGTTCTTCCTCATGTTCTATTTGCTCGGGAAGAAGTTCCCACTTGTCAAGCGGGATAATTTCGCGAGATGATCTGTGAAACGATGGGGAAATAGTTTTAAGCACAAAAATAGTTGTGATTAATTAGTGCAGTACGCTATTATTTTACTGAAATCTTTCTGTTTTAAAGTTTAATGTCTTACTAGAGCTGGGTGATGAAAAGCAGCCATTCTCCCTATAAGTTGCAAATTAGATACCAAGTTCTGCAATGGTAAAGACTGCAGTTAGGCATATACCATCAAAGCTATCGCGGTTTCCGAGCGAGAGTTATTGTTATTTCTTCTAGAAGACGTGCTTGTCCATTGTAGGCTACCTCCGCACATTTCCTCAGGTTGACGTGACACTGTGGCGTCACTCATTAATATCCCGAGATGGAGAGATTTCCAAAATAGATTAAAATACAGTGATTCCAGCCAACACACCAACTTGGACTACTAGTCCCGCTTACTTAGTTGGGGTGGAGCGTGATAACCAGGGCGGTAAAAGGCCGCGCCCTGGTGAAAACCGTTAAGCCAAAGAATGAGAGAGGGGCTTGGCGCGAGGAGCGAAAGCCGCACCATACTCCTCCGTCCTTACGCCGATCAGTCTGTACCGCTAACTGTTAAATTCTAAGATGTTCAGAATCTACAAATGAATTTATTACGGTTTATCGTAAGTATTATAATAAGAACAGTAAATAACCTTTTGACTCGCTTGTGAAGAGACCGTCTGTAACACCTGAAACCTAGAATTAAACATAGCACCAGCAGCAGAATGAAGGCGATACCAGATGCGATGTAAATGATCCTTTCTTTGAAGATCGCGGTTTGTTGTGTTGGTTGAACAGTGTTCCCTTTTGTAGGCGCTGAAAACGGATAACTAATTCACATCTTAGAGAGTCTGGGATTTTAAGTAATGATTGAGGACTAAAAACAAAAATGATTGGATGACCAAAATTCCAAAGACCACCAAACTTGAAGTTGTAATATGTAAAATCCACTTTTTTCGAAGTTGAACAAGCATGCCTTCCTAAATTGAATTCACGATAAGTTAGACTAGTGTTAAAATTCTGAAAGGTATAGAAAGATGTACCTTGACAAAAAATATATCTATTGAGAGAAATTTTCGGCAATTTCTTAGGGTTTTGTAAGTCATAAAATCAAATATGGCGGATCCTAAATGGAGGTTTTGTCCGTTCTACGTCATATTAAGGACCTGGAAGGCATAGTTTTGAATGTGTTAAAAAACTTCTCAGTTTCATGGTCAGTCATGACTGTAATACTTCAAGAGTTACGGAATGCTGACCTCCAAAGAACCCTCCACCCCAACGATCAAAGATTTAAAAAAGCCCAAAGGCCCGGTCTGAACAGGGTTAAAGAGAATCTGCGAATTTGTGACAAAAGACGCGAAATGGTCATGACGAGGTTTGCTTTCATTATTAGCATTAGCATTATTAGCATTATTTTATTAAAATTCAAATTCAAATTCATCATAGCAACCGATGACGAAACTCTGTTTCGGCGTATTGAAAATCACCAAACTCAAAAGACATTGTCTCTTACCAGGGAGGTAAGAGACGATAAGGGAGAGAAGACGACCAAGGAGACGACCAGGGAGGGAAGGAGGGAAGCAGGGGAATCCAGAATTTTTATAAGGAGGTGGTGCACCACTGAGGAATGCCGTAACTGGGTGGTGAGGTAAACAAATTTTAAACTCGGATACGTAGACGAAGGGGAGGGTGCACAACTGTTGCACCACCCTCCTCCTCTCCCCTAGATACTCCCTGGGATAAAGTACTCTTCATCTTTTATCAGCTTTTTTATGGTCCCACTTACCACTTGAAACCGAGGGCAATGAAACAAGAGTGAAATTTAGCAGATATCCTCTTCGCTCAATCTCTCCGTCTGAGTGAAATGTTAATTGCATCCTGTCTCCAGTCACATGAAGGCTTTTGCCAGCGGTCTTGTTACCACAGTACAAACCAAATATTTTGATCATATCGTCCGTAATTTTCAAATAGTCTTTGCTACAAAGAAAGGTAAATGATGTTTTAGTCCAAACCACTGAAACTAAGTAGCTTGTGACACTAATTCTTGTGAGACACTCGTGAGACGTGTCAAAAAATAAAATTCCTATTAATAAATACAATTATTCCCTGTAAATAATAATTGTATTGTCGTATTAACAATTGATTCATACTTAAGTGTGCATGATCAAATAATGATGCACGCGGGAAGAAGCACAAGAGTCGGTTGAGGGACAGCAGAGCTAGAGTAACTAACTTCTTTAGTGCTCTCCAAACAAAATGATGTGTTCGAACACGACATGAATTGCAATGACTAATTTTTGACCCAAATACAGTTAAAAAGAAAAGTAAACGATAACCTACAAACGCAGATATGCAGTCGCATATTCCATTCCTTAATCCATGGTTTGACAGGTAAATACGTGTGGACATTTTAATCCAGTCGTTATTCTGAAATACTACACAACTCGCAGAGTATCCGCGACTGTTATATGTGGAACTAGCACGAAAACATGTCACTATATATTTGATGAAAAAATATACGCTATAATCCACGGTAAGGAAAAAGGTGGCGACTGGTACAATTACCTATAATGCTTTTTGCGCATGAAAACTCTAAAAGAGCGTATAAAAACACGAAGAAAAATTGTGAGTCATTCAAACTCGACAAGAGCAATGCTGTTAGCATAGGAACGACTGCCGTTAAACCATATCTTTCTATATGACCAGTGGGCTTAGTTTGGTTCGCAAGGAATCGTGGTAAAATGTACTGCCGCCATCTTTTTTCTTATGGTGGATTGAGCAACTCGTCCCCAGGGCTATCTCCGGTTTCAAGATGGTAGGTAGGCAAACTGGGCTTCCTGAGGCCGTTTACATAGAGGTAGGTTCATCCTAGCGCCAGGATCATCCTTCCTTTTTGATAGGAGTATCCTAGCGGTAGGATGATCCTAGCACTGAGGCCAAATACAACCCTTCATATGTAAAATGAAAGCTAAAAACATACCGCGCCCGGAAGATCCTAGTCCCAGGATAATCCTAGCACAAACATCAGCCTCTTTCCATGTAAACGCACCCTAAGCTGAAAGTTTCATTTCTACCCCTTTCAAGACTCGTCCAAACCACGCCAGTGAAATTTGAAAACGCCGCTTTATTTCTACGGTTTGACCTACCATCAACACCTACCCGTCACGAAAGCGGAAGCTTTTCGAAGACACTCTTCAAACCAGAAGAATTTAAGTAAAAACGTCGGCTTCGCGTTTAGACACGTGTGGACGGAGATGTTTTTGAAACCTGGCTTTCGAAAACGATGACGTTACGAAAATCACGTGATTTCTCTGGCCGAGTTTTCCTCAAACACAAATCCAAATTGACCGCTAATTGTTGCGTTGTTGATCTCTCCGACGTATAGTGTGGACGGAAAACATTTGATGCAATTTCAGAGTGAAACTTCCGTTTTCAAATTTCGCCGACGTATAGCGTGGACGGAAAAGATTTGGTGCATTTTCGGAGTGAAAACACCGTTTTCAGATTTCTCCGTGATGTGTGCGAGACCTCAGAACGTCTGTAGTACAGTTGTCAAAAACATTGATCGGGCCCATTAACTTGTTCCTTGTAGTTATTACTGAAGGATATTGCAAAAGATGGGAGAAGGCTGTATAGGCGTAGTCAGTGGAACGATACTTCGAATTTCGTACCCCAGAAATTTCTTTTGAGGATCTTCATGACACTTGACTCTATTAACTGTCACACAGGCAAATGACTGATTGCTTTTGTGCCTTGGCTAAAAAGTTCCTTAGTTTGATACACTGATAACAGGCCCTTTGCACGATCCGGTCACGTGGTGCGGAATAAATTACGCTGAGACGCAAATAACGCAGTGCGACTTCCAATACAAAAGAACTCTTACCAGTCCAGCCCGACTTTCCTTTGTTTTCAAAGTCCCATTGCGTTATTTGCGTCCCAGTATAATAGCCTTTTTCACGGTTAATTTTTCTCATTTACATTACAATGTAGTCCAGATTTAAGAATTTAAGTATTTCAGACTTTGTAAATGTATTTTTAGTCAGTCACTTTTATCATGAGCCTCCGGCTCGGGAGATTGGGCAACCACTCCCCGTGTACCTGACGGTAAATAAATTATACTTATACTTATACTAATGAGAGGCAATTTCGCGCTAAAACTACAAAATAGCCCGAAATTGCCTCGCATACATGCTATATTTTATTTTAATGCAACTGTGCAAAGTTAACCGTGAAAAGGGCTATTTATAGCGTACGGTGTGACCGGATCGTTCAAAGGGCCTATTCACTGCCTCTGTACAGATTATGAAAATAACACCTCTAACACGTACTTTCGGGTAATTGATATCCCCTTATTTCCTTTACCCTCCTTAAAATAGCGAAATTAAGCCTCTAGAAATATCGCCTGGCGGAAATCGTACAATTACACGCACGTGGTAATTTTTGAGTCATTATTTTTGGGAGGACATGGGAGGAGGCATGGGGCAGTTGCAGTTATGTCGCGCCCATTCACCACCCGCGAAAAGCCTTGGTTTAAAGGCAAATTTCCCAGGGTGGGAACAAAATAACTAGGTCAAATGCCGCTCTTATCCAGAAGATAACACTGGCAACTACTCTAAGATCTGTAAACTACGCTAAGATAACTAGATCAAATGCCGCTCTTATCCAGAAGATAACACTGGCAACAACGCTAACATCTGGAAACTACGCTAAGATCTGTACAGCGACGCAAATGATCCCCGACCGCAAATGATTCCCAAACTGGACTGCAAATGATCTCGAACCGCAAATGATCCCCGATGTGGACCGCAAATGAACCTCACCGAAAAACGAGGAATGGCATGGTGTTTGGTTTCCTGGATTTTTATTCTATTTTTTTTATTTATTTTCAACAACTAAATGATGAATTAGATAAACATAAAGAAAAGATCTTCTGACGACGTAAACTATGACAAATCTATCTTATTTTCTCTTGAAAATTTTTTGAAAAATTACTGGGAAAAAAATCAAAGCTTGTAGACAGCAATACTATTTCTCAACAAGCTCGATCTACAATAATAACAGCTTAATGCTACCAAAACTTAGAGATAAAAATCTTTGGTAGATTTTATTTGGATGCCATTTTCATGTTAAATAATCTGATGTCAAATCCTCATCATTATAACGCCAAATGCGCCAGAAACAAATACAAAAAAAAGCTTAATACCAACAGAAGCAGCGTTCGCGGCATGTTCATGACCTTTTTAGCTCGGCAAATGGGCTAGAAATTCTGCTTTCCAACACTATAAGCCAGTTTGACTTTTAGTTCGTATCTGTCACTTGCAGCCAGAAATTCTGGACAGGAGCACTGATTGGTCAACTTACATATTATGTAGAGCGATCGAACAGTTGCCTTGATCGTTACCAGTATGAAAAATGGGTGAACCCGAAAAACCGCATATCATTACAAACTAGAAGTAGAATGGCAGCTGTAACCTGTTTTCTAAATAAGTCTTCCTTCATGACATACGGATAGGTTACACCACTACAACCATGAACTATAACCGTTAGAATTCCTTGCTACTGACTTTCAACATCGATGACAAAAGTGTTTCATTTCGCGTGATTGACCAAAACCGGAAACCACACATGAAAAGTCTGTAGCACCCTTGCAAGATTTGGCGAAACGTGCAGGCAAGGAAATAAGACGCGCCTTACTTGGATATTGAGTGACTGAACTGACGTTATTAATTCGTTCGCATTTAATTGTTATGAAATGTTATGGCTATATATAGACAAAAGCCGATTGCAAGGCATTCCGTAGGGCTTTTACGGTAATTATCCGAAGAGCTCATAGAATATGGTTAGTTATGTGGTTAGTTATGACTTACTTCTGTTTATGTTAAAAATTGAAACCACGACCCGAGGAACAAATTCTATGCCATTCCTCGTTTTCCAACGGGGTCATTTGCGGTCCACATCGGGGATCATTTGCGGTCTGGGATCATTTGCGGTCCAATTTGGGGATCATTTCCGGTCTGGGGACCATTTGCGGTCGAGGATCATTTGCGGCGCTGTACAAGTACAAGTCTCACCAAGAGCCCATTACTAGGAGCCTGCAACTCCCATAATAAGCCAAAGCAACGGCATTTTTACAGACTAGTCTATTTTTAGTCAGTTTTCGCGCGAATTAGGCCAGTTGCAGTCTACATGAGCAAGCTTCGGTAAGGATAAAACAATACGGCCTCACGTGAACATGTCGACATCATGTCAACTTGTCAACAGTAGTCCGTGCTTATGATTGCAATTGGTCACAGAGGTTCCTGTGGGGATCTAAACTCAAGCATGTCAAGATAAATTCAAACTAAAAATAGATTGGTTTGTGAAAACGCCGTGACAAGAGTATGGGGTAGTTGCAGGCTCCTGGAAATGGGCTCCTGATCACACCTAGTACGTCCAAAAGACCCTGCCGACTTGACTAAACAAGACGGTGTTGTTTATGTACAGAATAGCAAAGGTAACAGTGACGTCACCTATTGTTATTAATATGCCAACCAGAGAACTATTGGATAGTGAAACAAACAATTCTTTTGTTTAACATTTCAACATTTAAATAACAAAAAGCAATATTTGTAAACAAATATCTTCGCTGTAGCACTTTTCACGGTGGACTCTGTCATTTGCATTACAATGAAATCTAGCATGTATGCGAGGCAATTTCGGGCTATTCAGGCTATTTTGTAGTTTTTGCCCGGAATTGGCTCGCATCCACGTTGAATTACATTGTAATGCAAATGAGAAAAACTAACCGTAAAAGGCTAGCAGTACGCAGTTGAGACGTCGCAATTTTCATCCTAAGTGACTACATCGTGAGACAAGCGATAACACAATGTTATTATTATCAATGGTTTCGCGTTTTGACTTGTTTTGAAATAGAGCCATTAAGTACTCGGAAATGACCTATTGAGTACAACTAACGGGAGGGATAGCGTTGCCCAGGAGCGTTGCTTACTTCTTGTACGAATTTTGACAGACAGTAGCTGAGACCATGTCCAGCGTTTCAAATCGTTCTTTAGTGGTTAACTCCATGTAAGGTACAGCACTTCACCAATCGATTCTGTTTTCATTCCTCAAACAACTTCAACCCGACCATTTAGTTTTATAAGCAGTTGATTTCGGCACTGCATTATCTAAACTTTTCTTCTCATCCTCCAAGATTATCGGTCGTCGAAATCTGCAAACTTTCAAGGACTACTTGAAAATGAACTTATCTGAACAGCGTAATGAAATTATGCCATAAAATAATGCGTAAAAAATATCATTCATATTGAATTTATATTTTAGGGAAAGAATGTTCCCTTACAAACAATTCACATTGAAGTCTTTGTTTAGCATTTGCTAAAACTGGGAGGTAAACTAAATGGCGCATGAGAAAAACAACACTCATATCGAAATAATTGTAAAACGAATGCTAGCATTACGAATGATTCAAAGCAAGAAAACAATGAACAATGCGAGAACAAACCCATAAGGCAACTAAATGCATCGTGGTTTGTGCGGCGCTGGGAAGAAATCCGGCCCCGGACAAGAGAAGAAAGAGGTATCCCAATGATCCATGTGAAGGGTATTACACCAGAAGCGTAACACCATCACATGTCGCTACGCTACACGATACACTGCTACACTCGATAACCTCAGGTATATCACTAACCGGCAAAATGGACTTTCCTCTACATCAAAATCCTGAAAGTAAATGTTCATCGACAAGCCTTCAGGAATAGGATACACAGGTGATTTAATATCCGCATTCCTTGGGTAGCTGTAAGGATATCCTTCACTGGTTAGAAAGCCGATCTCTGGGCCAAACGCTGTCAATACCAAAGTAGGTTTTTAGTTATGTATCTTTTACGTTACAAGGAGTATATTTTAAACAACATTTTAGAGGAACGGACATCCAATAACGAAGGCCTCTTCTCGGTGTTTGGATATCCTGATGAAACACTGTCTCTCGTGTTCGATATATTACTTTTTTCGCGGCGCGAAGGAACGCCTGATACAATAACTTGACTATTTGTCTGTTTCTAGTCCAGAATCTGGACTTTCCTCTGATTGGTCAAGAAACAAGAAGTACTTAGAACTAAGCCATGATTGGTTTCTTGTGTGGCAGTGCGACTTCCGGCCAAAGAAATCCCGCGAGCTGATGGCGTCTGATTAGGCGGGTGAACAGTGCGAGTTTTTGTCAGCTTTAAATGCTTCTCTTGAGCATTTTGTTCACAAAACTCTCAAAGATGAACAAATGGAATGCTTTCATAGAATCGTATGCAATGGGAGATACGTTTTGGCCGTGCTACCGACGGGTTCGGCAAGAGCGCTATAAGTCAGTTAATTCTAAAAGTGTTGTTTCATATGGGCAGTACAGCCAACGCCACAACAAAAACCACCGTTGTTTTTTGTTGGCTTACAAAGATGAACAATACCTTAACCAAGTGACACGCTAGATGCAAAAGATAGCATTTCTTGTTCTGCTTCTGAAACTTACTCATTTATGAACGAAACAGGAGGACACGTTTTACAAAATAAACCATATTTTGCTCGGCCACACTGTGCCGCATTACACGTAAATTCAAGCTGTTCGTGCCTTGGGCAATGCCCACCCAGGAAGCGACCTCCGGTAATTCTGATTTTTTCATTCATATCTGATGGCATCGCCTACATTCTCGCTGACAGATATTTTAATTTGGGGGGGGGGGGGGGGCCGGGGGCAGGCACACGAATAGTCAAGTAATTGTATCGGGTGTTCCTTCCCGCCACGAAAAAAAAGGGACGCCTGCTCGCAGGTTAACATGAATTGAAAGATGAGAATTCATGTTTATATATACACCCTTTTAATAAGTCGCGGCGCCATTTTGAATATTAAATTTATGACGTCATTCGCGGAAAGTAACCTGTCATCTTGCACTGATTTCATTACGTTGATCGCTGGTCGTCTAAAGGAGAGTACAAGAAAATAGGCAGTCGATGACTGCACGTGGCTACTGCTGGTATTATTTAGATCACTGCAGTAAAACAAATCATATTGCAATAAAGGGGGTTATAAAACGAGCTAATACGAAAACGTTTTTGCACACGTAGCTTATTAAAAACATGCCGACTTGTTTGAGTTGTTTCTTGCACCGCGCAAAATATGCCGATCGACAGACTTGTAAGATAAGACTCTAGGTAGTTTGAATTTAATATCTTACCTCTAAGTTAGTCGGCTTTAGATATGGGGTGCAGAAAAAAAAACACCGTGATTTTGAAGTAAAATTGAACGGGAAAATTAAAACTTCGATTGTGCGGGCAATTGGGCGAGATTATTGACGAGCCAATGTTCCTGCCAAGTTCGAAGCGGGAAATTCTGCATTGACAATAGTACTGCCAAATTTATTTCACTAGTAGTTTAAATATACTTAGCAGGCTTAGCAATCGCCAATTATTATAAAAATCATGTTGCGTGACACGAACTAGACAAGTGAAGCCAAAATAATAGCAAAACAGACTGCCGCATCTTCGTTTATAAATGAGCTCCTTTTTAAGAATACTCCTGCCTTGATTCAATAAAAATATGTAGCCTGATTATTTCTTCGCAAACTGCGTTAGGAGTCCCAAATTCTCGGAAGTTATTTTCAAAAAACACAACTTGAAAGTTTATGAACGAACTACTTATGCAAATTATGTGCAATGTAATTTGACTCGTTATTAGACTGTTGTTTTCACGAGTGAGTTTAGTCCAGTTTATCATGATTCGCCTTGGTTCTCTCGAAAGAGATTATTCGCTCTTCAGAGGAGTTATAACTCTTGAAAAGGGTTCAAGATCGAAGCACGGCAGATATGGCTGCACAATTCACTTGGATCGCCACGACCAGTAAACGAACTCCGAACAATCCTGACAATTTCTGCTAGCATGTGCACAGCCGGAAAGTGTTTTCAAAATACTACATACATGCATACCCGGCAGTCTGAAGTTATTCTAGAATTTCCACGGAAAAACTCCTCCAGTCCTTCTAAAAACTGTAGATCTTGGTCTAGAAATGTCAAGTGATTTCAATTTTAATTTTCGCTACGTCCGATTACCAGTCGAACACCCACTTTATAAATTCTAGTATTCATTCATTCCGAACACTGGATCGATTTCTATTCGATCATTCGTCACGAGGACCGAGTAGTTCCAAACTTGGACACTCTACTTACTTACGCACATGATAGCATTCTGGCTACAGATGCTAAGCAGAAGTAGCCACAAAAAGTCAGTAGCTTTCTTAGCGCTTTATAAATATTACCCGAGAAAAAAACTGACAAGACAACCTTTTTATTAGGCTCAAATCGTCGCAATTGTGCCGTTCCTTCGTGTCATTCGTATGGGGATTTATTCGACAACAGCTGCAAGAGGAATGTAACTTATCACAAGATACCAAGTGCACCAGAACTGAAGACATGGATCCAACGTAATGAAATCAGCCCAAGATGACGGGTTACTTTCCGCGAATGACGTCATAACTTTAATATTCAAAATGGCGCCGTGACTTATTCAAAGGGTGTATAGCGAGAATTTTAGGTAATAAACCCTGCGAATAGAATTCTATATGTGCTATATTTTCACAAGTGGAAAAAGCGATACGTCCAATCACATTCGCATATAGCATTCTTCACATGTGAAAATATAACCAATCATCGCCCAGAGTAGAATCGCTTAGCTAATCAGAGTAAAGCATTAAAATAGCTTCCCAGAATCAGCGCCCACTTGAAGTTTGTGTTTTGAAAACATGGCTTCGGCTTCCCGTTTTAGTTCACTTTCGGAAACAGCAGCGGAATATATCCAACACCTTGATCGTTAGCACTTCAGCTTCAGCCAACAGTCACGTCAGCAAGTCTTATCTTTGTTTCAAGTGCGAACATTCAAAGAGAAACATTCAACATTTCTGTAAACAGCGTAAAGCCAACAGTCTTTACACAGCGCGAAGCGCCGTCATGGGCAAGCGAAAAGATTTCACACTTTGTGTTTTAAATACGAATTGCCCGTACTGTATTTTAACTTGTGTAGGCTCTTTGTTCGCTTGTTGCTGGACGGGAAAGCGAATTTGTTTTGCATGTAAGCTTATGTTTTGCATGTAAGCTTATGTTATCGGGAAAAATGAAACTGATTTAAAGGATATGTTTAATTCTCGCTATATATACAATAAACAATATATACAATAAACAAATTACAGCATAGAAAGTGCTTTGTACTGATTTTTATTCACTCGTTGCAAAACTTTGAAAAACTCACTCGTTCGCTGCGCTCACTCGTTCGTTTTCCAAAGTTTTGCAACTCGTCAATAAAAATCCGTACGATGTAAAGTGTATATGAAATAATTCATATTTGAACTGCGGTTGTAGATTCAAGTGAAGTATGATCCTCCAGTAAATTCTTCTTTCCAATTGCTTAAATTGGAAAATTTACTGCGAGGATCATACTTCACTTGAATCTACAACCGCAGTTCAAATATGAATTATTTCATATACACTTTACATCATTTCACTCCTTACGGGAGATATGAACTCAATAAATTGACCTTGCTCCCAATGTGTGGCTTCATAGCTCAGTTGGAAGAGCATCGCATGGGTTCGAATCCCGTTGAAGCCCTGATTTTTTTCAGGCTGCTTCTTTCCAATACACCATTTTGCTAATGATCAGTTCCTGGTGAATTGTGGGTAGATCCAGTCCTTTGTGGGGGCAAACGGGCAAAATTACAATTTCAAATTATGTCCTAAACTGGCCGTTTGCCCCCACAAAGGACTGGATCTACCCACAATTCAAAAGGAACTGATCATTAGCAAAATGGTGTATTGCTTAAATTTACTGCGAGGATCATACTTCACTTGAAAAATCGGTACGTCGCACTTTCTATAAAGTAATCTATATATAATAAAGTCGAGTATAAAATGGTATAAAACTGCTTTCATGGACGTTTTCAAAGTTAGGATATAGAGCTTTAGATTTAGCTAGAGAGACTTTTTTCATGTTTATGTAGGCGTGAGAGAATAAGAAATAGTTACCCAAACCCGAGAAAGTAAGTCGCGGGTTTGCAAAACTTTTGATAATCCTTCCAACTTCCCAAGTGTGTAGATGAAGCTACGTAAGCCCGAGAAAAGTACTCTATTGCTTTTATAAAATGGTTCTTTAAAATACATGCGAATCTAAAACGTCGCAACCATGTTCACTCACATACGCTCATCTAAACACACCTATCGATCTATCGGGAGCGCGCATTAAGCATGCCCGTTTTCAAAACGCGGCCGGCAACCGGAAGAGGACATTTCACATGCTAGGACCGTATTGTCTCCCAGATTTCTATACTACTCATCCCTAATATGGAAAAGATACTTAACAATGTGAATGTCGTTGTGTGAGGGCAAGTTAAAAGTGAAAATAGCTCACTTAGCTTCACTTCCTGTTGCCATCCGCGTCTCAAAAACGCAAGTGCTTAAGCTCCCTATTTTATTAAATCACTTCGCCATTCATTGACAACTGACACCCAGCATTGTCCAGAGGGGGAGTCGGAAGTAAATTTGATACACAATATGAACAGTATGGAACTTAATGTTAAGTTATAGTTTCCAACTCGTTGATCTTGGTGGTACAGGGGCTTAGCGCTTTTGGATCTACAAGGCCATTACAGGGCGTTTCCTCGAAGTTTACTGACTCTGAAGCATTGTGCTATATTTGACAAGAAAATAGAGATTAGGCCAGAAGAAGACCTCTTACTTTTGAAGTTGACTTGGAGTTCTTTCACGTCACTTCCATACTGGTTGATGGCCTGACAAGTGTATTTTCCATCCTCGTACAAACGGATGGTTGCAGTGTTTGTTGTATTCACCAGTACTGTAGAGTTCTGTATCAGTGCTGTGTATATGGGAGGAGTTCCTCTGGCTGAACATGACAACATGCCTCCTCGTATTGCTAACAGAGCAGCTGGGAATGTTACCATTGGTGGAACTAATCGGTTAGAAATAATCACCTTTTACCCGTAATGAAGTTAACTAAAATAACCATACCTGCTGACATTAATTTTAAACAAATCCAAGAGATTATCAAGCTAAGAGAGTGAATCCCCCATATAGGTTTTCTAACTAAGGTGATCCCTCTTAAGTTATTTTTAGACATTGTGCCCAGTTCTTCCATGTTACTCGCGCAGTGCATGGAAAAACTACCTAACACGACATGGCGGTAACGTCATTGTACATGTATATGTCTTGATTTCATTTCATAGCAGAGATGTTTTCTGCGTTCTCACCCGCTTTTTTGTTCGGCGGGCTTTCGTTTGCTTTGTGCTCGTTTGGCTGTTCATTATTTGGCCGCTTATTCGATTATAGGGAGTTAAATTAATTAAAACGGCAACGAGTACAATGGCTGTCTAAGCGTGCGTTATAATTCTTTTTTTCATTTCTTTGCAGTTATCAAAAAAAATGTCAAATGTTTGTTTATAGTGGTCATGCACTTAGCTACACCAAGCTAGTTCACAGGCAAGCTACTTAAACTGAAGGAAACAAATATTTCAAATGAACATAACAGGCTTAAAAATCCCAACTGGCGGAAGGAAGACCAGTTGGCTATTTACAAGCATGACCGAGGAGCTGAACTAGGGTCCACCGAGAAACAACTCCAGCTAAGTGGTCAGAGCGGGACTTGAACCCGCGACGTCCGGATTTCAAGTCCGGCGCCCTAACCACTCGGCCACGCTGCCTCCATAAGATGACAAAACAACAACGTGAAATAGCCAGATATTCTGCATATTCGAATAACGTGTACTACACGACAAATTTTGACGCTGTCTTACATATTCTGTTTGGGATATTTCTTACAGTATAGACAAACTGAACGAATCTAAATTCTCGAGAGATTCGTGGGTTGAATACGAAGTCGTTTTTCAACCGACGTTGTCTTTGGCGTTGTTGACTTTGCTGCTTAAAATGCTTTTTGCTACTTGGGAAGCGAGCGTCTGCCTGCATATTCAACCATCTGTTCGTTCGGTTGCCTAGCTCAGTTGTGCTAGGGCGTGAGTTCTCTTTGCACTCGTCTGTCTAAACATTTCCCTGCCATCATTCAGTTATTGTTTGAGCAGGGGACATCCGTCTCTTATTTTAATCTCCTATGAAAGCTCGAAATGTATCAAAACATACCGAGGGCCGAAGCTCCCTTGCTTGTAATCAAAATAAGAAAGAAGACATCCCCACAGCGTTACAGGTTTCGCTTTGCTTTGAAAAGAAACGAAACGAAATGACATAAACAAACCCTCCACGAAAACATCCTCGCAACGCGCGAGTAATATCCGCGGAAGAACTGGGTCTAAATAACTTAAGGCGATTCCTCAAAAATAAAAATTACCTATGATTTTTTTTTTAACTTTTTCTGAATGTTCCATACCAAGCACTGTTTCGAAAGATACAATAAAAAAAGGTAGGTCACCATCCTCGCAAGAGATATGATGGGCCAATCTTGCTCCATTTACGCTTGTACTCATGCTAATCACGCGCGTTATTCACCGGTCCAAGTTACATTTTGCGGTAGCTGGAAGCACAGTCTATCGAAGAGAGAAAACTTGACAGGGTGAAAGCCTAATCACATGGAACAATATCATATAAAATTTGTGGAAAAATCGCACCATTTAAAACGAGGTGGACGTAAAGCGTTCGTCGAGTCGTTGTTTTCGAGGTCATAGTTTGTATCCTAGAGTAACGATTTTGTGCACACTTTCAGCTATATTTTTTTTCCTTCCGATAAAATTTTTTTAGATTCAAAAGGATAACATGGCCACTATTATTATGCAATAAAAAATATGTCACCATGCTCGATTAAGATAAAACGAGCTTTTATTTCGCTGTCAGGCCTTGCTTGTGGGAAATCTCTCACGCTGTGCACTCATTTGCGCGCGCTAATGACGCGAAAATCGTGCGCAATAGGGATGCGCAATGTAATACTGAGAAAATAACCTTAGAGGGATTTCCTTGGATAGAAGGCCTATATGAGGGATCCACTCACTTACCTTGATAGTCTCTTGACAAATCACATCTTGCTGTAATCCAGGCAAAAGTTACATCAAAGCAGGCGTTGGTTGACAAATTAACGCAAATTAAACATAAAATTTCTATATGCACGGTATTTGAGGAGCAAGGTCATATTGTGTGCTCAAAACAACCCAGCAAAAAGAACTTCTGATTATTGTAAGATGATTATAAAACATGAACTCTGCATGGCGTAAAATGAAGAAATGATCCTGGCAATAGATTACCATTTAACAACACAAATTTCTTTCATTTTTTTCTCAAATGTAGCTATTAGGTGGAAAGAAAACTTGTGTACTTTGTTTTCACTAGAAGTCCTTTCGTGACAGAGTTTTAACAGGTGGCCAATAAATTGCTTTTAATGGACTTCAAAAGCGGATAGTGTATGTCACTTTTAGCGGGCGGACGCACATGCAATAATTCAGTACATTCTCCGGTTCTATATTTATGATTTTTTTTTGTCACCTAAAGGCTACCGCACACTAGCCAATTTTTTGTTGGCCGACAGAAAATCTTCACTTGTCGGCTAGTGTGCGATGAATTCAGACAAGTCTGCGACAAAATCGGGGCTTGTCAGGTGATACCTGACAGTGCTAGATCTTAAAACGTCTTGTCGGGCCTTGTCGGCTAGTGTGCGGTGGACCAAGACAGTTTGTCGGGGCTCGTGCGTACCTCAACCAATGAGGAATTGTCATGAGAGTCAGGTGAACAAGCTTCTTTTCCAAAATAGCGGAGATCGACTTGGCCCCAAGCTTAAACTCGGTTAGTCGCGACAAAAATCGGCTAGTGTGCGGCAAGCTGATGTCCCGACAAATTTTAACCCGATCACGGACCCCGACAAAAAAATCTGCAGTGGTGCGACAAAAAAATCGGCTAGTGTGCGTTGGCCTTAACGAGAAGTTGTTTTGCGAAACCGTATTCAGAAATGGGTGTCTTCTACCTCCTGCGAGCCTGCGTGCAATGGCGGGAGTTTTAATAATTAAAGGAATCATCGGAGACGTAAAAAGACAACGATTAAGGAAAAAGTGCAGCTACCTTGTCTTATCGAAGTTTGTATCTGTTCCTCGTTCAGTGCGACATTGTAAACCTTCATTTCCGCAATTTTTCCTTTGAAATTCCCATATCTGCTACCTATAGTCCCCATCCGAACTTTCTGGGAGAAGGTTGCAATCTCATAACCTGTGCTAATGTTTTTCGTGGCCCTCAACTGTCCGTCAACATACAGCGAGTTGTTTCCGCTCTTGTGATCGTAACTTGCTGCAACATGAACCCACTTGCCTACTGGAAGAACCTCAGGAGTTGTTACCTTGGACAGTTCTGGAAAATATATCTGTTTGATTTGACTAACGAATTTGCCGTCAGGGCCAATATATATGCAGACACTGAAATCACTAAATCCGTAGCTGAATAGTGGTCCATCTTGGCCTCCGGGTTGAACCCAGCACATCAGTGTGATTGACAACCGAGTGTCCAGGCCTCCTTTATTCGGAAACTCGATGTAGCTGCTAACTGTGCCATTAAACTTGTACGCTCCGCCTGGTTCGTTGTAGGGTCCGTTTGTAACCGCAACATCTTCTAGGATTCCTTTTGGCTGCCTGTTCTCTTTTTCTGCGGCTTCATAGCGAGCATTCAAGGGGTAGAAGGCAACAGGTTCTGGCACAGCTGAGAGTAAAAAAAAAAAAATTTACATCTCTACAAATAGCATGAAAATACGATAGCAGTAGAAGCATTCTATAGGACAGGAATTTCCGAGTTGGTTCTCTGCGGTCATCTTAACCCGCCTTTTAGAGTTAGCCATTTGGTGTTGAATCTCGTTCTACACGAGACCCGTATGGCCTCAAAGATACCTAACGACTGGCCATAAGGAAAACTGAGTGATCTTTGTTTCTTGGAGACCCTGCCACTCGTCACAAGGGTTGTGGGTGTTATATCATGAACACCCTTCCTATTATTGGACTAGAAAGTATCACGCGACTTGCTTCAAACCTGTCTAACTCCAGACGTCTGGTCTGCGAGAAATTGTCCGCGAGAGGTTTTGTTTTGGCGACGACAATGGGAGTAAACGCAAGCGGCGAAGCCAAGAGGGAATTGGCGAGGAGTCAAGTTAAATTGCACTCACATGGTTAAGATCACCCGCTCATAAGTTCTGCAAGCTGCGCAGGCTACCCGATGCAATAAATTTCAGTAACGCCCTGTGGCGACAACTTGAACCTGGTATTTTCATTTAGCGAGTACGTGCGACTTGACAACGCGTGAAATCAATTTAATGCAAGTCCTTTCGAGTTTTGGAGAGAAGTTACGTTTTTGATAATTGTTCCTTACGTGGTTGAGATGGGCACTCAGATATTTATCTTGTCTTAAAGGAGTCTATCCCGATGCAAAATTGGAGATTCAAAGCTTGGTAGAGTGTGTTGAAAATTTTCAAATTTGATCGTTTTGCAAGGTCACTATCTACATGTATGTCTATAAATATCAAGCGATGGATATTCATTGTATTGATTTTCTATATCAATTGCTATCGCCCCCAGCAATCACTCTCGCAGAAACACCTACTCGCTGTTATCAGTTTTGGTTTTATAATTGTTAAAAAATAACCCTAATACGTTTTAAAGCTATTATGACAATTATTAATCAATTAGCATTTCTTACAGGGTGGCACAACAGCTGAAAAAGTCATCAGAAATCCTCTTTTTTGAATATTACTGTCTGAGTGGAATTTTATCAAGGCGTATTTTCCAGATACAAGAACTGTCTTTCCAGTCATGTGGCCACAGTGCTTGCCGAATACCCGATTCTCCTCATTGGTAATCTGTACATAATCTCGGCTACAAAAAGAAATAAAACATAAATAATAATAATATCCTGGACTCTTCTTTCGCCCGCCCGGTTTCAGCCCCTATATATGGCGGGAAGAAAGGAGAGTTCAGGGACGGGACTATGTTTCTGGAGGCTGCGGTTTTAATAGTATTTATTTCTGAAATTTTTCCGTCCGATACAAGGGAAGAACGAGCTTGGTCTACTGCCATTGCTCCTGTGTTTTGTTGAACAAAACGAGGATTTTCGAGAGAGGAAATACTAGCGTACTGTGCAGTAGTAATCCAGTCGAGTGGATGTTTACCTCCGTTTGCAGTTGTTGCAAAGTGACAAACGATGCTGTGGAGGGCTGAACTTCATCTGAACATGTCAACATATCCACAAAGGAACTTGTCTGGATAGCTGGCATAAATATTTTTGCCATAGGATAAAAGAAATCACTACTGTCTTCTAAAACATAGTCATTGTTCAAGGGAAAAATTCTCCATTTTGAAGAAAGCCCCAATTTAGGAGTTTGTACAATTGTTTCCGTATGGTGATTGAAACCAAGGTTGTGATTGGTTGATTTAAACTACAACTTTAAATGTGATTGGTTAATTTTAACTACAACTTTGATTGTAACTTAACTATAAAACATTGCGATAGAACAAAAGTTAAAACCATCACGGTTAAAAACTCTAAAACTGTTAAAACTTTAAAAAGCAACGACGTTTCGACATTTCCTCAACGTCACTTTCAAGTCAAAATGAATAAAGATAAGTTATTTGAATATAAATGTACAAAAACAA
>CM042748.1:11923409-11940167 GCA_022496165.2 Catalaphyllia jardinei
GTACAAAAACAAACCCCCGGAGAATAAAATAAAACACTAGTAAATGCGAGAAAATATTTGCACGCGCGTAAAGAATTTAGCACGAACGGAGTGCTTCTGGGTTATTTAGCCCAGGTTTTAGCTCCTCAATAAACAACATCTCAAATATTAACTTTGATTGTGATTGGCTTATTGAACTGTCCGATACCAAGCTGTCCGATAACAAGCTGTCCGATAACAACTTGGCAAGTGAATTAGTGATAAATAGGAGTTTTTTAAACCAATCACAATCGAGGAAATTGCAATTTTTATGATTACCAGAGTAATAAAGGTCGAGGCAGCAATTATTAGCCGAAGCCGTCAGCTAGATGACAACCCAGGCACGGATTTAGTAAATTCACTGTCCGATTTCGGCCAATCAAAAAAGAGATGCAGTAGTAAGTTGAATGTACAACAATAAGAATAATGTCCCTGTGGTGCACTTGTTTGTTTGGCACAGGTTGGCTAGGAAATGTACAAAGATTTATAATACACTGCCGTTGCCGCTGTCGCTGCCATTGCAGCTTGCATAAGGTCCCTGCTGTTGTGGTGTATAAAAAGTCACAGTGTCACCTAATCAGTGTTCCGTGTTTGCTTCTATATTTGCAATTTAAACCTCGAACAAAACTGTACGGCTTATCGTTTTCCACATTGGAAAAGTTTGTACCATTTGCCAATGGAAGTTTTATTCACACCGGAATTTTTGGTCGATTGGATATCGCCCTCAGACTGTTGGTTTTTGTGGAGAGAGTAAAACCAGAGAACCCGAAGAAAAACCCTCGGAGCAAGGCGAGAACCAACAACAAACTCAACCCACATAAAGTACTGGGCCGGAATCGAACCCAGGCCACATTGGTGGGAGGCGAACAATGGTACACGTTGGAGCACAAGCTCACACAGCGCGGCCGCGAGCGCGAAATCGAGCGGCGAAGCTGCGAGACGAGAAAGTGAGCCAGCTATGATCCCTGCAAAATGTTTATTTCCATCCCAGAAACCGCCAATTCATTTTTACCGGAACTTCACCAGTGCCACGCTATACCACATTCGATTTGCTTCTTAGCGCAATATCAAAGATAACGAAAGAAATCTTTGCCAAGATTTGTTGACAATTGAAAACACCGACTCGGACTTGAAAGTGCACGCGCTGGATTATGCAAATGAGCTACTTGTACGCGTCAGACTTTCCTTTCAAAAACTTTTGCAAACTCGCTTAATATGCAGAAACAGTACAAAAAAATGTCTGGGAAAAGAGTAATGGCGCGTACTCGTTGTCGATGCCATAAAATTACAGACTACGATAAACCATGGCCATATTTCGATAGGTACGTTTTTACCACAATATCAACGTCAAAGAAATTGCGCGAGCGCGAGCTGAAAAAGGCATTGTGGGACACATTGACGCGAGCAGCGTGGTTGGGACCTAGTAATTTTTGATTGGTTCTTTCTGAGCATGCGCATGCAAGTTATCCTGGACTCTTCTTTCGCCCGCCCGGGTTCAGCCCCTATATTAGGGGCGGGAAGAGAGGAGAGTTCAGGGACTGGACTAGACAGGTTCACTTTCTTGGCGCCTCTTCACCAGACTCCTTCCCGCGCACCGGATCGCTTTGCTCTTCGTCGCTTGCGCGCGTGATTCAAAGGTTACCACAGCTTGTGCCATCTCACCACTGCGCCAACTCTGTTCCCATTTTCACAGTAGCAAAAGTTTTGTAATGAGGAAAATGTCCTTGCTACGTATCCCTGCTATATGTCCGCTAGTGTGTCCGATCTTAAGAGTCTATATCACTATCTTTCCTCACGGTTTCTTTCACGACTTGATCAATAAAAAAAATATTGTTGACGATAAAAATAAAAAATACAAATATATAAAAAGGACCCTAGTCAGCCTCCGCCATTTTCAATGCCATCGAAATTATCGATATTGCATGGTGAAGCGAAGTTGTATAGTTTTACTGTAAGTTGTGTTCCTAAAGGTAAGTTTAATTATCTTTAGTAGTCTTACAGTGATTTCTTTCGTATCGGCATGCTCCGAATAAAACATAACAGCCAAACTCTCGCATGTAAACAAAAACAAAGGTGTAGCTAACTAGGACCCTTTAACTTGCAGCTGTCTAATACTTTCAGAAGTTTTAGCCCTCGCTGCTGAAAAGGTACTCAAATTGGAAAGCATTCAATTATTATTTGGTGGTAAAGTAAAAGAAATTCAGCCTTAGGCCACCTTAAGAACTTAAAGTTGGTAAAGGAACTGAGCACATGCTCACAACTGAAAAGTTCTCCTACAACTTGTGATGAAATAATCAGATTGCTACAAATGCAACTTTGCATGAAAAAAAGGAGGACTTTCGCACATTCAGCCTTTGCATTTTGTCGAAAAAGTAATGCAGGTCGCTGGACCTCTTTCTGTATTCACAACTTAATAACACACTGTAAATCAGTACTTACTCGCAAGATATGCTATTCTCCAGGTAAAGTTCGTTTAGGGTAATTTTAATCACCATGCCTTGTGGAACAGGAACTGAAGAAATACAATCTGTATTTTTTGGGTAATCGTTAGGATATCCGGGACTTCTGAGTGTATTTTCAATCATTGGACCACACCCTGCATGTATCAAGGCAAAGAAATAAAAAACACAGTTGATATCGATGAAATAGTTGTATTTCCCGCAACTGTTTGTTTGCATTGGCACTGAAAAGCCCCATTGGGAAATGGTATTTATTTATTTATTTAATTTTAATTAACTTATTTCTCTGACTTTTTGTTTCCAAATCCATCCAAAGCTTAACAAATTCAGATAAAAAGTCAGTAGTAGCCCGATATTAGGCAAGCTACCTAATTTAAGAAATAGAGGAAATTACATGCCTGCGCGTGTATCTTCGCGTATCTTCGAGTGTTCAACTTGAGATGTCGAGTTGAACACGAGAAGATAAAATTCATATCCAAGCGGGCATGTAATATTCTGTTTATTATATAAACATACTAATGACGACGTTTTTGACGATTTTCCGAAGATTTTCGACCACCGAAGATTTCCGAAGATTTTCAAAAATTGTTCCGAAGGAAAGACGAAGGTTTACGAACATTTTTCGAACATTTTCCGAAGATTACCGAAGATTTCCGAGGAGGGACCGATGATGTTTCGATCATACAGCAACATATCTAAGTACTTTTTAAGGAATTATGTAACCATAGCAATGGTGATCATTTTAGTGGCTATGGCAACACCAATATACTCACATGTAAAAGATAAAAATGGTATCTTCACTGCGTGCGATGAAGATATGATTTTTTATTTTAAAAAATCCTGGTATTTTACAGGCGTTTATGTAATAAATAGGTCGATGCTATTAAGCTCGTAGAAAAATATAATATTAAACAAATGAATAACAGAAGAGAAATTATTTAAAAATTAGCAAAAACCAGCTCAGATGCTTTGTGTTTTCAGCCGATCTTAAAAAGAAACAAATGAAAAATGCTGAGAAGTGCTGGTCATTAGGTTCGTGTTCGTGAAGAGAGCACAGTTGAGGAATTTATTATTTGTTTATTACTTCAAAAAGAGAGACCAGCCGAAAGTCTGGATAACTTCTGTTTTGACGCGACTAATATGAACTCGCTGTTTTTTCAGATTTAATGTAAACAGACAACCAACAATGATTACTAAAAAAATCATTTCTTTTCATTATTTGTTTTTCCAGCGGGACTGAGTTATGGAGCACCTTGCCATCGTACTATTAATTGACACTGTCGGATCGTATTTGTAACTAGCAACATTCTTCACTTCCTGCCTCTACCAGTTAATGCTGACTCCGGTTTGTTTAAAATCTTTTCTCAGTTTACAATTTGTATTATTTTACATTGTTAAGCTTAGATTTTTGTGTGTATGAATAAAATTGTGTATTTGTTGCTGTTAAAGTATTTCAAAAGCAAACCATGTTGCCACAGTTTTTGATTAAAATTTCCCAGCTTCCTAGAATAGCAGGGTATTGCTATTTTTATTCTATTATTCGGTAATTGGTCTGGTAAATAACTATAGTAAACAAATTTAAAGAATTAAGCGACATTTTGAGAAAGTTTAACAAACATATTTCGGCAGACACACTATACAATTTACACTGATGATGACAATTTTGCAATTGTAGTTGACTGTTAATTAAGTCAGTCAGTCAGTGTCTCAGCTAATTAGTTAGTGTGTGAGCTTATTTCCTCTCGTCTTCCACATCTGGATTTCTTGCTGTTTTTTTTCAAGAAATAGGAAAAACGACATCACTTTGCTATGTCATCATATGCCATTACATGTCCCCTTTGCAAAATTGCTTCCCGGGAAACTTCAGATGAATTCACAACATTTGGTCGAATTTTCATAAGTACATTATCATAAAGGTTATGAACATGTAAGATGTGTGGGGGCAGATTCTGCCCTCCTCGAATCCCTCCCTTCGTCTATTTCGACTAACCGTAAGCCTGCACCAAATACTAGTCGCCATTCAGTATGCATAGTGTTAGTTTTTCTTATTTTCCCACCTCCTTTTATTACGAAGTGCTTCACATCAGTTCCATACTTGCTGGTGGCCACACAGATGTAGTTACCCTCCTGGTATAATTTACTGCTTGCAATGTTTGTTGTGTTCATCAGCACTGTAAAGTTCCGTATAAATGCCATGTATATGGGAGGGGTTCCAGTGGCTGAACATGGCACCCTGCTACCTGGAATTACTTCCGCTGCAGCTAAAATAATCCTGGGTGGCACTAGTGAAGTAATGTTTGAATTCAGTTAGCAGTTGAAAATTATTATTTTTAATAGCTTAATATGCAGTTCCAACTTAACTAAGACTTCACAACTGAGTAAGAGTGAGACTGCGGTGTCAGCGGGAGTGAACCAGTCAGTCAGACCCTCAGTCAGTCAGTCAGTCAGTTAGTCAGTCAGTCAGTCAGTCAAGCAGGCAGGCAAAAAGGCAGTTAGTCAGTCAGGCAGTCCGTCAGTCCGTCAGTCCGTCAGCCAATCAGTCAATCAGTCAGTCAGTCAGTCAGTCAGTCAGTCAGTCAGACAGGCAGACAGGCAGACTGGCAGTCAGTCGGTCAGTCAGTCAGTCAGTCAGTCAGACAGGCAGTCAGACAGTCAGTCAGTCAGTCAGTCAGTCAGACAGTCAGACAGGCAGGCAGTCAGTTAGTCAGTCAGTAAGGCAGGCAGGCAGGCAGGCAGTTATTCAGTAAGTGTGCTATTTAATATTGCATGGCTGAAGCAGTTATTTATCCTGTTTAGATAAAGTTACTCCATTTGGATTTAAAAACCACATCACTTTGTTATACCATCACATGCCATCACAAGTCATTACAAATGAACATTGCTTCCAAGGAAACTTCAGATTACTGAGTTCTCAACATTTGATTGCATTTTCATAAGGGGATATCAAAAGGACTCTGACCATGAAACTCGTGCACTAAGGACAGATTGTACCCTCCTCCAGGAGGCGAGCGTGACCTAGTGGTAGGGCGCTCGACTTGCCCCGGGTTCAAATCCTCCTCCCTGCCAAAAGATGGATTTGTCTTCGGTGGCCCCGAATTCGACTCCTCCACGCCTTGTAAATAGCCAACTGGTCAGCCTCCTACCAGTTTGGATTCTTAACTTGTTATGTTTAATTTGAATCATATTTGTTGGTTACGCGCATTTGATCATATTCGCAAGGAATTTGCGCGGTAAAAATGTTAATTATTATTAATATTTATTAATAACGGATGCATACTCCCTCCCTACGTCTACATGTTATGACTTACCATAAGTGTGTGTCAAACATGTTTAAAACGATTAATAATTCATAGTCCAGGTTCGACTCAAAGTTCCTCTGAATATAAGGCTTAAGACTCACTTGTAGAGCGTTAATCTTATTCTGAAGTAAAATATTCGCTGACAACAATAGGAACATAAACTATTTACAATTGTGCACGTATTTCATCTTATATTTCTTGAAGTTCATCTGATACTTTCCTGCTGAACCGCCATCACAATTATGGGTGGCATCAATGGCGGTGGATCTTGTCTCTTTTACCTTCCACACCAATTCTGCCTTTTTATCGTCTTTGCGATACTTCGCGTTCATTTCATCAAGTACACGTGCAACGGGGTATATTCTTTGCGCTGAGAAGACTGGGTCGGAATTGTTTTACCAATTTCGTCCCCAGGACAGGTAGCGTGCGTGAAAGTCTTGTCCCAATCGATGAACGATTTTTGTGTGGTTATCGATTGATCATCGATTGACCGATACCAATCAATACAAATTAACTAATTTTATCGATTGACACCAATTGATCGATTGTTTTTCCGATCATCGATTTCCATCGATCGGATACACCGGGATTAAAAAATTAACATGTCAGCCCACGATTTGGGAATAATTAATTAAATAAGCACCCCCTCCCCTCCATAAGCGTCCCCCTGTCTTCTCTTAAATTTAAAATAAGCATCTCGGACACTAACTGGAGGATTTATGCTACTCAATCTCCATCCTTGTAATTTACCAAACTTTAAAAATCAGGGAAAGTACTCACCGTGTGGACCAAAATTGAAATATATTAGAAAACCTCTGTCATCCAACATATTATCTGAGTGGAATTTTACTAATATCTGGTCTCCAGTTAAAAGAATGTTCTGCCTGCTCCTGTGGCCACAGTACTTACCAACCATTCTTCCGCCATTAATAATCTCTAGGTAGTCATACCTAACCAGGAATAATTGGCTGTTATTACACGACTCGCCATTAACTAAGATAAAGCAAACATATATCTCACTTTCTTAGAGAGCTCAAGCTTGGCCGGGACCGTATTCAGAGAATATTGGTACTTTTTTTGTACGGATATATACCAATGACGGATTTTGACAATATATCATGTTTTTTTTTATATTCACGTTTTGTCTTATTAGGCATATATTTCGGGGGAAAGTAACATACTAAAGAGATGGACAAGATGTCAGGCTGGCAAAGTGCAGAAGTGCTTTTGTTCTTTCCTATCACACTGGAACGCAGAAGCTTTAGGTAAACAGAGCTTTCAAAATGACTTCTCGATCCCTGAAACTTAACGCCCCAGGGGCCAGTTTCTCGAAGCTCCCGATAATTACCGGGTCCGTTAGGCTGTTTTGTTTTTCATTCCAGATGGGAGTTTCAAAAGGTTTGAAAAAGTTGTACAGTAAAGTTATCAGCTAAAGAAACAACAGGACTTCATTACAGGTCAGAAAGTAACACACACAACTTTTCTTTTTTTTTCGAGTCCGTTAAGTTTACTATGGTGTAAAGGCATGTAAGGGGTATCTGGTGCAGTTTTCGAATTAAGCAATATCTAAATCGATTACATGTAAGGCACCACTATCATGCTTACAATTTCACTTATCAGCTGTGTTTAAGTTTGTCGTGTATCCATTCACACAGTGTTCAGCATAAAGGTTAAATGATTTAAGGGATAGTTGCACGGTTCAGCGCATGTGCAGGCTGTACAGTGTCATAGCTTCACCCAATTCCATTTTTTTAGAAATAAATCAGATGCAAGTACACTATTCGTTCGTGTGTTCCAGAGTAAGCGGTTCGGCCCAAATAACAAATTTGGTGATGAATTCTAAATTCACCATTATCTGTCTAGATCCGTTGACATCTTACGTCTTCTCTTGAAGACAGCATATTTAGCAAATCAAGGAACCTCTAGTCCTCCAGGCTAGAAACTAACAAGGCTTTGATACTTATACAATAATGTACATATTTATCACACTTTTTTTACTTTTATAATATAGACAGGACCCTACACGTACTCTGACTGGTCAAAAACCCACGTTTCATCAGAGTTTATATAATAACAAAATTTGTGACACCAATTGTTTCTTTCCCCCGCGTCACATCCTGTACTATTTTGAGTTTATTTCCCTATTTGAAGATACCTGTTCATCTATTTGAATTTATATGTCCTTTTCAAGTTGGTGACAAACTCATTGAACTAAACTAAACTAAACTAAACTTCCCAGAGTTGCCGATATGCTGTCCAAGATCCGATCCGAGTTCTCTGAATATTATAGGTAAGCCTTGTAGCTATTTTCTGATTTGTTGTTCTTTGTTATACTTCAGTGTATTCTTAAGGTCATTCCACTGAAATAGAACCTACACTGAGATTTTTCTCAAACTTTGCCAATTGATTGTTTATATTATAGGAACTTAAATTTGGAAATAAAAATGAGGGGTCCCCATGTTCGTTTAGGAGCAACAGCACCTTGTTTATACCTCATAAATCCTTATAACAGCACCATGATTATGTTCACGATTGCTTGATAAATTCACGTTTCCGACGATTGTTTTTTGCTCAACACTGAGAATTGGCTCATATTTATTTTACATAGAGAAACTTACTAGTCAGTTCAAAACAACAGAAAAAAATGATAGGTCACCGTAGTCGTTTTCGAGAAAACGACGATTTACTTCCTTGGCGAGGTCCGGCTGTAAAGAAGTCGCCATTTTTTAATGCGCGTAAAATTATGCGCAGTAGGGATGCGCAATGCAATACTGGGCAATTACCTTACCACATTAAGGGAAGTGACAGATCGTGTTGTAGACAACAGCATGTATTAAAGCTTGAAGTAACAGCTATGTGCTTACCGGCATGATGATTCATCCTCCAATTCAAAATTGATGAAGGAAATGTTCATCGTTCGGTTGTGTGGAATACGAATCGTAAAATTGCAGTCCATATTGGGTGGATAGTTGTTAGGATATCCAGGACTTTTTAGTGTGTTATTAACCACCGAACCACATCCTGTTTGATTTAAAGAAAGGTATATAATGTCGTAAATAAAGATGAGTTTCTGGGGTCGGACTAGTTCAAATTAATTGCTACTCGGAGTTTTGGAGAACACTGCTTACTAGCGTGACATATCAAGATGTGAGTAGACGGCGAAATGCTAAACGGTCGGGTAAATCTATATTAGCTAAAAGTGGTACTTGATAAGAATTTCTTCCCATAAGCAAAGATTATTACATTTTTTGTTTACATTTGAATACGACCCAGCTTGTTTTACTTTTCTCCACCCAATTTGATAACTGATTTTCCGTTCTTTTAGACTTCATATGTGCTTGCAAAGCTCAGTTATACTTTTGTAGCGCTCGTTCCTGAAGGAATATGTATGGTTTCTGTAGCGTTCCTTGAATGTTGTGTCACACAGTCCAATGTATGTTTCTTTTGTCTGTGGAGTCGTGACCTTTGCTTGATATACGATGTTCCGGATGTTACAATTTCCCTCAAGTGGACAGGTATTCTTGTTGCGGCAATTACAGTTGTTATCGATTTCTTCTGATTGTTTTGATGGTTCGTTAACTTGGGCTTTGTTGTGGCTGGAGATAATCCTTTTTACTTTGCTCATACAGCTGTAGCTCAGCCGACTTTTGTTTCAACATTTTGGCTCTGTTTCTTTGGCGGTTCTTGTTCTTTCGTGACGTATCAGGGGCACTTTTAAAGCCACTTTTATTAAGTGCGTCTTGGTACGGACCTTTGGCTTTGTCCAAGCAGTCTTTGTGAGATGACATTTCAGAAAGACACCGGTTAATGTATATGAGCCTCTTTGAGAAGACACATTGCAGGACAGGTGTCGTTTGCACAGGATAACACCACACCATAAAACACGACCACTGAATACTGCCTAAATGCTCCACCCTAAACCCTTCAGAGGCCCGCACCAGGTAAAGCGCGTATGCTTTGGCCACCAAATTAGTTTACGATAATGCAACATGAATGCATATAGCTACAGATACTCTAGCGTAATACGACTTCATGAAGACATATTTACTTCGTGTTATTGGCTGAAAATATCTTTCATCGATGTTCCCATCACATTTGGGAGTGTAATTAAGCAGAACATTTAACAGCAACCCGGCGGTGACGTTCACGCCGTGCGGCAGGAATATCTCTTTGATTCTCTCTGACACAGGCCGCGCCCTTTCTCTTTCCGCTGTTTCATTTGTTTTTCAGTTTCTTTGAAATTTTGGCGTTTTTCTCGGACGGGTGGCCCGGCTTTCGACTATGATTTCTTGGCCCTTGACAAAGGTTTTATTTACGAATTCAGCACACAAACCTTTTTTGTCATCTAAAGCTTTGTTGGTCTCACCACCCTTCAGCTCAACAACAACAATATCCACTGGTTTTTTGGAAGAAAATTTGATGACCCCTAATAAGTCGACTTGGTGGAACCTTTTTGGTATGAAATCTTTTAATTTTTGGATTCTGTTTTTCTGCTCCTCTAAGCTGAAAGCGTTTTAACGAGCACTAATATTTGTCGTATCAAGCAACCCTGTTACTGTGTCTATTCCTAAATTGTCTAGTCTTCTTTCAATAGCCTCTGTTGTTATTTCTCTTTTACCAAAAGATGTCTCAACATAGGACGTATTGCTTTTATTTTAATTTGTTCACCAAAAGGGCCTGGCGTGGAGACGGAGCCCGGAATGAAAGGAGTTGTTTCACCTCCTTGATCGTCATTGCCATCGTCATCATCGTCCCACCGAGATTCATCGGGATCAAAAGAAAGATTTTCAGAACCACCCTCCGCCATTGCAATATATATGTCAACTATCTCTTTTTAAATTAGGAGAATATTCTTCCATCTGTAATATATCGTCTTCGAAGAAGAAATGTCTGGGCCAGAGAACCTTCGCCCAACGCGCAAAGAGACATTAAGCGCCATGAAGGTCATAAAGCGCATCTCTTTTCACCACCCTGAAGCCAACCCCAGCGAGATGCTGCATGTTTCCGCGCAAAAGCTGAAAGAGAACGAGGTGATCATGCCTGGCGCTTCACTTTGACATTGACTTTCAGGACCTTTTCCTTCGAAGCGAAAACCGAGAGAACATGGTGCCTGAGGGAATACAGAGTGAAGACTTGTGCAACATCCGCTCTGGCACAGGAGACAAGAAATAACATCTCGGGCGTCGCCGCTGAAAACAGATTGAACGAAGTTTAGGGTAGCATCATGAGATGGTGGCTGACCATAGTGTGTTCTGCGCCCAGGCCCTTTACAATGACCTGGTATTTAAAACAAACTCCTGTACAAGCTCTGCAAGTGGTCAAAGCTGAGATTCAAGCTGGCTAATATTCAGCTCGAGTACGAAATGGTCTGCAGCAAGAGAGAGAGAGAAAGAATGTGACCGGGAGCATGTGGCAAGCTTGCCCAAGATTATCCCAAGCAGATGATTTTAGAGCTTAAAGAGCGGAAGTTTTCCCACCTTATAATTCAACCTGCTGCCACGCAATCCGACTCTTCGAGTCAACAGGCCTAGGTGAGCTGTAGGGAAGACCATCGCTGAGAAAACAAGACAGGCTCCTAAAGCGCAGAAAAAGAGGGCAGCCGGGGCTGCTTTCACAATTGCAAATAATCGACTCGAAGAGCCGGCAAAAGAACTCCCAGTGGCTAACACACAAACGATCGCTCCCGAGAGCGAGGACACAAGAAATGTTCTCACCGCTACTCAATGGCTCAGTGTCATCAGCATTTTTGTTTCAATGGTGGTGATCTAGAATTAACGTAAAGAGATAAATAGACTTTTCACCAAGAGGTCGCCACAGACTCCCCTGCCATTACCTGTGGATTGAAAAGCTAAATTGAAATTTCCCCTCATTAAAATATAAGAAACAATGAAACCAAAGGTTGACGTCCTACAGGTTTTCAGCAGCACTGGCGTGATTTAGATTAACTTCAAGCAAAAGGTTTTCAAAAAGGTCGCTGCCATCAAAAAATTAGCGGAGGCCGCGAAAACAGCCAAGCAGTGGCTTATGAAACAAGCTCTTTGGCAGATCTACTCCGCGCGCCGCACTACGTTCCTCACGTAAAGGTCGACGTATCGAAGCCTAATGCGGTCCACCGAGCGGATCTACTTTATCTGCATCACGAAAAACTTCCTCGTGCCGCGAAGTTAACATATTCGTGCTGACCCGTTGTCGACGTTGCCAGCTGTTACAAAGAAGTTGAGCCTTTAACCTCGAAAGACTCTGCAAAGGTTGCAAATGTGGCCTCAGTCGATGCACGTTGACCATGGCCGCGAGTTCATGGGAAGCGTAACCAAGAAATGGAAATGGAAAACCACAAAACATATATTCTTCGTGGGCGCAGTGAAATTCACCTAGACCAAGCCATCGTTTAATTAACGTTTCAACCACACGCTTGCTAAGCGCTTACTCGGTCATCAGTATGCCGTGGAATTGCTTCTCCCTTCTGGCGAGCGGTCAACTGCGTGGGTTAAAAGGCTTCCCAACGTTGTCATTGCTCTGGAATATGACTGGCAAAAAACGAAACGGGGGTTCGTCCGCAAAGAGCTGTTGCTTGCGCCGCCAATTATAAAGCTACTGCCTGCTCATGTCGTATGAAACTCGATCGGCTCAGTGTGTATCCCATCCGACAGCACCCAGCGTTTGTCACAAGCTCTCAGGCCCAGTTTATGCTGCTCATAAGTAGCCGTCCGCCCTTTGGCCATACGAAATCCTCTGTTTTCTGTTTCGTCAATACTGCCGTTGAGCACCGCTTTGAAACGTTGCCAAGTAATGTTTTTTTGTCTCTTCGACATGTCCTTCTTGCTAAACTTATTTTCGCTGTCTTGTTCGTCAACATAGTAACACTTCGAACACAGCGCAATCATCTGGCTGCCTTTACATTTATGTTTGAACAGTTCCGGCATGTGCTCGCTCCACTTGTCTAATACAAGCCACTACTGCTTTTGCCTCGACTTCTGCACGCAACTCTGGGCGAACGATGTCCTCAAGTCAATAAGCAAATATGGCGACGTAGTTGCTGTCCGTGTCCGTCTAGTTCAACTCAAAGTCGCGACGATCAAAATACCGATTCAAGAAGTCATTGCAGAACTCGAGCATTCTGAGCATTGCCAGCTGATACACAGCCATTCTGATTTGGAACGGCTTCTTGCTTTGCAGTTAATTCGTTTGCCCAACCTCGTTCAGTTCACGGAAGTAGGCGCTTCGTGACGACCTGTCAACCACCTTCTCATCCAGCCTGTAGATTACGCTTGTTTGCCCCTCCAGCGCCTCAATTAGTTTCCCATAACCACTGTTTCCCAGCAGTTTGAACACCTCAGCAAGCACAGCTTTACGCTTGTCCACATCTACGGTGCGCCGGGCCTCTGGCCCCTGCTCTACAAACCAAGTGAAGATTTTCGTCGCCTGATAGTCGATCGTGCGATGAACGGCTTTGATGACTGCACCGTTTTCTACATACCAACGTAACATTGGAGCATACAGCTTTGCACTGACAACACCCCAACCAGCGCTTTCCCATCACCTTTTTTCCCTGCCGGTGTGCTGTAAGTAATCCTTCATTTGTTGAGGTACGGCTTCGTCTGGGATCTGTTTGGTGGCGTAGAAGAGAAGCATTTCTTCAACCACTAGCCACAGCGACTCAGAGATCTCAATGCCCACTTCCGCAGATTCAAACCAAGTTCTAGGTTTCAGGCGTTCGGTGTGCGTAGGCGCAGCGCCTGTCGAATTTTGATAGTGTATGACCCTTTCTTTACCGCAAGGCATTTCTCTAAACATGGTTGACAGGTAGAGCGTGTTGGCGTCCTGGCCGTAAATTCCCTTACAAACTCGCTTCGTTTGTGCTGTGGTCTTATACGCGTCACTCCAGCTTCGAGATACCATTTGAACACCAGGCTTTGCCAGCCCACAACAGCTTCTTTCTACACTGCATAAGCTTCTTCATACACTTCATAAGCTTCTTCAGCCCCCCGCTCCTTGGTGTCTCTCAAGAGATTATGCAAGCTCACTCCTGAGGCTAACAGCGTCTTTCGAAACATCGACGCCCTTGTCCAAAGGACATTCATCTTATCCAAGGCTTCTAACCCCGGCGCAACATCGAGATCATTGTACTAGTGTAGCAAATCTGCGAATGTTTGCATTTGCTTTTCTTTGAATATTTTTTTCGCACTCTTGGAATTCTGGGAAATCTGGCGGCCCAGGATGCTTCCGCTTTTCAGGGCTATCGAACCACTCGTAAGGAAGCCACGATTTCTGGACAGACAGGAACAGAATAGTCGTACGCTTTGACTCATTATTGGTAAATGGTGCCCGGGCCCGGAGAGTTGATAATGTCAACGAAGCGGAAGTCGTTTGTCTTCATAAACATCGTCGCGTTCGCCTTTTTTCTATTTGGACCTTGCCGTTGCATTGGCTAACAGTTCTTTGAAATGTTCTTCGATCATATTCAAATCATATCGCCCGCAGTTGAAATCGAGAACAGGCACCTAGTCGCACCATTCCACTATGAATCTTTGCTGCTTGTCTGAAACCAGGGCAATGTCTTTTGGCATGAACTCCGCTCTGACCTTGGCCGGAATGTTATCCTCGCGCCTCTCCAACTCTTCCCTGAACTTCCGGATCAGCTCTTTTGGATTTGAATCACAGGTATGTGTGGGCTCGCGTTCAAGCGCATCGCCAATGCCCACCGAATCGCCACAAGGGCGTTTTCTTATGTACGCCATTCTGTGACCCCTTTTTTCTTGATTTTGTCTTGTTACGATTCAAAGTCATAGAAGATAGCATGTGAGTAGCTACTTCTTTTCTGTTTTTGCAGAACTTCTTGTGATTTTTGGTCCTCATACTCTCATTTCACGATAACACGGTAACCGGCTGCTCAGAGTGCTCTTGTACGTTCTTCTGTTGAAATCGATTTCCTCGGGTTTGGTTGTGGTTGATAATTCCTTCCGGGTCGCTTGGAAAACACCGACGACAACCGTGCCAGTGGCAGCCGTGGTATTAGAACACAAACGTCCACAGGAGCTCCAACAATCCACTTTTCACCCGCCGTGACAGCAAAAAGCATGATAGATATGCTTTCTCAACAGCTTTCTCGTGCGCTCAAGCCAGTGGATCGATGATGCTGAAGTTTGAGTTTTGCTGTGGAACACTCTCTCATAAACTGTCTGCAGCGTTTCGACTCTTACTGTGTTTAGACAATCGATAAACTTTCTTCCTCATGAGCAATATTTTTCGTGTCATTGGAGGTTACAAGCTTGTGTGAAGCGCGCTCAAAACGCGTGGCCATCGTAAATTCCGATGTTATTATTTTCCTCAGCTTGTTCGAGGGATTCCCTCTGAGATGCCACAGAATTTCACCGTCTTCCTGGCGCTCAGGTTCATAGCCTCTGACGCCTAGCCAATCTGACAGCAGTAACTCCTGACTGAGATGCCTTTCGACCTTATCCAATTCATCAAGCGAAGTTCTTGGACCGTCGTTTGGCATCTTGAGTTTGAAGTACCTCTTTGCTAACTCTCTCGCAGCCAGTGTGCTCCGATCGGCCCGTGCCCCGCGGGGAACAGCAATGCAACGCCAGAGACACAAGTTGTTTGTCATTTTCTTCCTGAGTCAGCCCTCTTTCTCCTGCAGCTAAGTTGTTCATCCGAGGAGAGCCTTTTTTCTGTTAGTAGAAAACCATACGCCTTCTATCTTCAGTGTTCACGATGACGTATGCATAACTATGCCGAATGCAGAAAGAGGCGTTTCCCTTTTCTTTCAATTTTCTCATAGGGCGAAAGATTTCGTGAATAGAATGTTATGAAACGCCGCGCCCCCTTCCACACCCTCAGGCGCGTCATAAATCCTGAGGAGCTCGTTCTGATAGTTAATGACTGTTGGATTTCCACGAGGAGCTGGGATAGGGACCAAATAAAGTTCCACGCAACTTGAGTCTTACTGTGATGCAGATTGAACAGAGTGAAGTTTATGATAAGGTATCATGGGCTAAAGTTTCCATGTTTTTCATCACCCCTGGGGTCGCAGCTATTTTGTAACTTTTTGGCGGGTTTACTGCGCCTCTCAATAACATGCGGATTCTAGAATTCAAAGCTCAACCGACAAATGCACTATTCACTACTGTCGGTTCCTCCAAGCTTCCGACTACTATCGAACACTGTTTCGTTGTCTTAAGCGTGCACGACGATTTGATTAATTACCGCGTGCTCGACAGTACACGGAAGCTGGAAGGAGACGCCGAACATTTGATTGACGGGAGCAAAACACGCATTTTTGTCAGTTGAGCTTTGAGTTTTAGCGTCCATATGTTATTGAAAGGTGCAATAAAAAACAGGTTTCTAGTAGACTGTTCACAGTCTCCCATTTTTCCGTGAGATCGTAGATGTCGATTGTCAAAAGATTTTTCTGGAGAATATTTGGATCGTCTGTGTTCTTCTTGTCTTAGAGGATTGGTGTTAAAGCGACAGCAAAAAGTAAGAGACTGTTTCTCGTTGACGGGAAGATTGTCCATCTTGTGGATCCAGTTCAACTTCAAGATGTATTTTCAAAAGATCTGCTAGGTGAAATTCACTTGTTCTTTCCGCCGAAATCACCGACTAAAATTCTAAAATTACTACAAAGACGGCACACATTTGAACCTGCGGGGCTTTGCCGCTTGTTTTGGAATCAGAGAAGAGTTCTTTCGTCCAACATTCATTCGACTCAACTTAGTAACTGCATTGAATCGATTTCGTGGGCACTGTTCACTTGAAGACCTTAAATGACCTCCAGAATCACAACTGAACAAGAACGCATAATCGATACCGCATTTCCCTGATTTGACAGGAGATTGTAAGATAAGATAAGAACTTTATTTACGTGTCGAAATCTCGAGCGTACAACGTGCGCTAATTGGGGACACCTAACTAACCTAGAGCTAAAATTGCTTCAAAACTACGATTTATGAAATTTATATGTATGTATGTATGTATGT
>CM042748.1:11940267-11950844 GCA_022496165.2 Catalaphyllia jardinei
CGAATAGATCTTTCAAGTTTTGACCATAGGAGCGGGCCTAGGTACGACAGGCTGTGTTTACCGTATGCAACTGTCCTGAATCTTGGTATTATGAAATCTGAGTTTCTTAACTTATAATGAGTGCTAGAGACAACGAATAAGTCCGTGATATACGGGGGCGCCAGACCGTTTTTAACTTTAAACATCATGATTGCTATGTCCTGTAGTCTTCCCGTGAATAGTGTAGGCAGGCTCTCTCTTTGCAAGAGTTCTTCATACGATGATACATTATCACAGTAGACAGAGCGTAACGCTCTTTCTTGGATTCGCTCCAGTTTTCTGGTATCGGAAACACGACAAAAATGCCAGACAGTCTGACAATATGTAAGGTGAGGTATTATGGCGAATTTGACCATGTGTAATTTTGCCGATGTTGGGATAAGATTACGTAATCTCAAAAGGACACCCGTTTGACATGAGGCTTTTCTGCAAACCTTGCTTATATGGCTCGAGTATGTTAGCTGGTCGTCTAATGTAACTCCTAAGAGAGTTATCTCTGACTTCTGATCAATCTCACCGTCGCCAATCACGATGTGTAAATCCTTTTGGCAATTCCTCGGACCCAGACTCATCACCTGATACTTTGAAAAGTTTCCTTGTAGAAGATTGTTGTTATACCACTCAGAGATGTTGTTACCTTCCCTAGTTAAAATTTTTTCCGCCTCGTTACTAGTTTTCGAAATTGAAAACAGTTGGTGGTCATCGGCATACATAAATAGCCTGTTTTCGTCAGTAGAAAAATGTAAATCGTTTTGGAAAACATTCCAAAGGAGAGGCCCGAAGGCCGATCCCTGGGGACAGCCTCTTGTGGTCACGTGCCAATCACTTGTCGTTTCTCGATTTTTTCTATTTGTGAAATATGATCGCATCAGGGCTAAGGAGTTATTAGAAAAACCGTACGCCTTCAGTTTGTTGATCAGTAAGGGAGGGTACAGCGAATCAAATGCCTTAGACATGTCGGTGGACAATACTCCCACAACGTTCCTGTTGTCAACAGCCCGTTTCCATCTTTCTACCAGTCCAATAAGGGAAGTTTCGCAGCTCTGGCCCTTTCGATATGCAGTCCGGTTGTGGCTTAACTTTGGGTCAATAAATGATGTCAGTTGTTTACTTAATAGCTGTTCGAAGACCTTTCCTATCACTGTTAGTACTGTAACAGGTCTATAGTTCTTAATGTCCTGTTTACTGTCTTTCTTAAACACTGGGACCCAGTCACCTTTCTTCCAGCGCAGAGGCCAATCACATGATTTAATGCAGCGGTTGGAAGTCAGCCAGGGGGTGAGAAAGTTCCCTACTCGCTAACTTTAAGATCTTTGGAGGTATGAGGTCATGACCAGTGCTCTTGTTAGAATCCAAATTAGACAACGCAACCTCAATTTCCTTGGGCTCAAGCGCGTGGAATTTAAATTGTGAGGTGTCATCAGATGGTCGACGATTACAGCTTTGCGTTATTGTATATACACTCTCGTGATAGTACAGTTGATCCTCGGACATTCCTAGTAAGCGAGTATCGCCAATATCGTTAGCCACTGAAGAAAAATATTTGGCGAAGTGGTCCGCGATCTTGCATTGATCCTGTTCAATGACACCATCGATATCGAGGGTGAGCAAAGTGTTTTCACACTTTTTCAACTTTGAGTGAAGAAAAGGCTTGAAAACAGTATAAAAATTCTTGGGATTTGTTTTCAGGTCATCAGCTTTTTTAATCCAGTACTCTTTGATTGCTCTCCGGCGAAGCCTTGTAGCGGTATTCCTCCATGTTTTCATTAGTTTCCGGTTTTCCTCAGTAGGGTTTCTTGCATATCTCTTGGCTTATCGCCTCTTTTTTCTGATTGCTTTTTTCCACTCAAGCGTCATATATGGTACGTCCTTCGCACGCACTCCAATTTTTTTCAGCGGAGCATGATCATCAATAATGCTGGCCAGGAGAGTGTGCCAATATGAATATTGGTCGTCGATTGAATCGAAGATGGTACTTACATGCCACGGAGCCATGTCTAAGTCCATACGTAGTTGTTGTTCGTTCAGTTCTTTGTAGCTTCTTACAGTCAGGACCTTGCTTTCGTAAAAGCCATTTCGTTCTTTCATGAGTCCATATACCAGTGCATGATCACTTATTCCTACCTCACAGACACCACAATCCTTAAATAGCTCGGGCTTGTTGGTCAAGATAACATCTATTAGAGCTTGGCTGTTGTTAGTAATCCTTGTTGGTCTGGTTATGACACAAGTTAGCCCGTGTGTGTCTTCTAGATCACATAAGATTTTCCCTTCCCTCGAAAGCGGTCGAAGTCTGTCGAGGTTTAGGTCGCCTGTTATCACCAACAATGATTTTTGAACTGAAGCCCATAACATCAGGTCGTTGAGGTCTTTCTCGAGGGTGACATGGTAATTGTTTCCAATTGGCCTGGGTGGTCTATATATTCCCACAATGACTACATCGTGCCGACCAAAAATTTGGACTGAATTACCAGAGGCTCGATCGTAGTAAATTTTCTTGGCAATCCCAGCCGTTTGGAAGGTAGTGTATCTGAAATATACGCCATTTTATAGCCACTCAATGCAAACTGCGAATCCGGATATGTGCTGTCGATCTTGGTCTCGGTGAGGAAGAAAACTTGAGCTTTAGTTTCCTTAATTAATAGTCCAACTTCCTCCACTTTATTTTGAAGACTGTTTACGTTCAAGTGAATGAGAAGAATTTCACGAGCCTTCTTTGTTCTTCGTGGTAAAGAGTCAGCATTAGCATATTCCTGCTCGCCGTCCGTATTTGCATAGGACAATTCAAGTATTGGCTCCTCAGTGCTCTTGTTAATTGATTTGATCAGCGAAGGCGCAAAAATTCGGCCACGCCTCTTGAACGTGAACATGAGACAAAGTGAAGCTGTTACAGTCTCCCCTCCGCCACCCCTACCCACGCGCATTTTGTAGTCTTCCCAGTTTCGCTCGAATCAAGAGACCAAGCGGCAGGATGGCGCGCAGTCGAACTCAAAGATCGGCGCGGTGACATCTACAATGTCACGGAAAAATAGGAGACTGTGAACAGTCTAGGTTTCTAGGCTTACCACAAGCTACCTCTGGACGAATTATGTAGAATTTTGATTTTTTTTTTTATCATGAACCACATATTTTCAATTTGACATTTTTCTGTTAAATAGAGTTTTAGTACAAGCCAGGAGTGATAAAGTAAAAATTTGTAGATCATGCAATGATAAAAGTAAGATGTTGACGAGTGTGAATTAAATTTTAATCATACAAACGGACAGAGGATTGTTAAGTTCATACCTGCAGTTTCACAGTTGGTACCAGAATCTCCTGTTTTATTAGGTGCAGCGGTACACTCGTTGACATCTGAAAATTTAAAAACTGGAGTCAACTACATGCTTGCAAACGTAATGAAGCTGAATGTCAAAACATGTTTTGGCTTGGAGATCAAACGGTGTTCGCAGTTTCTGTCCATTATTTTTTTTTAGAACAACCTGCCTTTTAAAGACATCCCGTCAATATAAGCCAGGAGGCAGATAAGATGTGAAGAGACATCAAAGTAAAAATTTGTACATCATCCAATGGTAAAAGTAAATAGAATGAGACTCTTAATCACAGAGACGAGCAGAGGGTTGTTAAGTTCATACCTGTTTCACAGTTGGTACCAGAATAACCTGATTTGCAGTCACATCGGTAGTTTCCAAGGAGATCCAAACATGTGCCGCCATTTTGGCATGGTTCAGGTGTACACTCGTTACCATCTTGAAATTAGAAACGACAGGTTGTAAGTTAAAGCGCCAATAACCCCGATTTTTTTTGTTTAAGCAAGTCTACTAGCGTATGTCGATAGATAAAATCCCTGCGTTTCTACAGGCGTTTGGACATGTATTTTCATGTCCACGTCAACGCAAAGTGGGTTCTGGATCGGGTTACCAGTGACGTCACTTCGGAAACCAGGCTTAAACATTCAAGATGCTTTTGACTGAGCTTCTAGGGTTGTCCAAACACTTTTGGGTTATTTGTGATTCATATTTTATCAGAACTACATTTTTAAGGAGTTTTGTACAGGAGACATCGGCCTCTTATTGAAACTCCTGTTAAAGTTTCGAAATGTATCAAAACATAGCTGGGGTAGGACCTTCTTGACTTCTTTGATATTTCCCCATAGCGCTGGGGGTTTTCCTTCGCTTTGAAACGAAGCGATACATTCGCGAAAACGAAAAACTCCACGCAACGCGCGAGTAACATAAGCGGACGAGCTGGGTGAAGTGCCTAAAAATACCTTAAGAGAGATAACCTTGGGTGTAACGCCTATATGGGGGATTCACTACCTTGCCTTCATAATCTTTTGGAGAAATATGTTTAGTTCGATGCCTAGTTCGATCAATTATGTCTACTTCATGGGTATCCTCTTTTGCTAGCAAAGGGAACATGTAATCCATTTCCAAAAATATTCTGAAATATCGCAGTTTAGTATACTCTAGGGGTGAACAGAAAAATTGGACATTCTGATAGGTCGAAAAGCTCGACTTAGCATTTTGTGAGCTTGGTTACTAAGCTTGCCACATTTGCCATCTCGGCAAGTAAACGTGGCGGACAGTTGCTGAGTGAAATTTTCATTTACTGAAAAGATATCCCTCCGAGATATCATACCGAGCTCGGTGAGTAAATTGATTCACAAAAGATTTAACCCTCGGACGTACAAAGGCGGGGGGAGGGGGGTGGATGCAACCACCCTAAGGTTTTTTAAGATTTTGTCGTGGAGATTTTCTCTGCAAATCTGTCCCTTTCAGTAGCTGTTCGTTTATCTTTAAGACACCTTTTCTGAAAATTTGGTAAAAATCGACCGGTAGATGCATGAGATATTAAAAGGAAAGTAACATTAATTTTTGCGAAAAGAGTAATATTGAACTATATTCCTTGAGACTTTTTAAGCTTTAAGGCTCTGTTCCTGGGCCTTAAACAGTTATAACGCAACACTAAGTTACATTAAGTCATATTTTACATGTTCAGCTGTTTAAAACTGTAATTGTGAGTAAAACGTTTAATTTTCTCAAGAAAAACCAACTTTACACTGAAGTGAAAAATAACAAAGTCCGCCATATTGGATGACATCATAGGCCCTCAGCGGTGCAATTTGCATATGTAACCCATAATATTAACCTAGTCGTGTAGACGACATAACAGGCTATCTATTGCTGGTATTACCTTGTATCTTAACCCAACGAAAATTCAGGGGAGGGGTTCCTACCCCCCCCCCCCCCTTGTACCACGGTGGGGGTATGAGTTTGCTTGTACGTCCGAGGGTTAAATGTAAGCTTATTATTAATAAAACTACCGTAACGGTTGCAAACGTGCATGCAAACGAATAATTGCGACTCGGTTTTTATGTTTTTAGGCGAAGTGAACACTGGTGAATATTCCAGCAATGTATACTTCGCTTTCGTTGAATAATCGTTCTGTAGTCCAAGCTAAGAGTCGACAAGAAGAACAGCAAACAAAATCTGAGCGGTAACTCATTGAATGTAAATTTTTTTCATACATTCACTTGCGTTAACTCACCGGATATTTCATAGATCTCTACTCTAAGACAGTTCCAAGCATGTCGCTGGGTTGGGTTAAAACGAAAGTATCTTGCAGACACGGGTGCATCCAACTTGTGTCGATCTGTTGTATCACTGTCACCATTCCTGCGAAATTCCTTTTAAAAGAGTTTAAAAACAAATATAATTTGGACTTTAATTAACGGCAATCAAGCAAAAAGCTCCAAGGTTTCTTTTATGCATTTCAGTATTTGTTTTTTTTAGGAGAAATTAAATCTTACCATGTCAGCTCCATACGTATTCCAGTTTGTTCCATCAGAAGAATAAGATAACTTGAAGGCCGTAACCCATTTACTACCATTTCTGTTCCCTTGGGTAGCAAGAGCACACGCTTCTATAGATTTTCCGAGATCGACTTGAAGCCAATCGTCGTTCCTAGCAGCTTGTTGTGGACACCAGCCATCGCCTCTGTCGCCCTTGAGACGGCCATAAGCAGCTTGATAACCAAGGCCATATTGAGAAGAGGCTGACATCTGATTATCTGGGATAATTCCAGGACTACCAATACCAACCGGTTTACTGAAACAATCTAGGATTAATTAATTAGGTTATTCAATAGTTAATTAATCAATTAATTCATTTAACCCTAACGCTTTTTGAATTACAGTGGAACCTATCCACAAAGGCCACCCTTGGGACAGAAGAAAATGGCCGTTTTTAGAGAGGTGGCCGTTATGAGGAGGAAGGGGTGTAAGATATAACCGTTTTCTTTTTGGGGGCGGGGGTATGGGGGAGGAGGTTGCAATATTTGTATTGATCAAAAAAATGCCTCTTGTAGCATACAAATACGTAACACTCTCAAATCATGTCAATAAAACACAAACCAAACAGGAACAAAGACAAACGAGGTGCGGACCTTTTTCGTTCGTCAGTCGGTGATTAAGTGGCCGTTGTGAAGAGGTTATTTTGGCAGTTGGGATGCACGTTAGCGGCCAGTTTAGTTAAGGAAAGGTGGACCGTTGCAGAAAGCTTATGATGAGAGTGAACGTATGGACCGTCCGTCGGGTCAAAATGAAGTGGCCTTGGCAGAGAGAAAAACAGTAAAAGTGCGTTGTACAATCAAAATTTACAGTAATGATAGTATCCCGTCGTTATTACAATACCTGTATAAGGTTATAGCTACGAGGATCAGTTTTACAAAGTACACGCTGTTTGTGCTACAATGGCCTACTCAGGTTTTAGGGTTATCAATTGATTATACAGCAATGGGTGTAATAACTTTACTTTTTTGTCATCAGGAAAGTTTCCAGTCTATTTTGAAATCGGCGGACAAACACGAACCATTTCTTATTTCAAATGGTAGAGCATTACATAGTGTAGGTGCTGCCATGGAAAGGGATCTTGCGCCACATGTTTTTAAGTTATCAGACGGAGTTAAAAGAAGATGCCTGGATGATGAGCGTAGTTGACGTGATGGAGTGCACATGGTGTATGCATATCACGTAGGAACGTGAAGGTCCCAAATTGTTGAGTGCCTTGTAATTAAGTTATCAAATATTAAAAATAATGCGGCCATTCACCGAGGGCCAATAAAGATTAAAAGGAACGGGCGTAACTTGATCATGCTTTGTTTATTTTGTAAGTGTGATGAGGATTCTCAACGTGTTGTAGCCTTTAAAAATATATGGATTAAAGGTTTGGTTAAAAGATTGGCAAGGTAACCGAGATTCTGAAAGAGTACACGCATTTTCCTTTCCAGGAAGGGTGTTACGGCAAGACAAACGTTTCTTTCTATCTACTCAATTATCAGCAAATAAACTCTTGCTTAAGACAAGTCGGTCGAATTTACAGAGTCGTCAAATTAGTTCAAAATGAAAAGCTGACGAACATCTTCGATTGTAGTCTCTAACACTGATTCCACATTAGGTTTGCCAAGTAACAATCCTTTGCTATCTTCTGTAATTCAGGGAAAAGTAAAATGGATGAAAAACTCCAACCCACCCCCCATAGGCCCGCACCTATTAATAAACATTCCTATTCTTTCAATTTTGAAAGAAATGTTAGACAGTAATTATTCAGTTAAACATTTCAAGAGCAAGTGCCAACAATGTAAATCCACGAACTGTATACAAGCTTGGAAGCCTAGCATAAAGAGGTACCAGGCCTTCGATCACACCAAAATACACTGGGGACAAGTCTAAGGTTTCAAGTTCCAAAAATATTCCTTCTTTCATCAACTTTGTACCGAGAGAATGCCAGTTGCTGGCAAAATTTGCAGACACTACTCACAGTTTTCAGAAGCAATGGCATTATGCTACAAAAATGTTAGTATTATGCCGACATCATGCCTGATGTCCAGATATAGTATTACGCTCAAAATTATGCTGGCATAATCCGGCAGACACTATCATGAATTTCGTCATAAGATTGTCAAAATACCTGTGGATCCACGAGGCGATAGCCGAGTGGATCCGCAGACTACGTTGACAATGTTATGACGAAATTCATTGTCAATAACAGGACAGACGCATGAAAACTGACGTCCATTTGTTTTTACGATAACAAACTGTCAAATTGTCCGCTCTCGCTCGTTGCTGCATCGCATAAATTATAAATTCATGTGTCTGTCCGCTTATTGACGATAAAATTTAGCCAATGAGCGCGCGAGAATTTCTGCAGTTATCGTAATCAGTTTAATCGCACATCCAGCTTGTAGCTTTCATTGTGGTCATAAGGGAAAAACAATAATAAAAGCAAGTGACACACTCGAACACCAACCCACGGTCTGACCATTAATTAATATAGCGGTTTGATGATGAAAGCAAATGGCAATCGATATTCTTTTTTAAAAACGCACGTCGAAGCAGCGGAAACGATGACATAAAACATAGCTCTAAACATGTCCTAAAGAAACATCGCAAGTTCTTCTTTTCTCTGAATTTTTACTCGTAATCGATGGGAAAATAGTAAGCTAGGTATTTCTTGCTGATTTCGAGTTACGTTAAGACAGAAATATGGCCTTTGTGTTTCAGTGAATGTTTACAAAATGGCCAGAAATCGTTGATGGCTTTCACCATCTATGTTAGAATACTGTGTAATTGCTGTTGTCCATTGCAGATAATTGCCATTAATTGAAAGCTATGCACAACACTACAAAATGTGCACTTCATTTAAGACGTTTACATGGAAATAAAACAAATTGCCTCGTTTAAATAAACTATTGAGTCTGATAATTGTGGAACATGATGCAGTAGATTCCATTTTCATATGTCTTTTCTTTCTTTTCTATCTCAGAGAGAATAAATTATTTTTAGTTAGTATTTTGCCACAATCAATAACTTATCAAGCCCAACATTTCTGCCAAGTTTGAGCGAAATCAAAGGATGCCAAGAATACTTTGTAGTTAGGAAAGCCTGTATATTGCCTCATCATCGGAAAACCGACTAAGTGAGAAGACATTTGACTGAAGGGATTGATTTTTGTCTTCCAACTCCGAAACTGCCTTTTCGAGATCTGCCCATTTTTTTCAAGTAGCCTTAATTGTTTGAGAGTCTCATTAAGATCTTTCTCAGTGGAAGAAGGCATTTTCATCAAGGCTCGGGTACTGGCGGCTCCCAAGGTAGTGGTTTCGTTAGTACCTGTTTCAGGAATACCGGCTCCGAAGACTGAAAAACATTCTTTTTCTGGCACAGATTTCCTGTCTTTTCGCTGTCGTTGATAAGCCCTTTCAGTAGGGGGGCGGCCGCTTTCGTGGTGAAGGTTTTCCAAGCAAATATCGACGGAGCTGCACTTGTCTTCGAACACACTTTTGATGTCCCGGAGATGCGAAAAATCTACCAACATCTCTACTTATAGCACGTACCCATCGTTTCTTCATTTCGCCTTCGTCTGGAAACTTAAAGAATCCACTTTGTTCTCCTTTAGGTCCACAACAGTGGTACACAACAGTAGATGTTTGACTTCGACTTTGACTTTCACATGACGTCACAAATTTGAGTCGCCATGTTTGTGTTCCATATTTTTCAAGATGGCGACAAATCTCCTGAGAGATTATGCGAACAACCTTGATCCCCACGTGAAAAAACGTTACTGAGAAAAGATTTCTTACGTTGGTATCGTTCCCATTTTAATTCTAAACAGAACGTATGATCAAGACTGTTTGCCACGCGGGGTTGAATCCAGGGATTTGCTATCATTTCTAGAGCTTGAGACAAGCTACTAAAGCAACGATCAATTTGAAAGCTTTTCGGAGTTTGCCAGCGTATACTCAGTTCGTTTCAGGGTTTGTGAACTGTGTGAAAGGGCAAAAAATGGGAAACAATTCCATTGTTCTCGGAAAAGTGAGGCATTCACAGAAAATGAACGATCCGTGTGTTACATTTAATTGTGGATTATAACCGAAGAAAATGGTACTGTTCTCTTCGCACACCATGTTGAATGTATGGCAGGACAAGGAGAGTGCTGCTCGCATATCGCGAGCGTTCTCTTCTACATTGAAGCATGTAATCGTGTGAACAAAAAGCTACCATGTACATAGGTGAAATAAGCTGGTTGATGCCAACGGCCGTCAAAGAAGTTCCCTACGCGCCCGTTTCAGATATTGATTTTCGATCGGCAAAGAAACTAAAGCTAAATCTAGACCAAACTGTTAACAGTTTGACAACAAGCGAAGGAATTGCAAGAAGCGGGGAGGCAGTGAAAGTTTCAATTCCTGTGTCAGACGAGACCGATTTAAGCACCTTTTATACTGAACTGAATTCTTGCAAAACAAAGCCTGTGTCTCTGAGTTTGATTCATCCTTTTCTGAACTTTAATTTTGTTTCAAAGAGCAGAAACATACCAACCATTTCCGATCTATTTGACTAGAAGTACTTAGACTTATTACGAATATTACGATCTGTTGGAGGCATGTTGAAATGTTAACATTCAGATCACAGCTGAAGAGAGGAAACTCATAGAGGAAGATACCTGAAATTAATCACAAGGTTCTAGTTTCTATCGTCACAGGGC
>CM042748.1:11960443-11965443 GCA_022496165.2 Catalaphyllia jardinei
TTGATTAAAGCTCAAGGTATTTCAGCGATAGAAAAGGAAAAAAAAACACCCACATATGTGTATTTATGCCTTCTCTTTCCTTCTAGCGAAACCTCCTGAGCCTCAACCAAGTAGCGCCAAATTATCACAACCCATAATGCCGATCGGCAGTGTACGCTGTTGTGAGTTCATCATCATAGTTCATAGTAATTTTTCTTGGACAATTCTGTCCAAGGGGGAAAGGTGCAGTGAGGTTATCCCTATTTGAAGCACCAACCCGTGAGACAAGGTCAGACCACAACACCGGCAACTACGTGCCCTGCTCTTTTCGATAAGTGTGTGGGTTCTTTAACGTCCCCTGCTAACCATATAACATTGAAGATGCAGGAGACATTAACATTGAAGATGCAGGTTTATAGTCCTTATCCGTGAGACAACCTTTGTCGAAGCAACTGTATAATAAAACAACTATAACCCTTACCTCGACCTCGGCCGAGGCTGATAACCCTTACCGAGACTGACTATTCTGGGTATCACAGAAACCTCATCCAATAATTGTTTAATATCTGCTTTTAGTATAAATTTACCGTAGTCTATTGCGAGTCCGTTGGCTAAATTACTGATGACTATCTGCTGATAGCCATCAGTTACGCATCAGCGCACATCGCGCATCACGTTTGAACCCGATCTAACGTAATAAAACAGTTCTTTTCTACGCGTTACTTGACATTTTTTTCTTTTTATGCAATGAGACTACGGTAAATTTATACTAAAACAATTACCTTATTTGTACTAATTTTCGCGGGCACTTAATTTCGCGAATTTGGAACACGAATATTTCGCGAGCATTAATTTTCGTGATTTTGCGAAAAATGATAAATTCAGGGCATTTAATTTGGCGAAAATTGAGAAAAGACAGACTTTTATTGAATTATTACTGACAAATACAAAGATAATTGACAAATACATAGAGCTTGTGTTGGCCTAATTATAAAGAGCCTGACCTAAATGGACATTTTAATGACTGCACAAAAGATGTTTTAAAAGAGCAAAAGGTACAAGAAGAAGAAATGAGTGATTCGTATGAAGAAAGCGCTGAAGTAGAAGAGAAATAGACTGATGGCAATTACCATGTAGCTATAAACGTAGGTAATCATTGATTAAAGCAATTATAGAAGTGTGTCAATTTTCGCGTCTTTAATTTTCGCAAATCCTAATTTTAGCGAGTCTTTAATTTCGCGATTTTTTACAACTCGCGAAAATCGCGAAATTAAAGCCTCGCGAAAATTAGTACGAATAAGGTATATATAAATAATCATTTCGAGCAGAGGATGCAGCTCTTTCAGCCGGTATCCATTAAGTTGGTTACATCACTTATGCGCATACGGTTTGTGAAAGCTTTCAATGTCTAGGCTAAACTATCTGCCGTGGGCAATTTTCCCCATAGTTTGGGTCCTAAATAACGCAGAGAGTGCCTCCCGTAAGTAACAGTGTTATATCTAAATCTACTAGCGTTCTATCGCGAATGCCGTTCACTGATTGACTACGCTACTCACTATCTATTATGTGATAGATAGTGAGTAGCGTAGGAGTGTACTCTTGTCGGCAAAATGAAGGCCGTTTCTTGGCGTTTTCGAAGTGCCTGTTAAGAGGATTTAGATAAGGTTTTGAACGGCTAGTAGATTTATATCAAAACAATTAGATTATTCGCTCTCGATTTCTATGTGTGATAGTTGACTCGGGCTGCGCCCTGGTCAACTATCACGCGATAGAAATCTCGAGCTCATAATCTAAAGTAAAAAGTAGAAAAATCTGATTGTCTCAAGTTGTATGCGGAAGTTTGATCGTTTGTTACAAATACTATGTCTATGTTTAACTTTATACATGAGAATACAGATTTCCTGTAAACGCCTATTCGCTTAAGTTGTCAACTTAGCTCTCTCCAGTAGCTGAAAATAACTAGCGTGTTTGTCTTTATATACTGCCCTCAAGCCCCTTTCCTGTAGTCGTGTAAGTTTACGTGCGTCGCTAGCTCTACAAAAAAGCCACTCTAGGTGGCACTAAGTGAGATTCGGTAGGACAGCTGACTTGTATAACTGGAGTTTAGCCTTCGTGGGGATTAGATTCCTTAGTCGCATAAGTGACACGGAGACACTTAGTCGCATAAGAAACACGAAGTACATGTTTCTCTTCTTCTTTTAGTAAACACTGCGACGAGAAAAAGGAAAATAACTTGTTAACTTTGATCATCAAAATGTAAATTCTCTTTGCTCGCGCCATCATTACGTCAACAGCTCGTGCTAGTTTTGTCTCCATCGGGTTATAGAAACACGATTTTTAACCAATCAACGCGCCTAGTTTCCTAGGACTGTTTTCTAGTAAATGATGCACCCTAAGAGTAATTCTTAGTTTCACTTTGTAATTTAGACATTCTTAACTTTGACTTTGTAAATGTAGAACAGCTAACGCTTTTAGACTCCAACTCTTAGCTTGTTTGGTTGATAATCATTTCTCTGTAGAAATTGCAATTAACAAGTAAAAGACAGCAGATTGTGCGACAAAAAAGACTCCTGTATCATGAAAATGCTCTTCTTGCTGCTTATGCTCCTGTGGAGTAAAAAGGAAAGTGCTCACGCAACACAAGGTAAGCAAACATATTGTGTCAATATGCCATCTTTTGTAATAGTCGAAGTTAATGGTAACAGATGTAGCGGGAGTCGAGGAATTGCATGAAAAAAGAAATGTAGTAATATACAGCTTCGAACTACTAGTATGATAACAAAACAGTTGGATTATTCGCTCTCAATTCTATGTGTGACAGTAGACAGCTGCACCTACTGTAAACACGCGACAGAAATTTCAAGTTCATAATTAATTTTATTCTTAAGAGAGATGGTCCAAACATAGCGCCAGTCATATCACATGATGAAAAACAAAAATTTTTTATATTTCGCCCAGAGCCCCATGGTAAGCCTAGAAACCTGGTGTTATTTTTTTTATCGATATAGTATTCTAAACCCGCCAAAAAAATCGCAAATTAGTTACGACCCCAAGTGTGGTGGAAAACATGCAAAATTTAGTGCCTCGTACCTTATCCTAAACTTCGCTCTGTTCAATCGGCGTCACAATAAGACTCCAGTTTGTGCCTGGAAATTTATTGTTGAGAGATTTGCAAGTCTTTTGAGATCAATTATACTTCTGTGGGTTAATTTTCAAGGCCAGGACGAGCCGGTTAAAGTCACTAAAATTCGCTTCCTCGAAATTCTTTATTATGCACACTTTTTCAAGCGGCAAATTCGCTACCCGGTGAAAAACCGGACCACCTTAACTCTGATATGCCGACAACAACAACAACAACAACAACAACAATCTTTGTACAAAGGAGAATAAGACAAGAAAAGAAACTATAGAAAACGACATGACAGTAATTGTATAACTATATGTAGAATTTTTGAATCAGTGCAGTACAACAGCTTCCTTGCAGCAGAGGCTCTTCTCATTGTGTTTGCTGAAGGGAAAAAAGAGACCTCTGCCATGGGTTGAAAATGGCTACATTGAGCATGCTCCCCGGCTTAGCGACCAAGCCATCACGTGATGTTCGTAGCACGTGACGAAAATAATAACTTTCACTCGAACAGGAAACATTGACAAACCGAGATTAGGCCTACCAGTTCACAAGACAACTGGCAAGTGCCTTTGACCAGATAATTAAAAGGAATGTGAAAATGTCTTCTTGCATTTGATTTCCACAGTATTTGGACTTAAGAGCAAATGCCTCAAAAAAACAAATAAATTTAAATTTAGGGGCAGAAGTCAAAATATCGATTTTTCCCCTATTTTCGTCCACGTGTAGCCTTTAGGTAGATATGAAATGTAATGTAGTTTTTTCCGCTTGAAATGCTTTAAGAGCAGTTTGCTGTAAGGATCAACTACGGTCATGCAATATAGAAAAAAACCGATTCTCCCAAACATAAGTTTCAGGTCGTTTAGATTTTCATTTATTTTTTTAAAATCTTTTTTGTATTTTGGGCTCGCAGCGGCCTAAATTGACACCAAAATAGGGCATTTTCCGGAAGCTCCAGTTTAAAAAGTTAAAGCGTTGTAGAAAAGATCAACCCAGGGAATCAAAAGATGCTTATTCCCGGTGTAAAATTTAAATGAAAGGCGAAAGTGAATTTTTGACGAATTTTTTAAATTTATTCTTTGCGACAGAGCTCACGAACTCTGCTTAGACGAAATTCAAGGCTCAAAAAGCGCTCTGGTACATGGCTTCACCCAACGAGACTATACTCTGGGCAAGAACAACCATTACAACTACACGTCGGGTGGAAGAAAAATTGGGGTAAATTAAACGGCGAATTCTGACAATATTTTCAAAACAAGTCCCTTGAGCAATATGAGCGATCCTTTGACCTTAGATGTCAACTCGGAAATCAACACACGGCTACTCTTAATTTGACTTTCATTCGTCGGAATACACATTTCGTTACTTTTGTTTGCTTTGCTGACATATTCTTAAGTAGAAGAAGTTAGGAATTTGAATTTGGAGGCATCTACTCGCTGCAAAATAAGAACAGCTGGTATGTTTTTCAAATTTGACCCACTTCGCATTTAGACGATTAAGTTATAAACTCAAGATAATCGTCGAGTTGCACGTTAAAATTCGCTTTCAGGAAACGGCTGTATCTTAAAACAAGATAGCAACAATCAAATTCACTTAATGCTTGAGAATTATTCCTTACCTTAGCGAGTTTTTCCGACGGGAACCCACAGCAGCATTAGCAAAACACAGAGCGGCGAAAGCACTGGGCCATGCCGCACGTGACAGTAACTTAACTTAGCGTTTGTCCGGAGAGGAGGGGGGTGAGGTAGGGGCCGCTTTTGAACGCTCATGGCACAAATTGTCACTACTTTGGTGGACTCAATGATTTAAGGTCGCTCGGACAATAGGGCATGAAAGAAACCGAGCAAAGATTTATTGGTTCTTTTGATACAGACTGGATACAGATGATCGATGATAC
>CM042748.1:11972943-11989400 GCA_022496165.2 Catalaphyllia jardinei
GTTCGTTTGCATTGTTCTTACCTCCCGTTTTGGTTGAGGTGGAAAATTGTACGCCTTCTGTTAGGTTGAGGCGCAGACTACGAGCTTTTATACGCTATCAGTAGCTTTGTACGTCGTGTCAATCTGTTCGTTTTGATCTATCGTTTTATTAGTAAATTTTATTGCTTAACTTCTGATTTGGTTTTAGGTGTTGACCCCGCAGGCTTAGTTGGGCTGCTGAGTTTGTATATCTTCCTTATAGATAATTGTTTAGTTCATTGGTTTTCTTAGTGTTCTGTTCTTTCGCTCTTTTATCTCGTCAGACATTAGCAAGGTTGGCGTTTGGAAGGAGGCTAAGAAGCTGTCTGATCCGGAGTTATCTATTCAAGTTCCTCATTTTTTAGTAAGTAATATCTTAGTTGCAAGTAACACCTTAATTTTAAGTATATTTTGGAAACGGCCTCCATGAAAAGCAGAATTTTTATTTATTTTTATTTAATTGTTATTAATAAATTTTATTGTAGTTAGGTAGTTAGTTACATTACTATAGATAATTAACTTAATTAACTGATGGAAATACCTTACCTTACCTTACCTTACCTCACCACACCTCGTCCGTTGTGCATTGCCATATACCTGTTGGAATTAACTGAAGTTGCCTTGCAGAAGAATGCTGCGCTGTATGGTATTCGATGGGCTCACAGGTAGCAGGTCTGAAGTCGCCCACAGAGCATCCAACGGTTAATTGCACCCGCAGAAGGAGCTAGAAGAAAGTTATCTAAGAAAGTTCAACCCAAGCAACCCCTCGATCTAGAGACTGTTGTCAAAGTCGCTCAGTATTATAACACAGCTTTAGCTTCTCTTGCAGACATTCGTTTTTTGTTCGTATTTTTAGTTGGTTATGCTGGTCTATTTCGAATTTCTGAGTTACTGAGTGTTAAGATCAAAGACATTTCGATTAGTCACGATGGCATGTCGATTTTCGTCTCTAAGAGGAAGAACGATCAATTTCGTGGAGGGTACACTTCCATAACTGCCAGATGTGGTAAGGTTTCATGTCCGGTTTCAATCACTGAGAGGCTTGTTGTTCTGTTGGCTAGTCCTTAAGAATCTTAAGTATGGGGTGTCATTTTGCGGGTTTGGGCCTTAAAAAGGGTATCAGTTTTCGCTTTCGTAGTCCTTAAATAGGGTTAGGGTTCAAGAACCTTCGCGGCACACCCCTATCCAAAATTCGCGGGAGTGCCCCACCCCCCCGGGCCATTTCCACAAGTCTTTAGGGAATATTTACTCCACGATTCGTGACGAATTCAAGAAATATATTTCGCCGTTTGTAAATGATTCAGGTGATTTTTGTTTACATAGCCTCAAATCAGGTGGCGCTTCTCATGACGGTTGAAAGTTAAGTGATCCCGAGCTGAAAGATAGGCATGCAGGATGGTAGTATCCTTGCACGAAGGGGCGTTACACCAAGCGTTCTCATACTAGGATGCTTGAAGTTACTAAGTATGGGTATCTAAGTTGTTAAGGTTTTTTTGGCCAGTGGAGGGTCCGAGTTCGTGTCGTGGCTCCACCCAGGTTTCCCGTTCCCTTTGATAAGGGGTATGTCGGTTTTTCCTGGCCCCCTGACACTACTCGTTCGATGTGTTTTAGTTATTAATAAAGTTTGCCTGGTACTTGGAGCAGGCCTTATCCTCCAAGATTATATGGTCTTCTTGCATTATTATTTAGCGTAGAACCCCCGTTTTCTGTAAGCAAATTTTAACGTACAACTCGACAATCAACTTGAGTTTTATAACGTAACCGTCTAAATGCGAAGTGGGTCAAATTTCAAAAATATGCCAGCCGTTTTTACTTTATAGCGAGTAGAGGCCTCCAAATTCAAATTCCTAACTTCTTCTACTTAAGAATATGTCAGCAAAGCAAACAAAAGTAACGAAACGTGTATTCCGACGAATGAAAGTCAAATTAAGAGTAGCCGTGTGTTGATTTCCGAGTTGACATCTAAGGTCAAAGGATCGCTCATATTGCTCAAGGGACTTGTTTTGAAAATATTGTCAGAATTCGCCGTTTAATTTACCCCAATTTTTCTTCCGCCCGACGTGTAGTTGTAATGGTTGTTCTTCCCCAGAGTATAGTCTCGTTGGGTGAAGCCATGTACCAGAGCGCTTTTTGAGCCTTGAATCTCGTCTAAGCAGAGTTCGTGAGCTCTGTCGCAAAGAATAAATTTAAAAAATTCGTCAAAAATTCACTTTCGCCTTTCATTTAAATTTTACACCGGGAATAAGCATCTTTTGATTCCCTGGGTTGATCTTTTCTACAACGCTTTAACTTTTTAAACTGGAGCTTCCGGAAAATGCCCTATTTTGGTGTCAATTTAGGCCGCTGCGAGCCCAAAATACAAAAAAGATTAAAAAAAAATAAATGAAAATCTAAACGACCTGAAACTTATGTTTGGGAGAATCGGTTTTTTTCTATATTGCATGACCGTAGTTGATCCTTACAGCCAACTGCTCTTAAAGCATTTCAAGCGGAAAAAAACTACATTACATTTCATATCTACCTAAAGGCTACACGTGGACGAAAATAGGGGAAAAATCGATATTTTGACTTCTGCCCCTAAATTTAAATTTTATTTGTTTTTTTGAGGCATTTGCTCTTAAGTCCAAATACTGTGGAAATCAAATGCAAGAAGACATTTTCACATTCCTTTTAATTATCTGGTCAAAGGCACTTGCCAGTTGTCTTGTGAACTGGTAGGCCTAATCTCGGTTTGTCAATGTTTCCTGTTCGAGTGAAAGTTTTTATTTTCGTCACGTGCTACGAACATCACGCGATGGCTTGGTCGCTACGCCGGGGAGCATGCTCAATGTAGCCATTTTCAACCCATGGCAGAGGTCTCTTTTTTCCCTTCAGCAAACACAATGAGAAGAGCCTCTGCTAGCAAGGAAGCTGTTGTACTGCACTGATTCAAAAATTCTACATATAGTTATATAATTACTGTCATGTCGTTTTCTATAGTTTCTTTTCTTGTCTTATTCTTCTTTGTACAAAGATTGTTGTTGTTGTTATTGTTGTTGTCGGCATGTCAGAGTTAAGGTGGTCCGGTGTTTCACCGGGTAGCGAATTTGCCGCTTGAAAAAGTGTGCATAATTAAGAATTTCGAGGAAGCGAATTTAAGTGACTTTAACCGGCTCGTCCTGGCCTTGAAAATTAACCCACAGAAGTACAATTGATCTCAAAAGACTTGCAAATCTCTCAACAATAAATTTCCAGGCACAAACTGGAGTCTTATTGTGACGCCGATTGAACAGAGCGAAGTTTAGGATAAGGTACGAGGCACTAAATTTTGCATGTTTTCCACCACACTTGGGGTCGTAACTAATTTGCGATTTTTTTGGCGGGTTTAGAATACTATATCGATAAAAAAAATAACACCAGGTTTCTAGGCTTACCATGGGGCTCTGGGCGAAATATAAAAAATTTTTGTTTTTCATCATGTGATATGACTGGCGCTATGTTTGGACCATCTCTCTTAAGAATAAAATTAATTATGAACTTGAAATTTCTGTCGCGTGTTTACAGTAGGTGCAGCTGTCTACTGTCACACATAGAATTGAGAGCGAATAATCCAACTGTTTTGTTATCATACTAGTAGTTCGAAGCTGTATATTACTACATTTCTTTTTTCATGCAATTCCTCGACTCCCGCTACATCTGTTACCATTAACTTCGACTATTAGAAAAGATGGCATATTGACACAATATGTTTGCTTACCTTGTGTTGCGTGAGCACTTTCCTTTTTACTCCACAGGAGCATAAGCAGCAAGAAGAGCATTTTCATGATACAGGAGTCTTTTTTGTCGCACAATCTGCTGTCTTTTACTTGTTAATTGCAATTTCTACAGAGAAATGATTATCAACCAAACAAGCTAAGAGTTGGAGTCTAAAAGCGTTAGCTGTTCTACATTTACAAAGTCAAAGTTAAGAATGTCTAAATTACAAAGTGAAACTAAGAATTACTCTTAGGGTGCATCATTTACTAGAAAACAGTCCTAGGAAACTAGGCGCGTTGATTGGTTAAAAATCGTGTTTCTATAACCCGATGGAGACAAAACTAGCACGAGCTGTTGACGTAATGATGGCGCGAGCAAAGAGAATTTACATTTTGATGATCAAAGTTAACAAGTTATTTTCCTTTTTCTCGTCGCAGTGTTTACTAAAAGAAGAAGAGAAACATGTACTTCGTGTTTCTTATGCGACTAAGTGTCTCCGTGTCACTTATGCGACTAAGGAATCTAATCCCCACGAAGGCTAAACTCCAGTTATACAAGTCAGCTGTCCTACCGAATCTCACTTAGTGCCACCTAGAGTGGCTTTTTTGTAGAGCTAGCGACGCACGTAAACTTACACGACTACAGGAAAGGGGCTTGAGGGCAGTATATAAAGACAAACACGCTAGTTATTTTCAGCTACTGGAGAGAGCTAAGTTGACAACTTAAGCGAATAGGCGTTTACAGGAAATCTGTATTCTCATGTATAAAGTTAAACATAGACATAGTATTTGTAACAAACGATCAAACTTCCGCATACAACTTGAGACAATCAGATTTTTCTACTTTTTACTTTAGATTATGAGCTCGAGATTTCTATCGCGTGATAGTTGACCAGGGCGCAGCCCGAGTCAACTATCACACATAGAAATCGAGAGCGAATAATCTAATTGTTTTGATATAAATCTACTAGCCGTTCAAAACCTTATCTAAATCCTCTTAACAGGCACTTCGAAAACGCCAAGAAACGGCCTTCATTTTGCCGACAAGAGTACACTCCTACGCTACTCACTATCTATCACATAATAGATAGTGAGTAGCGTAGTCAATCAGTGAACGGCATTCGCGATAGAACGCTAGTAGATTTAGATATAACACTGTTACTTACGGGAGGCACTCTCTGCGTTATTTAGGACCCAAACTATGGGGAAAATTGCCCACGGCAGATAGTTTAGCCTAGACATTGAAAGCTTTCACAAACCGTATGCGCATAAGTGATGTAACCAACTTAATGGATACCGGCTGAAAGAGCTGCATCCTCTGCTCGAAATGATTATTTATATATACCTTATTCGTACTAATTTTCGCGAGGCTTTAATTTCGCGATTTTCGCGAGTTGTAAAAAATCGCGAAATTAAAGACTCGCTAAAATTAGGATTTGCGAAAATTAAAGACGCGAAAATTGACACACTTCTATAATTGCTTTAATCAATGATTACCTACGTTTATAGCTACATGGTAATTGTCATCAGTCTATTTCTCTTCTACTTCAGCGCTTTCTTCAAACGAATCACTCATTTCTTCTTCTTGTACCTTTTGCTCTTTTAAAACATCTTTTGTGCAGTCATTAAAATGTCCATTTAGGTCAGGCTCTTTATAATTAGGCCAACACAAGCTCTATGTATTTGTCAATTATCTTTGTATTTGTCAGTAATAATTCAATAAAAGTCTGTCTTTTCTCAATTTTCGCGAAATTAAATGCCATGAATTTATCATTTTCCGCAAAATCGCGAAAATTAATGCTCGCGAAATATTCGTGTTCCAAATTCGCGAAATTAAGTGCCCGCGAAAATTAGTACAAATAAGGTAGTTATAGATCTTAATCTCAGTTTTCATACATAGAGATTCTAATAAACGATCTTCTACATCACTAACATATTTATTACCTGTATTGCTATTAGCATTTTTTTAGTTGTGTCCCTTAGCAGAATGGGTACTATCCCAGAGTAAAAGGCTTTGACACAGGACTCAGGTTGTGAGTGTTGAGACCGTTACATCTGAGTGGAAAACCCCCAAGGGTGGTATACCACAGGACACCAAGCTGGGAGTCATCTTGTTTACGATCATTTTATTGCGCTCATGGAAAAATCCTTCATGGAATAATAGCCTTTGAAATAATCCCTAGGAACAGTGTCAGTTTACTCAACTTCGCTACAAGTGATATTTACGCTTTTTCTGAGGTCATAGAATGAAATTGAATCCTACTAAATGCAAGCAAATGCTAATTGATTTTATGAGCAATTATTTTTTTATTGTGAATCTTATTGTAATTGGCGGTATTTCAATTGAGAGTGTCAAGGCATTTAAGTTACTACGTGTATATATAAGTAATGACCTGAAGTGGATCCATCATGTAGAAAATATTGTGAAGAAAGGAAACAAGAGACTTCACTCTTTAAGAGTTCTTAAACAATGTGGTGCGCCTCCGGCTTCACTAGCAAAGGTTTACATAACAGTTGTTCGTCCTGCTCTAGAATACGCTGCCCCTGTGTGGCAAAATATAGCAGATTTTCTATCCTATAAGATAGAGTCCATTCAGAAAAAGGCTATGCGCATCAATTTTTCCATTAATGAATTACAATGAGGCATTAAACGCAGCTGCTTTGCTTTTCAAACGAGTGAACAACCCGGTACTTTTAAATGGGCACGCGCACGATGCAAAACATGTCCTTTCATTTGCAACGTTGAAAAATTGTCGGGACCCAAGCGATCCATTAAGATCACTGATCATTTTACCTGTACCTCAGCCAATGTCATCTACTGTATAACTTGCACCCTTTGCAAAAAGTTATATATCGGCGAAACAGGTAGACGACTAGGCGACCGATTTCGAGAACATCTTCGCGACGTAGAGAAAGACGACAAAAACGCATCTAAACCGGTCGCTAGACACTTTAATCTGCCGAATCATTCTACGCAACATATGACAGTCTGCGGCCTCTCCCTACATCAAGGAAGCACAGAAAGTCGCAAAACTCTAGAACAAAAATTTACTTTTCAAATCGGCACTCTTATCCTCACGGTATCAACGAACGCTTTTCATTCAACTAATTTATTCTGTTTTTCACGTTGCCAGGCACCAACCAATAGCGTAGCTCCATATTTCTGTATATAAACCACACACAACCCACAATTCCTCGATTCGCTCCGATGAAGGGCTAGCGCTCGAAACGTCAGCTTCTGAATCTCTTTACGGTGGCTAATTCACATTATCAACTCAGTTGATAAAACCAAATTATTTTGTAATACTCCCACCGACGCAGCACCACAGTTTCTTTAGAAACTTACCCCCTTTACTCTATTGTTAAAACAGTCGCTTACGACTTCTTGTTCTCATAGCATTTCTTCCTAAAATTCCACTTACGTTTCTACAATTCAGTTCAAACCACACAAAATTTTCTGTACCGCGGCACTTGCTTGTGATGTAAAGAAATATCATACTTACCTGAATATTCCATAAGATAAAATACGACGGAACTTCAAGCAATAAAATAATAGCAGCAAACAGGAATGTTCGAGGAAAAATATAACCATACCCAACAACGACAGAAACGTAATAAGCTGATAGCAGCTGAAGAAAAAGGAAATGGGGGGAGGAGAGGGATGGGACCAAATGCCATAATCAGACATCACTGTGTCATCTATCGAGATGTAATGAACGCAGATCACTTTATATCTGATATGTGCCAAAGGCTTTTGTTCATTTTAAACAAATATGCAAGCCTCTTAATAAACGAACTGAAGGCTCATTTTGTGATCGTTACTTGTACTTAGATGAGTTATTGCGTACGACTGTGGACACAAATAAGTAGGGCGTTTTACGTCAATTTTCCTTAATAGGCTATGGTTTGGAAGGTAATCAGGGTACGTTTTGCTGTCCACGTTTTATACCTTTTCTATGAGAAAAGCTTACATAAATAATGTTAAACATGGCCATATCTATTCTTATAAGGGTTCTTTCTTTCGGTAAGAGTTTTACCACGTTATATATTTATTTAGAAAACAGCCCTAGGGAAATACGCACACTGATTGTTTTAAAATAGTGTTTATGCTTCAAAACATTCGACTCCATGTAATAATGCAATGCCAACTTTATTTCTCTCCAAATATAGCGATTTACAGAAAACATAACAGGAATAAACTAGAAAAGCAGTTTTTTTTAGCCTCGTGGCGCCCACAAGGAGTTGCGGCCGTCCAACACAGCGCCTTTTTGTTTCGCTCCGCCATTATGGAAGCCACGTCTCTCGAAGATGACCAATCTTGCAGAGAATTCTGGCGAAAACCCGGCGATGAAAGCGCTCTCTGGAGCTTCAAAACAACTATAATGAAGGTAAGCGTTTTGGTCAGGCGCTTTTAGCCGACCAAAGTTCCATTCAAGCGATTTCCACAGCTGTTATAAGTGGTTTGTCTATGAACACGGCTCTGTCAGCCGAACTGAACTAACCGCGACATAGCGGCCTGCCAGTGAGCTTTATGGCCCCGGAGAAATGGTGGGAAGGTCTTTTGACTCCACTGCTGCCTCTGTGCAAGCTACACATTTCAAACCTGATTTTTCCTCTCAACAGGAAATCGGTTCTGTTGTCATTGATGACACTCACGATGATTTGGTTGTCCAGGACGATTCTCTTGACATTGTAGAAGCCAATTCGGCTAGATGGCATGCTCCAGAAGAGCTTTTAGCTTTCCTAGAATCTTCTAGAAACCCTTTGTCAAAATTTAAACAACCGTCAAATGATAACAGAATATCCAAGACCTAACGTGGATGCAGCATTCACCCCACGTTTGGATTCTTACCTTCCTGGTCTCATGGGTGGTTTAACTGGCCCTGATGCTGAGTTAAGAGAGGTCGAGAATAGGATTCGTGACATTATGGGCCCAGTTGGCACTGCCCATGATAATTTAATTGAAAAGCTGGATGCCCAAACTTCTGTGGTCCAGTTCTCAAAGGAAGAAGTGACTGGACTTATGGCTATTATTCAAACATCAATCCAGTTAGCAGCCACCATTTCCCAGAAACGTAGGGTGGCAGTACTATCAAAAGTTAACAAAGCCTATGCTTCCCTGGGTAAAGAAGATTTCCCTGAGGCAGGCAGGGTCCTGTTCGGAAAAGGATGAACGGAGACAGCCAAAGCCATATGTAAGGCATCAGCTTTCTCGCTCCGAACCTGCACGTTGTCACCCGTATCCGGCCCGTGGAGGGTAATGAAACTTTCGTGCCAATAGCTCAGCAAGAATTTTTCCAGGTGGAGGTAGACAAGATGATCCTTCAAGGAGCCATCCACCCAGTCACCTCCAACACCGAAGGGGGGTTTGTCAGCAATGTATTTATGGTCGACAAAAAGACGGCAGTCATCGCCCTGTTATCAATATAAAGAATCTGAACTCCTTTGTGGATTTCCAACATTTTAAAAATGGTGGGAATCCACCTGCTAAGGGGCCTTCTAAAAAAAGGAGATTTTATGGTAAAACAGGACCTCAAAAACGCATACTTTACTGTCCCAGTTTGGATAGGGCATCGAAAGTACTTGAGGTCCCTCTGGAAGGAAACTCTATCGGAATTTGCATGCTTCCCTTTGGGGCTGGCCAGTGCTCCCAGAACATTCACAAAAATCATGAAACTTGTGGTGGCAACTCTTCGGAACTTAGGGATTCGTTTGATTATATATCTAGACGATCTTCTCATCTTAGCGGACTCGGAGCAGACTGCCAGACTCCATCTGGCGACTTCTCAAAGTCTCCTGGAGAACTTAGGTTTCGTTACAAACCTAAAGAAGTCAGTGTTGCCTCCAGTGCAGAAAATAGAGTTTCTCGGTATTACAGTGGATTCGTTAACCCTTTGTCTTGCCCTTCCCAGGGACAAAGTCAGGAGTGTTCGCAGGGAGTGCGAGTGTTTCAAATCCCACGACAACAGTGCGCCAATTAACATATCCTTTTAGGTCGTCTGAGCTCCTCCACTGAAGCAGTTTTCCCTGCCCCCACTGTATTACCGCTACCTACAACAGGCAAAGATTCAGGCACTCAGATCGGGAGGCCACTACGAGTCTCAAGTAGTTTTAAATCGGGAGGCTATAGAGGAACTGCAGTGGTGGGTAGGGAACCTAATGGCTTGGAATGGGAGGGTACAAGCTCAACCAGACCCCAGCATCATAAAAGAAAGCGATGCCCCGAGGGAAGACTGGGGTGAGCACTGCAATGAACTTAGCACAGGCGACCTGTGGAGTCAGTCCGAGCAGTTTCTCCATATAAACCGCCTGTAACTGCTGCAAGGTTTTTTGCAATAAACTGCTTTGCAAAAGACAAGACAAACATTCAAATTCAGCTTTTCATGGACGTTGTGACAGCTCCTACCTTCATTAACAAGATAGGGGTAACAAAATCCCGCGACCTAGCCTCTCTGTCTCGCGACCTCTGGCAGTGGTGCCTACAGAGACAGATAACAGTGTCTGCCACGCACATACCCGGGATTCTGAATGTGAATGCAGACAGGGAGACTCTGTTTCACCAGAACTCCTCAGATTGGAAGCTCTGCACAGCAGTGGTCCAAGCCCCTCAGAAAAGGTGGGGTCCAGTAAATCTCGACCTGTTTGCATCCCGTCTGACGAACCAGCTGCTCGCTTTGTGAGCTGGAAGCCGGAGCCCCTATCCCCCTATCAGAAGCAGTGGATGCCTTCTACCTCCAGTGGAACAAGGTCAAGTGTTATGCCTTTCCTCCATTTTGCCTTTTAGGCAGGTGCCTCAGTCAAGTTCTGCACGACTAGTCCTTGTAGCACCAGTGGGCAATCCCACCCAAACCCAGACCCCACTGTTGGTTACCTTTTTTACTAGTTTTTCTTTTGTATGTTTCTGTTTTCTTTCAGGTTAGCTCGCTCTACAAAAGGGCGCTGTGTTGGAGGGCTGCAATTCCCTGTAGGTGCTACGAGGCTAAAAACCTGTTTTTCTAGTTTATTCCTGTTATGTTTTCTGTAAATCGCTATATTTGGAGCGAGATAAAGGCATTGCATTGTTACATTCCGTCTCATGTTTCTCGTATAATCTATCTTATACTTCATGACCTACGGTCACTTGTATAGTCTGCGATTCTAATTAGATAGCCAATTAAGTTTCAGATGTTTACACTATTTTCTGGCCGACATATTGGCGGGCTACGGAGGTGACTTCATAAATTTTCCCAAAACATTTCGACAAATATCTGAAGTTTGAAAACGAAGAGACCTAAAACTTGGAGAAGTTCCTTCTTGGCTTATCTTCTGTAGCACTGATATTTCCTGACTTTATCCACTAAATAGTTTTCCCTTTCCGTTGCGTGACAGTGAAACGATCTATAGGATCGCTTTAGGCACAGCGGTGTATTCCACTGTTTTTTCATCAGCTGCTCAAAACCGAGACAAATTATAAGGAGGTTATAAGTCGTTGCTCTTGGTGTACAACCAGTAACATCTCACGCTCTTGGATCAAAAATGGCAGTTGTCAGAAGAGTGCTCGACAAAAAAGACAAACTTGCATGTGCGTGAGACGATTAGCTTTTGCCGATTATCCAGGTTTTCATTCCCTTGAGCTGCAAATAATGAATTTTACCGTGATCTCATTAGGTGTCGTCCTATTCGGTTGCAAGTTTTTCGTAAAATTAAGTAAAACATGTTGTACGATATCATTTTACTGAAAACTCTGTAGAACGAGCTAAACGTTGAGTGATATAATACTAATGAAAAAACACTCTAGTAGGCTGGTTTAAATATCGCAACGCTCTTACAATTATGGAATTAACTGTGAAACTTATGAATGGAAAACTTATGATTAACTTATGTAGAAACTTATAATGTTAAAAATGGTCATAAAAATAATATTTTGGTATATTAAATTCGATTAACCGCGTAATTTGTTCAACTATACAAGACGCATTTTTTCCTATCTGGCAGATGTTATCATTAATCCATATTGAACCAAATAATGAGTATGAATTTGCAATTCTGACTACTTGAATACTTTGAGCCAATTTAGACTTGTTAAATTTGTAGTCAGATCTTTTGGTTATAAACATGGTAACAGCACCATAAAAAATCATTAGGATAATTCTTTAATTTTCTTGTTAAATGTGCGTCAACACCAGCTTTAGATTCTTTGCATACACATGATCACTTGTTCCGTTTAATTATTTTCTTAGGAAAAGTAAACCTTCTTATTAAGCCCAACTGGCTCATAGCTCTAGCAGTTAGCTCTATCCAGTTTCCGTAGCATGAAGCGGATGTTTGTCCACCACAGGCTACTCCCACGAATTGTAACAAGTTGCCACAACCGATTCGTCAGAACCTATGTACACACCTGGGTGGAGAGAGGCACTGTGAGAGTAAAGTGTCTTTCCCAAGAACACAACACAATTACTCTACTCGGGGCTCTAACCTGAAGCACTCAATCCGGAATCCAGCAGACTAACCATGAACGCAACGCACTTCTCACTTTTCTTACGAAGGTTATAATTATAACGAAGGTTAAAATTTACTACGATGATCATTCTTCACTTGAATAATCATTATTTTAAATATTTCCCAGACACTTCCACAATAATAATTTTTGTTACAACAGAACAAATACACAGACTAATTCCAGTGCAAATTATAAACTTGTTACACGGACGGTAATTGAATTTGTTTCTTCTGTTTCGATTCATAGAAATGAAAGCTGTTTGACGACAAAAGTTTGTTTTGCTGTTATGCTAATATCACAAGTAACGTGGATGTTATTCTTCAATATTGGCTTAAGCTAAGCAACGGCCTTTTTTATTGGAAAATCAAAACGCTAGCTAATAGAAATTGAGTTAAATATAGCGCTAAAACGTTTAACAGGTCTGCGAGGTTGTAAATGAATAGCAAGTGCACTTACAGGAAAAACGAGGTATCCCGTTTTACGACGTGAATCTTTTTAGTGCGATCAAAGATTTACTCACCAGCTTAAATCTTTTTCCACCTAAAAGATTTTGATCATACTTTCACCCAGAGGAAAGTTGAACATTGATAACTTGACTACATAATCCTGACCCCTCACGTCATGTACAAATTAAATGCCAGATTATTCTTGATAAGTAATTTTATGATATATTTGAATACCATTTTCATGCAGCTTCTCAAAGTTAATGAACCATATGATCGATAAAAACGCTTCAAAGTAAATCGAACATAATGTTTGGTTGCACAAAGCATTCCTTTTAGTACTGTACAAGTCATTTCAAACTATTTATGTAATCATACTTTTTGTGGCTGTCCTATCAATTACAGTCATTTTCAACGTTGCCTTCTTTGGCTCGTCAACAGCTGTGACAAGGTATGGCACATTATCATAACATTATCGTGTTAATTTATTCCTTGAAATATTCAGCACTAAGATAATTCCAGCCCGTTCTATAAATCAGGAACTAAAAAAAAACGTTTATACCTTGGCGTTATTTCACTAAAAGTCACTTTTCTCTCAGTTATGGCGATACTTTAAGTGCCACAAAATATCAACAACTCGTGGTTTTAGAATATTCAATGAACTTTTTATTAACATCTTTACTATTACAAATTATTCATGCAACAGTGGAAACCATCCTCAAATAGGAAAAGATATCAGTGATGTCACCTATTGTTATGAATATGCAAACCAGAGAGCTATTGGCTGGTGAAACAAAAAAAAATTCTTTGTTTAACGTTTTCAACATTTAAATAACAAAAGCAATGTTTGTAAACAAATATCTTCGCTAAAGTTAGTATTTCATTTGTTCGTTTTCTCGAGACCGTTCAAGAAAATAAGAAAACCTTCTATTTGCGCTGTTAAAGGGGCCGACCTAGTATTAACTGGAAGGATGCCATGATAAAGGAGAAATTCTAATTTGCAGTTTGGCTTATTTTACTTACAAGGAACAGCTTTAAATTTACTTTCAGATGATCAGATAAGATGTCAACAAAATTTTGAGGGAACCCCTGCAAAACTGTATACTGTCGAACCCATATTTACGTTCGGTTCATACGTCGCATTTCTGCCGTGTCGAATTTAATTCAATTAAATGCGGCAGAAATGCGACTGTCGATTCAGACGTCGCACTTGTGTCGCACTTAATTCAGAATTGATACTGTCGGGTATGTCGGCTAGCGGAAAATGTTTTAGGCACAGAGTATTCAGTATGGCGGACGGACATATTGAGCGTCGAAAGACTTAAGGTAGCACCCCACCCCAAATGTGACCATTTTGGGAAAAAAAAATATTTTACGATAGCAAGATAGACCTTACTCCTATCTTTGTTTTAAAAAAAAAATTCGAAAAAATATTGATTCTGCGGGAAGTTATGGACAAAATAGTGTTTTCTTCACTAATTGCCGTTAATGGAATGTTGACAAGTCCTTGTGACGATCTGTCAACACATCATTCTCATCTTACATACCATCATTTTTCGTCACGGCCAGACCACGCAACAGTATTTTCGTGCTGTTGCCATGTCTTCGCGAAAAAAGCGAAAGCGATCGAGCTGGCCTTTTGTGCCAAAGAGAGGGGTAAAAAGAAAAAAGGACATTGTTTTGACAAGGATTGGGCTGACAAACTTGCCGCTAGCGAAAAAGGGTCGTATTATAAGCAACACGAGTCCAGCTGCTCGCATCTCGGCAAGCATTTCTTCCTTTGGAGTTTCACTGGATTCCGTGGTAGTTGATTGATTCCGGCCTTCCTTACGCGTTTTATTCACTGTTTTATTCCTGGTGGTTCTTGTACCGCTCCCCTTTTTCGTTTCTTTCGGCGTTTCGAACGTTGTTTTGGCCTATTCATAATACAAATTACCAGTCAGACGAATAAAAACTTCGGAAACTGGGACGAAACACTTCCAGTTCTACAGTAACAACTTACCTTCGGAGCGAGCGACCAACAGCGATACCTTGTAGCACTGTATATGTAGCGGAACAGTATTTGACATCTTGTCTCGTCAACATTTGAGCGCTATTGTTATGAAGTAAGTTGAGCCGTTTGCTGGTAAACCGCAGGTAATTACTTTCACGCCTTGTTGTTTTAATCTCATTCAACCGGAAGAACGTCTCTGCAACTGTTTTGCTCTTTTTCTCGAAACTATATTTTTAAGAAATTGGGCGCACGTTTTAAGTTCGCGTGCAGTGAATTTTCAACCGTTTTAGCTCAAATTTGGGGAGAATGTTCCTGTACAATGTAGCTCAAAAACCGTGTCGGCGTTTTTGGTTTTTCCTGTTCTTTTTAGAGTTATAAACAAATGAAGGAACAAGAGCGATATTTTTTCGAACCCCGAAGTTTAACCGGGCGTAAAAAACAAACCAGGCAAGATGTCAAAATTTGCCGACACGGTTTTTGAGAAAAAGGTGTTAAGAGCTCGGCGCAGTGTTTGTCTCTTCCTATTGATCACTTCCGACTGCACAGGAACTGAATATTGCAACCCATGTACTTTTGCAAAACGATCGCTACATTTTTAAGGCATTTACCTTTTTTCTTTCGATAAATACGGCATGGTAATCTTCAGTTATTAAGCTTTCAGAAAATATATAGTTTGTCAGGGTTTTTATTTAACGTCTTGCCTTAAAACGGTGCGAACGCGAAGCAGTCATTTGGGGTGGGATGCTACCTTAAACTTTGCCAAAATTGTCCGCCAGTGGAACGAGGAGAAGGCTGACAATGCAATATGTTCAGATTGCATTGACACAAAAATGGCCAAGTTTCTTTTTTCTCGTGGATGTGACGTATCATCCATGAGCGTAGTGGGCAGTCCAATGGCACTCACTCACTCACTCACTCACTCACTCACTCACTCACTCGATTCTGATTAATTTATTCATTAAACTTGAATTAAACAATTTTCTCCTACCTCCCCTACTAAGTATTATTTTTGTCCAAGAGTGTTCAGTCGTCTTCAGGAAGATTCTTGTCTAGGGGAAACTAGAAAGGTGACCATTGTTGCCCGAAAAATGGAGAGCCTGGGTACGAGTTTGTCCAGCGCATCGTATCAAAGATTATCAAAGGCGGCCATTTTGGTTTCACGTGTTTTTATTTCGTAAATACGGTGTTTTCTGATTATCGGATTTTGCTCACAGTTGATAAAAGCTGTTAAAAGTAATTATGACTGTGGCGATGTATCGGTCACAACAGTACGGTCGGCGAGGTCAAAGAATTGTTGCAAGAATGCCAGAAAGTGGGATCGTACATGAAGCTTTTTCTCTTGGCACGATAATTTGATGGCTTTCACTCGCTTTCTCTCCTTGTGGAGTCCAAGGTAAGCTTACGTTCTTGTTAAGTTTCGGTTTCATTCTTTCGTTAAGATTTTATTCTGTTTTATTTTGTACATACACATTGAAATTCTGCCTGTGTTAGTATCCGACGGAAGTTCGAAATTTGTAAGTAAGAAATTTGAATTGCCTTATCTTTTAGTTATTTTGTACTTCACACTTCATTTTTTTTTTTGTATTCCATGCAGCTCGATCAGAAGGAATATTTCTTCAGTGATGGTATGCAAGTCAACCTACACGTACGATCGAGTAAATAAATATACTGCTAAATATTTTACTGATCATGGATGCACACATTAAGTCCAAGAGACTTGACGTCACTTCACTGCACGGGAAAGTATGAACTCAATAAATTGACCTCGCTCCCAACGTGTGGCTTCATAG
>CM042748.1:11993794-12013382 GCA_022496165.2 Catalaphyllia jardinei
AAGTTAAGGAGACCTTGTTTATTCAAGAGTTACAGCCAGCTTTGAATGCCAATGTCAGCAGTGAAAAGCTTTTACTCTATTAAGAGAGCCTTTTCATTGTCCCTTTACAGACAGATTCCGTTTGAAACGTCTTAGATTGCTATTGCAGATATTTTCTGTCTAGGTTCCAGACCCCCATTTATACAGTATAAATAGCTTTCCAAAAATTTGTAACGGTAATACTTTTGAAAATGTATGTTGACTATCATACGAAACGTCAAGTTTATAAAATGAAAGTTTTAAATATGTTTATCACCGCTGTTTGTTTATATTTTTAATCAAGCTACGATGGCCGAAGACCAAGAGTTAATATCGCTGATCTCACGCACAGTACGAGAAAAAAGTGCCAGGCCCTGAGAACGACAATGCTGTTGATTTCAACATGGTGGCTGCCTAAAGTGACAGTGTATAAAAAGAAAAGGGTTAGAAACAAGCACTTATTGCGCGCCAATACCAAACTATTTTTTTGTTCCACTCTGATATGGAAGAGTAACGATTATTTTCTCTTCCAAGTAGTTTTTCCTGTCAGCTTGTCCCTTAATCCCGCTCCATTTATCCCTATTTGGTGCACCACGTTTTGCCTTGCCCCATGAGAGTTTCACCTCACTGCGCTCAGCCGTGACAGTTCAGTGCTAGGTGGTTTCGATTCTAACAGACCATTTTTCTTTTTGCCAGGTGGTGTCATCGTGAGGCAACCTTGGAATACGAGCCTGTAAGTGGCCCAGCCATATGCATGGGACTCGTCTGCGTTTGATTTCAGTGGTAACCCTTTGGCAAACAGGTTTTCTGTAAAAGTGCTTGTCTGAGATATTTTGGCCAGAAGATGTGGCAGATTCTCCCATCGTGGAAGGACTGAAGTTTACTCATGTATGACGTTAGGTCCTACAACACAGCCAACGTGCTCCTTAATTAATTACGGTAGCATCCAGAAGAGAGGTTTAGAGAAACTTGCATGCATCTCCCTCCACAGGATTTACTCGACCGAACTTCAAAGTACAGGAGTGCAATAAGAGACGATCGAGAACCGAGTAGCACCTTTCCTGCTTTTTATTAACTGAATTTCTTTTTCTATTGCTTTGGCCATCCCTATATTTTTTTTAATATCTGGCTTAGATCTCAAAAATACTGAAAATATGCACAACAAAGAACATGTTTTTATAACGGCTCGCAACCAGAAAAACAAGCCTTGAAGATAAAATTTGAGAATGACAGAACTTTATGATGTATTGATTGCTTTCAATTTTTTCGCGGTATATTTCTTCACCGGCCAAATTCTACTGTCTAAAACATGTACCTCATATATACCGAGTAATATGTACTTATTGACTGCGTGGCAGGGTCGGAAGGGAAGTCACATTGCTCTCTTTTTTCCATTACACGGCGGAGACTGAGATGAGTGGAGACAGAATTCACCAAAGTTGATATGTTTACCAGTATAAATGAGACGAGCATAGTCCCTGCTAGTTAGGACCTCTGCATGTTCCTGTTTTCGAACACTGGTACTCAAGGTAAGTTTTCCTCAGATGATAAGTGACGGGTTGACTTGTATCAAGCACCCGCTTCTTTTAAGTGGGGCCCATAAATATGAAAGATGCGTACTTGTAATAGGCCATTTCCGAGATGAGTTTTACCTTGTGTCAAAACCAGTCTCCGTGCGAAAGCCTTATCAAAATGTCTCACACGCACTTTATTGCTCGTCTGCAAAATCTCTTCTGTTCGTTCCAAAAGTCAACTGCTCTACACTTGGGGATCTGGCCTTTGCTCATGCTGCACCTGTTTTATGGAACTCTCTGCCATTAACTATAACAACAAGTAGCAGCCTCGCCATTTTTAAAAAGCAACTTAAAACATTTCTTTTTAAGAAAGCTTTTAATTTGTTGGAATAGTACTTATGTTTAATTTTAATTTAGTTTTATTATTTATTCATTGATTTAACTTAATGTAAAGCGCTTCTATAGTTTTAGCGCTATCCAAATTCCTTATTATTATTATTATTATTATTAAGCGACCACCCAAAATGTCAAGCCAAGGGGGTCGCTTACGAGAGCTTAGACCATAATGGGTCAAAATGGGAATGGGATAGTCAAGGAGGCTTGACCCATGAGCCAATGCCGATACAATATTTTATTCAAGGAAAAGTCATTTTCGAGAAAAAAATCCGGCTCTTCCCATTGAGAAATTTCCGTTTCTTGTACCAGCCGATGATGTTAAAACACATTATTATCTATTTTTCGCGCCATATTTGTCAAGCGGTCGCTTACAGGAAGTTAAAAACAAAACAAAATTTTAAAATTTTATCTCTAAAAGTGGCCGCGATCGCTTACGAGAGGTGATCGCTTACAAGAAGTTCGAAATATAGTGATTTGACTTGAAAACTTTTGGTATTTTGGAAAACTGGTCGCTGATGAGAGGTGGTCGCAACCGTAGGTTCGACTGTATATCGAAAGTGGCCTATTGCATGAGGATCGTTCAAAGCCGCAGTGATAGTCGGACAGATCCCAAAACCTTCAGGAATTGGAAGTTGAGAACTTTCAGCTCGGCGGTTTCGACTCGCCGATCAGAATAGTCAACGGGGCAACGTATTACGAAGAAACTTATCTGCTGCTTATCTTGGTCGTGAAGAGAAGACTTATCAGCTGACTTATTGCCAGAAATTCCCAAAGTTGACAACCCGAGCCGTCCGCTCAAACGAATACGATAAAACAGGAACATATGAACACATTATTATTTAATACCCCGTGGGTTTTCTGCAACATATTGACCTAGAGAGGCCATCGATTGCTAAATCAATCGCTTAGTATCGCGCTGTTTCAAAGAAGTAGCGCATGGAATGGTTTGTTTGTCTGCGTCACACCGGGGGTTAAATTTTCGTGACGTCATTAGTGCGCGACGCTATTACAATTACGGGAATATGGGATTTTTCTGAAGAGACGTCCAAATGTTGTTATTCTAGAGAGCAGTGAGCTTAAGAAAGTACCATAAAGTTTCCTGTCTTATGGTCTCAAACCATTACCCGACTGGCCTCCAATCGGGCCAAGATTTCTTAAGTGACCCTAAACGCTAATTCTTTCTTAACAGGTGAAGTCATTTACATTCATTACCCGTGATATATAACCCAGGGCTGTCTATTTACGACATTTTGTGTTCCCCATCCCCCTTCATCTCCAGCTGCTATCAGCTCGCGCTTCGTTACCACGGTTTTCTTTGTATGTTTATATTTTCCTCTTTCTTGTTCGCTGCGAGTATTTTTGTTGCCTGAAGTTAACTCATGTTCTATCTCACGGAATATTGAGGTAAGATATGCTAAACATCACAAATATATGTATAAGTGCAGCACACTTTCTTTCAATCGATTTATAAAAACGCGAGTGGAAGTTTAGGAAAGCAGGAGATGCTGTGAGAGCAAAAAGTCATAGGCGACTGTTTCCTAACTTTTTTTAGAATTTTTCTAACCATACACGAGTTATAAAATCACAGCTTTTAATGTTACCATTAGTAATCCACGAGTGTGCTTCTTCCGCTACGAGAGAATAATCCATCTCCTGTCGTTGCATTTACCCGTGTCGCTGGTGTTTGTGGAGCGAAGTATATCGTAATCGAAGTCATTCTGGAAGTCCAGTATCTGTAGCTATGTCGTCGGTAACTTCATTTACCAGGAGCTGCATCTACTCATTCTGATCCCGAGTTAGTATTTGTTAATTCTCTAAAGAATCCCTTGACACAATTAACCTCGTAGAAACGACGTTGTTTCGTGACCTGGCAGTAACAGTATGATTTCCATCTTCTGTCAGGTCATCTTGGAATCCTCTTTTTGACCATGACCCCAGAAAACCACCATAGCTAACTAATAAGTAATCAAAACTATTAAAGGGATAATGTTGTCAAAAGAGCAACGTCAAAGTTATCGCAAGAAATGAAAATTCGAAATTAAGATCAACATTTCGGTAAATTGTGGTTGCCATGGCACCACCGGTTCCATAAACAGAGATATGTTAAACGAATTTTCTTTTCCAGATACACTTAAGATCAAGTCAAATAGCTAGTAACGTTTTTAAACAGTCTGAGCGGGAGGATTCCGTCCCTCTTGGTTCAAACTAGTACAGTCGAACTCCTGTTAAACGACCAATTATCAAAGGCCTGAAATTATTGTCAGGAAAATACTTAAAATAAAACCTTATTAACCGCGCCGACCTTTTGTCGTCCTGATGAGGATTTTCTATTATCTTTATCCCTATTTAGCGGCCATCCAGAATTTAATAAACGTAGTTTGACTTTGTTTTGGAGAAGACGATGGCAGAGAAGAGTAGAAAATAAATAGAAAGTGACAACTGATAAAAACATTCAAACACGCGATTATTATATATCACTGTGTAGAGCTTATACCATGTTCAATAAACAATTTGTGATGGTGATTTTTAAACATCAGAAAACAGATAGTCTTCAGTGTGTTACAAGCCTTCAAGCATGTTTGAATTTAAATACATTGACGTTTCTACTAGGCTTCATAACAATTCCTGACGAGCCCCTATTAAGTGGGCCAACCCCTATTAAGGGGTCGATTCCTCTAGTGTGGCCGCTCTATAATGGTTCGATTGTATATAGTTTGACGACGGTTCTCTCGTGAGGGATTAACCGTTAAGTTAAACAACAAACGAACGGGAAGTTGCTTGGAAAGAACAGAAGGCTCTGTGAATTTCTTGAAATTTAATTAGCATCTGTTTCTTTGGTACCTGAACTCGGCAGCTGAAAGAAACATAGGCTCGCAGTGCGTGCAGGGGCACCATGCAGATGAAGAAAAACGTGTATGACCGGCGTGCGGTTAATTCGAAGTTTGAGCATAGAGCTACTTGTTCTTTAAAGTGCCCATGAAGTGAAACATTAATTGCTGCTTATTTGAGAGGCTTTTCAAATTAAAGAAGCCGAGGCGTTTATCTTTTTTCGTTTTAGAGGTATTCATGTTTTTGTGTTATGGAAAATTCCATTCTTACTTACTTACTTTGAAAGCCTTTCAAATAAGCAGTAATTATTTTTTTACTACACAGACACTATAAGAGCTGCATCAGGCTTTAAGGTCTTCTCACTTACAGTGACTTGGCAATGCCAACTACGAGCTAATTAAAAATGACTTGCAAGTGTTTGATGTGTTTCAATCGCTCCTGGGTAAAAACATAATGCTTGTACTGTTTGACTCGGGTGTTGGTGAACATTAATTATGCCTTCTTTAAAACAGCAATGATGGCTGCACCATCGTGTACCATGTGGGTGGCTATCGGAAAAATAGCAAACATCCTTTTCCTCCTACTAATGCTAACGCGGTATAGAAAGGGCGGCACTCTTGCTAAACAAGGTAAACCTCGTTCTCTTGATTTGCTATATTTCCTTACTATTGCTTACCACATGAAAAACAGAGAAGGAAAGGAGAGGCGTGGAAAGTGAAAATGGTCATCCATTAAATTAGTCTGCACTCATACATCGAATTTCTAAGCAGTAGTTAATAAACTGTATTTTCGAAAGCCCGGGTGGCACTATTTTTGAAATTTTAAAAACGGAGACAAATTTATATGATAATCATATGCTCGAAACGACGTGTAATTGTAACTCGAAATAATCATGTTGAATAGATGCCAACAATAACGCCTACATTAGGAACGTTACCACAACTGAACATACGACTGTTAACTTTCTGGATATAAATTGTGTCGATATGTCCCAACCACGATATCCCTTATTTGTGAACTCAAGCCATCCTATGAAATTTATCAAGTTTGCAAATTGCAAGCAATCCACGGAAATAAAGAATAATTTGTTGCCGACATACAGTAAATCGCGTATGTGAAAAGAAAAGCCATAAAAATCCCACAATTGCTGCTTTCTTTTGCTAGGGATACGAAGCTCACTCCACAAAACGTGAAGAAAACATTATGTACTTGTTGTTTTAATAGGATGTGGCTCTGTCGTTAACAAATCACTGTCAAGTCCCGGATATCCCGGCAACTACCCAAGAAACATGGACTGTAATTATTCTCTTCCTATTCCAAAAGGCACATACATGAAAATTTACTTTGACGTTTTCAGCTTGGAAGGTGAACCTTCATGTGGGTAAGCAGCTAGTACGAATTCTGGTGGAATTACTAGATTACAGAAAAGGATGAGTCCTTTGGGAGGCTTGTTGGTGTGAGGGTTAGTGCGTTGCATGGACCCCGGTAGTTTTATGTACTTGCGCAAGACACTCGGGCTCCGTCCACACGTATCCGGATATTTTGGAAAACGGAGATTTTTCCTCCGTTTGCACCTCACGTCCACACGTAAAGGCGTTTTCGGTCACAGATACGGTGGTTTTTGAAAACGCTCTCCAGACTGTAAGTTTTTTAAAAGCTGAGATTTATCGTATTCGTGTGGACGGTCGAAAACGAAGGGTTTTGAATATGCTGACGTCAAAGTTAGAGTCCAGTGATTTTCGCGGGCTTATGCTTATCATAGGGCGCATGCGCTCGTAACCTGCGAATGCTCAATATGTGGATAATAATAATAATAATAATAATAATAATAATAATAATGACTTTATTAACGTGTCAGTCAAAATCTAGTAGAGGGGATTCCACACTGCTAATAGGGTACACCTAACTATCTAAAATAATTTAAAAAAAACAAAAATAAATCAATAAAAAAATTGAGACTAGAATCTGCTATGACTAGAATTAAAAACTACTATTGATAACTCACTAACATAATTACCACAGAACTCTAATTCTAATTATAAAAATTCTGAAAAAAAAATGGTGTAATTAATAATGTAATTAAGAAAGTTTAAAATTATGAATTGCAAAGGTAGCAGCCGCTACATCCATCTAAGATGCCACTCAAATCAAGACTTCGTATCCGGGTCTTAAACTGCGTAAGACTGGCAGCCGATCTGTCTTTGCTTGATATCTTATTCCAGAGTCTTGGACCTAAGTATCGGATTGACTGTTTTCCGTGCCTAACTGTGTTAAAAATAGATTGAAAAAAATCTTTCTGCCGTAGATTGTAAGTATGGCTATTTGTCAGAAATCTGAAGTCTAAAGTGAAGTCTAACGTGTTAGAATCGTTTTTGCATATACGTGTGGACGTGCAAATACGATTTTAATACTCACTCTGTGTTTACGTGCTGGTTGAGGCGAATACAATACTTTAAGGGAGACCGACCAACAACATGTTTTTTGGGGGGTATGAACCCAGGTTCATATTCATTTGCAGGTTTGACTTTCTGAAAATTACTAACGAGATCAATAAAGACGTTTCTACGTTCTGTGGTACGTTTCTACGTTCTTGGCCACTCGAGGTTACTGGAGCCAAAGTTGTTATAACTTTTCACTCGGACAACAAAAATGAAGGAAAAGGATTTCGCATACATTTTACCCCCACTCGACTGAAAGGTATGTGCGGGAATGGGTTGAATACTTTTTAGGCCCGGTTCAAACGTCGAACTTTACATGTGCCGAACCTGATAATTAGATTCGGCACGTGTAAAGTTCGAAGTTTGAATTAATTAGGTTCGGCAGATTTGTATTTGGGTCGACCTGCCGTTGTTTTCGGCCGGGCTTGTCGAATACAACGGCAAAAGATCGACTTCGTTTCATACGTCGAATTTTTTCATGTTGCGAATCTAATGCATACATTACGAATACATTGAATAAACTAATTTTTACCCAGAGTTCTGCACGTTTCCTATTTTTGTCATGCGCACACAGGTTGTTTTGATCTTTTGGAAATGACGTGACACCTACTTGAAGTGAATAATCCACTCCTCGGTGTTCCGTATGAAAACGAGCGAAGCGCGTTGGAAAGCAGGTAGTTCGGTGGCGCCCTATGAGTCATGCTTTTGAGAGTACAAAATAAATTAATCCTGAAGGAAACCGATGGCAAGAACAAACTGTGATGTTCCTTTGGGAATAATCAATCAAATAGAAGTCAAACCAAATTCAAGACTCGTCTTCGGTTGTTTTATGCTAACTACATCTAGAGTCGCCTTCTTCGACTTCTTCTACCCTCCCTGATCGCTCTTGCAAGAAAAGAAAGCTCTTCATTTCCACGATTTGTCCTTCGACCACATTTGCTGCCATTTTGGTTAGCAATAACCGCCGTTTGCAACAGCGTCATGTTCACTTCTGCAATAAAGTTCGATTCAATTAGGTTCGACGTTTGAATCGACTGCCGAACTTAATTATTTGGGTCGACCCCAATTGGTATTAGGTTCGGCACATGTAAAGTTCGACGTTTGAACCGGGCCTTACTGGGATATATAAAAATTAACTAGCCACATTTTGTCTGCTGATGTCAGTATTTTTTAATGAAGTAGGGGACTTATCGTGAGGATGCAATACACGGCCGTTATAGCGACTGGTACATTTAGAATATTGATATATCGAACGTGGCCTATTGTAATTTCCATTTTTCGTCTTTTGTTTTCATAAGACATCAAAGAAGGGAATAAGCCATTTTACAGTTGTGTGCTTAGTTATCTGGCCATGAATGCAAGCGAGGCTGGAGGTGACCCTGCTTATTGTTAACGATATATATATATAGTTTTCAAAAAATTGTAACCGTCACTTTTGAAAATGTATGTTGACTAGCATACGAAACGTTAAGTTCTGAATAAAAATGCGTTGGAATACAATGTTTATCACCGCTGTTTGTGTTATTTTCTTAATCAAGGTCAACTAGAGCCTCGCTGCCAGTCAGAGGCCAGGTCCCTTTTCCAACAACTGTAAAATGGTCTATTTGAACTTCGACTTTCGTTTCATTTAATATGTTTTTGTCACTTCCGTATTTTACCTGAAGCGGAAGAATGTTGACATTTTCTGCATTTCACTATCAAAAGGCCTAAAAACCACAGATGATGTTGATATTATGAAACATTTGACGGTTGCTATTTTGAATACTAATGTAGGCACACTACTACTCAAGAATATTTAATTAAGCTTCTCATTGGTGGCAGCGATTTTTCTTTTGTTATTTAAACTATTGTTTTTTCGTTAATAGCATATTCTGTTATGCTTTTATTTTACTTTGTAACCCTCAGAGATCGATTAATGTGTTGTTTAAAGTGGTACTATGATCAGATTTTTACCCCTTGTGTATCACATAGAATTCCATGAAAGAATCAAAACGCCGTTTACCGTTTGCAAATATGTGTATTAGTTCCGGAGATATTTAAGTTTGATAAATTGGTAAAATATGGAAATGAGATAACTGATGACGTCATACACTCAACCCAGTATTATATTGAGTATATAAATAGAGCTATCTTGGCCAATTTCCTGTGCAAATCACCAAAACTTGGCAGGCTAATAGTTCTACAGGAAACACACCTATGGCTATAATAAATTCTGTTGCCATGGCAATTCACTCTTTTCCAGTCCCCTTCCACTTGATTTCAATATGTTGGTCGAGCTAATATGTTTATAGGCTTGCTGGATCATGCATATGAGGTGCTGTTAGCAGATATCAAAATGGAATGCCAAAGGTGGCCAGAAAAGCTTTCAATATGGGGAAGGTGGGAACCCAGTATGTTACCATGGTAACAGAACTGTTAAGCTCAGATTGTGGAGCACATTTAGTAGAACGTTGCTGCAGAAAATCAAACATTTCTGATACAAATTCGCTGAGATATCTCTTTTCATCTTGAACAAATTCTGGGTGCTGAGTGTATGACGTCATCTCTTCGCTAATTTGCATATTTTAAAAACTTGAATATCTTTGGAACGAAAAGAGATATTTGAAAATAGTAGACAGCATTGTTCTTCTCAAGTCAGCAATCTGGGCGATTTTCGAGAGTACTTCGTTAACATTCAATGAAGTTATTAGCATCTTCACACCTTCCGGCTTTTCGGAAAGTTATCGCATGCGTACTCGACAAATCATTTATGAAGAAATAAGAAAAGCTATTATGTCAGCAAAGCAGCTGTCAGAATTATTGAGAATTTGTTTGCTATGCCATATGTTGCGAACGTCAATATCTAGCAGGTGTGTCCCCGCATAAAGAATATCCAGCAAAACGGTTGGGAAGAAAAATGATTCCGAAGTAACATAAAAAAGGCCCAGGACTAGAAGGCAGGGGGCGGGGGCGGGGGGGGGGGGTGGGGAATCAAGCAGCTAAAATTTACGCTATCCCGACCACTCGCAGCAATAATCTATTGGTCCATCCCTGATATCCGTTTGCTTTTTAGGGTGTGATTCAGTAGTAGTAAACAACACACTGAAAAGTCCTGGATACCCGGATAACTATCCTAATTATACAGAATGTCAATATCATGTTCCCATTCCACGCAACATGACGATGAACATTACCTTCGTGGATTTTGAGGTGGAATATTACGAACATTGTATGTAAGTATTGACACAACAATTTCAAATAAGTAATTTTTGCTTTGGTTACTCGGTTTGTTAACAGCGACCAAAATGAACTAAGTTTGAGGGGAAAAATTCAGGTATGAAAGAGTCGTACCCATTTCCACTAACATGCTGGCCCTTTTGGGGAAATATTTCTCTTTATTTCAATCAAATTTACTGTTACGGCTCACTTTTTGACTGTTAGATGTTTAAAAACCTAAAATTTAACTTTTGACGATAAAAACTTGCGACAAAACGTTTCTTAATAACATTGTAAGATTTAAAAAGTTAACTAGGGTATCTAAAAGATAGTAATGCTGCGGCCAATTCTGTTGATAGTGACATATTTTACGTAGTCATTGATCTATCTGCGCGTTCAAAGTGTCACATCATAACCTTTATTTCTTAAAGTAGTGTCAAATTGTGGTGTGTAACTTAAAATCTGTGCTTGTATGTATTAAATTCATGCATCATGACGAATCGATGGCGAGGCGTGACAAGGAATCGAGACAATAAAGCACATACACATACACACATGATACACATCTACCTCCCCCAAGTTTACCAGAAAATCGAGAAGATGAAATCTGAAAGATGTGGAAATTGTAGGGGCAGAAATTACACTTATAAATTCTGAACTAGTACCGAAATAATAATATCGAAAATGCGTCGATCGCTAGCCTGCGAACTATTTCCGGCTGTCGCTTGTCTCCGCTGGCGGCACCAGTGACAGCCGGAAATACCGGCGTCTGCATTCGCAGGCTAGTCGTTCGCCGGATATGTGAAACTGCTAAAACTTAAGTTTAAAAATTCATGTTTGGATGAAAAGGAATTGATCGTAGCATATATGGAATAAGTGTGTTCTACAGTTTCCGTTTAATTTAATTATTCTTCAAGTTTTAGAAACGATGATTTCTCTTCGCCGGATTAAGAATTCGACCACGGCGGCGAGACTGCTAAGGAGTTACATACTAAGTTTAAAAAAATATGTCACAATTAATCGTCGAGACCCGGGCGTCCAGATTTTTACAAACTTTAACGTACTGCATTAAAGCAAGAGTTGTAAAAGTCAATCACGATCTCCTGCACATCGTTTTACAGGTAAATCAGAGCAAAATTTCAGTGGAATCCACGCGAAGACTATATGACATCCTCGTGTTGTTCGTGGCGCAGATTTCAAAATTGTCTGCAATTATGGCTAAACCGGATTTTATTTTTCCGATTAACATTGTTATGAAGGTGATGTACCGATTCTACAATTCTTCCGATTTTACGATTTTACCTTAAGATTGTCATGAAGGTGATAACATAATAACTGTACATAAAAACCACGAATATCAGGAATATACCTCGTTCTTTCGTCTACTGCAGAAAATACTGCAGAAAATCGTAGAATCGATACATCACTTTCATAAAACTCCTGAGGTAAAATCGTAGAATCAGTACATCACTTTCATAACAATCTTCACGGGTAAAATCGTAGAATCGGAGGAATCGGTACATCACTTTCATAACAATCTTCAGGTAAAATCGTAGAAATCGGAGGAATCGTAGAATCGGTACATCACTTTCATAAATCTTTAGTGGTAGATCGGAGAATAGTAAGCCAAAATCGGAGTACTATTCCTCCGCATTTAGCCATAATCGCACTACTCTTTATCGCTTGTGATCGAGACAAAAGCACATGGTGATCTTAACTGTTTGGACATGAATTAATACACATCAACCTCCTCTTCACCAAATCCAAATAAACGGAAAGATGTGGAAATTGTAAGAGTAGAAAGTCGACTTAAAAATTCTAAACTGGTACGCACTTGTCTCTAGAATGATCGAATGTGACAGACTCTGATGAGGACGCGTCTGTTGCGATGTGTGAAAATGCTGAAGGACCTGAAGTTTGAGCTTAAAATCCATGTTTGGATCGAAACAAATTGAAGGCAGCAGATATAAATTAGCGTGTTCTACGGTTCTAGTTTGTTTTAATTATTCTACAGTTGAGAAGCAGTACACGACGCCATGTTGGACAAGAACACACGCTACTTTATTATGCAACCCAGAGTGTAGTGCGCGCCCTAACATATGCAGACCAGGGTCCAGGGCCCACCCTAACATCTCCCTTCCTTTTTTTTTTTTTTTTTTTTTTTTGAAGCTACAACTTGAACAAAACCTTTAGTGATTTCCAAACAAGTCTTGTGCCACAGCTACAATGGGTCACAAAGTTCCTAAACAAAAGTGTCCTTACAAATGTTCAACAACAAAAAAAAAAGAAAAGAAAAGAAAAGAAAAGAAAAGAAAAGAAAATTAACAAAATTAAGACTTAGCGAAAAGCCCATTGATAATAACTTGTGTATCTCGTATCGACCAGTTTAATGTCACTGACGGCTTGCACGGGAGTTCACAAGTCCAATCGTGTAGGCTGTTTGGAAACTCGGCCCGAACGGGTTTTTGTCACAGACACGCTTGCTTGGCTCCGCTTGGCAGTTGAGCTTGAGCGAGAGCACACCCTTGAATCTTCCACGGTCGTTGCTAATGGAACAGGCATAGCCTGGTCTGGATCCGGAGGTGGTTCCATCGTGACACACTGCATCGGAGGTTCATTGAAGGCGGACGGCTGCACAACTGGTGGAGTGGGAGGCGGAATGCAGGGCGGATTGACAGGTGGAGCAACTCGCGGAGTGGGTGGCAGACGCGCTGAGTGTTCCGCTGCCGGCACATAACTGGGGGACAGCTTATCCACCCATGACCTCGGTACTAGGGCACCAGGAGGCGGCGGTGCCGCAAGACGCAGGTGTGCCCGGTTCCGTCTGGTTAAACCTGCAGGCGTTTCCACAATGTAGGATCTAGGAGCCGGAATGGCAGTCACAAGACCATAGAGCCAAGGACCGGACTTGTGATGAGGGGCCGGCTTGGCGTAAACAAAATCGCCAATTTCTAATGAAGGTAGAGTGCTACTAGCGGCTGTGTCATAGTGTTGTTTAGCCCTAGCTCGTTTAGTCGCAATGGCTTCTCGGACTACTTCAGCAGTGCTGTCGCTCGGCAACAAGAGCTCTTTAGACATAGGAAGAAGGCCACGGGTGCGGCGTCCCATACTCCTTTGTGCTGGGCTCAAAAGATACCCCTCTTGGGGGGTGTTTCTGTAGATAAGGAGAGCTTCATGCAGGCCACTTTTCCCAGACTTCTTCAAGATACGCTTGACGATTTTTACTGACGCTTCAGACTTGCCATTTCCCTTGGGCCAGTAAGGTGAGCTAGTGACGTGGTTTGTCCGGTATCTTTGGCAGAGCCGCTCAAAGTCTGATGCAATAAATTGAGGTCCATTGTCAGTTAAGATCGTTTCTGGAACACCATGACGGGCAAAATGGGCTTCAGTTTTGGCCGCAATGGTGGCAGACAGAGTGTTTTCCAGCTCATCAACCTCAATGAAATCTGAGTAATGATCTGTTGTGACGAGGTAGTTGCTCGACTCAAACGCACAAAAGATCCTGACTAACAAGCTGCCAGGGGTACTCTGGAACAGGCTGGGACTTCATGGGTTCCTTAGCATTCTGTACCTGGAACTGTGCACACTTCCCACACGAGCGGCATACTTCCCGAATATCAGACTTCATGCCTGGCCAGAATACAGTGTCCTTACAGAGACGTATGTTTGATTCAGCTCCAAAGTGGGCAGCATGAGCCTTCTGCAGAATGAAGTTTCTTTTTGCCAAAGGGATAAGTACTTGCGTCCCTTTATAGATGACACCATCTTGACAGGTAAGCTCTTCCCTATAGCTCCAATAGGGGTGTAGACTTCGGGGAAGTTCTGATTTTCTTGAAGGCCAGCCCGTGATTATAACCCTGTTCAGGCTACAAAGTGTAGGGTCACTCGTTGTAGCAGCTTTGATATCTTTCAATGTCTGTGAGGTGACTCGAGGGTTCGTGATGTTGCTGTCTATGTCAATCCTGAAGATCTCAAAGTTGGTCTGCTTGGAGTCATTGATGGTTGAGAGGGGGGCTCTCGAGAGGGTGTCAGCCAACATGAGTGACGTACCCTTCTTGTATGCAACTCTGATGTTGTAGCGTTGCAGCCGCATCATCATTTTCTGAAGGCGGCGAGGCGCAGAGTGTAGAGGCTTTTTGAATATAGTTTCTAAAGGCTGGTGGTCTGTCTGCACATTCACTTCGCGGCCATAAATCCAAAGGTCCCACTTGTCGCATGCCGATACTATGGCTAGGCACTCTTTTTCAATTTGAGCCCACAGTTCTTCATTAGGGCGGAGCTTGCAGGATGTGTAAGCCACTGGTTGAAGATCTCCGGAATCATTAGGCTGGAGAAGGGCTCCCCCTAGCCCACCTTGTGAGGCATCTACTTGGAGGGTAACGGGCCTATTGTTATCAAAATAGGCCAGGCACGGAGCACTCGCAATGAGTTGCTTTGCTTTGGCGAATGCTTCTTGGTGAACGTCTGACCAGATGAATTCACGATCCTGCTTAGTGAGGTCAAACAGAGGCTTGATGACTTGCGACAGGTTAGGGCAGAAAGTGTTCAAATAGTTCGCCATGCCGCAGAAGCGCATCACACCTTGCCTATCAGTAGGGGATGGCATGTCAGAGATGGCCTTGACCTTGCTTGGGTCCGGTCTCACTCCCAGGTCGGATATCACGTGGCCCATGAAGGTGATCTTCGACAACTTAAACTGAATTTTTTGTGGGTTGAACTTCAGGTTTTTACCCCTAGCACGCTTCATTAATGCGAGGACATTGAGATCATGATTTCTGTTTGCTTCCTCTACTGTGTCGCCTTGGCCCACGACAAGGACATCGTCAGCTATGCAGTACACATCTTGCAGACCCTCAAGAGCCTCATGCATACGTAACTGGAATTCCTCTGGAGCACAACTAATGCCATAAGGAAGGCGGAGCCAGCAATATCGACCCCAGGGCGTGTGCATGGTGGTGAGCAGGCTGGACTCATCTGTTAGCACAACTTGGGTGAAGCCATCCAGGGCATCAAATATGGAGAACGTCTTGTGCTTTTTCCCTGACAACCGCGGAAGTATCTCCTGGACAGTAGGAATTTGGTAGCGCGGAATTATGATGGCTTTGTTCAACGTTTGGCTAGGATCTAGACACAGACGTACCTTGGTGGTGCCATCAGGGAGGACTTTTTCTCTGACCGTCATGTTGCTGCACCAATTAGTGGGTTGGCCCACCTTCTTGAGCTTACCACATTCCACCATGTCGTCAAGTTTTGCTTTCACTTTTTCAAGTTTCGCCACTGGTACTCTATGGACGCCTGCATGGCAGGGCGGAACATCAGGATCCAAGGTCAAACGGACTGGCTGACCTACAGTTCCCAGACCCTCAAAGTTATCCTTAAACAGTGTGACCAGTTGATCCTTTTGGAGGTGGCCTGGTTGCAGGTCCGCTGTGACCGCTGACTGAGGAAGTGTTGTCTGGTTTGAGGAAGTCAGGTGAACGTGAGGCAATTTGCCGTCTGAGGTTGTCGAAGAGAATACTCTACTCTTGTGAAATTTCAGCAGGCCGAGACGCTTGCTGTCTCTACCACTTATGAGAGCCGGTTTGCCTGGAATGCACGCCGAGTCTATGACTTGAAACTCTAGTGTTTCAAACCGCGAGACTCCCTCGCAAGGTAGACTGACTTTACCCAATGGATGAATGGCTTCCCCAGAGTAGGGAAATATCCTCACATGGGAGGCTTTAGCGGAGCCGCAGATGATATCTTCTTGAAAACTGATGATGGCAAGGTGTTGCAGGACGCTGCAGAGTCCACTTGCATTAGCACCTTTATACTCTTTTCTGGGCTAACAGAAACTGGGAGCCAGGTGAAGTACTTGTCATCCTCCGCGCAGTCATGAAGAGCAAAGGCTGAGAATGAGTGGACCACGTAGTCATCATCATCATCAGAATATGTTGCAGACGCACCATTTCCTTGAGAGAACTGGTGAACAGTGTCTGAGCGCCGAGAGGGAGGGGGCTTGTTGTGTTTTCTTTGTTTTTTTTCAAACTCCGACTTAAACTTGTCTTTAGGGGACCTGCACACCTTAGCCAAATGGTTCTCAGTCATATAACAATTAGTGCAATAAGTACCTGGTCTGGTTGCTGGACAGTCCTTACGGGAGTGCCTTGGGCCTCCACACCAGCCACATTTCCCACGGGGGGATTGTATCGATTTCTTTGTCAATTGATTGACTTGCTCTTCGAGTTTCGGGTTGACAGAGTGCATAATAGCTATATTGGTATTGTGAGCTGCTTCCCAAGACTTTGCCCGGGCAAGTTGTTCATCAAATGTGTAAGGTGTTTTGCCGTCTTCCTTGTAATGGTGAAGAAATAGTTCTCTAAGGTCTTTGTTGTGAACGCCCGTGCACAGGCGGTCACGCATAAGCTCCTGAAGTGGGTCCGTCATCTCAGAATATCTGGACTTTTGGGCAGTGCTTCTAATCCGGGTTTCGAAGTCTGTCACGGACTCGTCAGGTTTTTGTGTGCAGTTGAAAAAAGCTAGCCGTTGAGGCATTACGTTGTCCTGGCCGACAAAATGATCCTCTAGGCGCTGCTGATATATCCAGGGTTGCTTTTTCTCCGTTGTTGTCATTTTCGCGATGATTGTGGTGTCGAAAACTTCCAAAACATCATCTGGGAGAGCGAGAAAGAAAGCCGCAATTTCCGACTGAGCCTTTTCAGCGACCCAATGATCTGGAGTCGTTGGACTTTTGCTGGCGTCCCTCCAGGCTCGCTGTAGTAGGCACCAAGCGTTAAATTTCCGGCGCCATATTCTTACACTCGCTGCTTTATCTTCGCTGAGCGATAGTTTTGGCGGTTTGCTTTCGGCCATATTTACTTCAACCAAATTTGTTTGGCAACCAGATGTCGTCGAGAGCGTTCGTCTAAAATACCACTTGCAGAATCCGTCGCTTAAAGAGGCTGGACCAAGAGATGGGGCGTGAAGTTACGAAAACTCCTGACACCAAGTTGAGAAGCAGTACACGACGCCATGTTGGACAAGAACACACGCTACTTTATTATGCAACCCAGAGTGTAGTGCGCGCCCTAACATATGCAGACCAGGGTCCAGGCTAAAGTACCGGCGATTTCTCTTCATTAAGAATTTGACGAAGGAGGCGAGACTCCTACGAAATTGGCGCAGTAAGTTTTAAATTAAGATGTGACAATTGATCGTCCAGATAATTCTGCATTAACGACAACAGCAAGTGTTGTGAAACCCAAGCAGGATCTCGCTCACATTGCTTTACAGGTAAATCAAAGCAAACCATAACCACTAACCTTTCTCAACTGCAATCCACGCGAAAAAGGACGCCAATACAACGGTGTCACAACCTCGTGTTGTTCGTGGCATGGGCTCCTGTCATGGCGCAATGCATTCTGGTAGAAGGCGCAATGCATTCTAGTAAAAAAGCGCAATGCATTCTGGTTAAAAGGCGCAATGCATCCTGGTAAAAAGGCGCAATGCATTCTGGTAAAAAGTGATGAATTTGAGAATTCGTATTCCCTTTATATATTCTTCTTAAATCCTGTTTATGTTGCTGCTCGCTCGCTACGCTCGCTCCGCAGCAAAAACGATAAAAAGCTATAAAAGCTAAAACCGACGACGTTTCGACGTTAACCTAACGTCATTATCAAGTCAAGAATGTATAAAAATAAGTTCTATAAATACTAAAACAAACAATAAGAGAAAATAATTTACAGATTAAACAAAAAGTTTCGCACGTATGGAGTCCGATTGCACGTTCAAATTAGGTTTGAATTTCTTGATATAAAGCATTTCAAACACTAAACAAAAATTGACACTTTCTCAGAATCTTAAAATGACTCTCATTCAAACGATCCCTCCTACCATGCGCTTCATGAAAATGCTTGCCAATTGCCGAATTTTTGTGTTCAGCGACACGTTGAAAAAGGTGTTGGGCTGTATAGCCGACATAATCTGCATCGCACAGATCACATACAAAACGATAAACAACGCATTGCTGATTAACAATTGACGGCTTGGCTTCTTTAGGTTTTAGGTCTTGTTCGCAAATTTAACTGTTTGATGTTCAGAGTAAAAAAATAAGTGTTCATATTCATGGAAGTATCCCTAACAATTATTGGACAAGGTTGAGCAAAATATCGTGATTTGTCAAGGGCGAGATCATTTAGCCTTCCGCTTCAGCAAATAATTGATTTTCGAGACACTGACAAATCACGATATATAAACAATATCCTCCATTTGGCACAAAAATATGCTACGATATTTGTCCGCGGACATTATGTGTTCCGAGAAGCGAACAGTTTTCCGATAGCGTAGCTCGAAGAAAACTGTGAGAATGAGTATACTCATAGAAAGCAAGAGATAACTGCTGGCATTATTGTCCACTATGTTTCTATTTGCACATGCAGCTATGACTATCTCAAGATAACCAATGATAACAACTCCACCGTTGCTCTGTACTGTGGACAGAACACTGGGCAGACAATACTTTTAACTGGAGACTACGTAGAGATAACATTTCACACAGACAGTACTATAGAAAAGAAGGGATTTTTGATGCATTTTAATGCTGTTCCACATGGTAAGTGCAATCGCAAAGTACCTTATAGGAAAGTTAACACTAAATATGTTTATTGCAGTAATGGCATTGAATGAAATTCATGAACACTGAGAAACAGTGGAATGTAATAATGTAAACATAGAACAGATGGATAAATGAGACAAGCAATTTATCAAACTCAGTCACCCTGTCGACTCAAAGCTGCAAAACTAACATTCAGAAGTACAAGCAACCCCGTCCCCCCAACGGGGTACAAGGAGGGGGTGGGCTGAGACCCCCAGAAGTTTTCGCTGTTATTGTAATAAGACATAGCAAATTTATGCAGTTATCAACAAGCATCACGTGCGAACGAAGCATCTTTGTAGTGTACATGTTTTCCAAACAAGTAAGAGGAGGTTTTTACATGATCGCTATAATCACGGCGATTGCTACAGAAAAAGGATTGAGCGATCCTTACCTGCCAGTTTCCATGTGATCGCTACGACTGCAATGATCGCTGAAGGTTTATTTGCGGCAACCGGCCATAGCGATCGTACGGAAACCAGCCTTAAGTAACAACGAAATAATCTTTATTTCCAGAATTCAACGTAACTTGATAATAACGATAATAATAACAATAATAATAATAA
>CM042748.1:12013482-12023482 GCA_022496165.2 Catalaphyllia jardinei
AACTGACGTGAAAATCACGTGGGTATCCAATTACAGGTGTCCGATTACAAAAAGTTCAAATCGGACACCCACGTGATCGCGCGCCGATTACGTGACAAATAAGCGCGCGGAGAACCAATCACGACCGAGAATTTTGTTATAGATGCGATTATAATAATAATAGTCTTTATTGAAAACCAATAATGCATCAACCGTGCCTTATTTACGATGAATATAAAATGAAACAAATTAAGATATAAATCTCAGCTAGGCAACCCCTGTGTCTTGAAAACGAGCTGAAAGCTTAAAGGAAAACAATATATGATCTACAGGCACATTAAGTTGGAAATACCACAACATACCTACATGTATAACCAGCACATTGACACCTTCGATCTACATGGGCTCTTCAAATTGCAGAAATACATCTGATTAAAACTCAAAATTCATGAAAATTCCTTTCTTATATACATGTAGGGTGTAACCCAGATATAGATAACACAGTGAAGAGTCCTGGATATCCTAACAGCTACCCTCCTAATACAGATTGCTTTTCTTCGATTCCTATTCCACAAGGCATGGCGATGGTTATGTCCTTTAACGATTTTGAACTGGAGCACAGCGAATCTTGCAAGTAATTGTTGGATTACCATAATCATATACGTACTGACCTCCAAGGAGGCAGGCAGGGAGTTTCCAGCACTTTTCTAACAGCTATACTTTGAAGGATGAATACTACCACTGTTTAACAAGTAATGCTACAATAATGGTATAAAAATGCCCAATCATTGGGAAGCAACTTGCGATCATCCTTTCTATATAACAGGTTACCATGGCAATACAACCTGTTAAAAGCACCTTAATTTTAGTTTTCAGTGCTTATAACTTGAAAACGAGCTCCTGTGACTCCCATTGTTTACAATTATTATCAAACTGCAACAAGCATAATAAGATGTAATCTTCGGCAAGGAGAAAAATTCTGTAGGGAGGGTTCAGAGCCGCTTTGCTTCGCACTCGAAGGCGGAAAACCGTCGAATCCATATCTTACAGTACGGACCGAGAAGACGAGGTTAACAAGATGTTTATAATAGGTCCGACTGTGACGCGTTCGGGGACGATTTCTATTCACGTGGAATGACTTCAAAATGAGTCAATTTGAAACCGTTGTTAAGTCAGTTGCAAGAAGAATAAAGTTTCAAACTTTCACTTGCCATAAAAGTTAAGAACAACTGGCGTTAAATCACGAAATGTTTTGAAAACTAAAAAAGGCGCTAAATTTTTGCGTGCCGTACAAAGGAATACGGCCCGCAAAACTGACCAATCACAGCACGCGCAGTAACTGAAAGATATGATAACACAATATGCTTGTTTTATAGGCGAGATTACTTAAATATAACCTATGAGCACGGACAGAAATCTGAGGTTTACTGTGGTAACATGACCGGGGGCAAGGTATACTTAACCGGAAATAGCATGATGATGAAATTCCACTCAGATGACAGTGATCACAAAAGAGGATTTCTGATTTCCTTCATTACCATTCCACTCAGTGAGTATTTTCCTTTTTGACAGAAAAGAGATATATATATACGGTACTTCCCTAGGCTAGTGATGTTTTATAATATTGTATTAAATCAGTTCGGTCCCTCTGTCCTGTTCAATAAAAACTCGCTTGATTTGCTATTGTCCTGTGCTCCCCCTCCCCCCTCCCCCGCCAATTTAGTTAAAAGAATCAAATAGATGTCTCGAATGACTACTCTTTGTATATCTCATCAAGTGCAGCCGCTAAAGGCGACTTTTTAAAATCTGACACCACTGATCTTCTATGATTTCCTTTTATTCAGGACTCACTGACTTTACCGAAATCGTGCCTACAACTTGGGGAGGAACGACGCAATCAACACAGAGAAATGATAAACCAGATGAAAACGTGGTTTCCAGCCAAACGATAACTTACATCTCGTTTGGCGTGACAATTTTATTACTAGTTATGTGTTTCGTTCTATTATTCTGGTGGTCCAACCGCAAACGAAAAATCAGGTCAATCATTCTTGTTACCTGTGCTTCCTATTTAGATTGAGCTTTGACTTGATTTACAAATTGAGATTCATCCATGAGGAATATTGAAAAGGACACTCTTGACAGTCAATCGAGTAGACTAAGTTGGACACAGTGATTTCATTAATGCTGGTGTTTCAAGTGTTTTTAGAGCTAAAAATGTTTTCGTTGGCTACACGGAATATTTGCAAACCTTACTTAAGGCCTCACCACTACAAAGGACGTTGCCACAGGACTCCACTCTGCCCGCCGCCGTTGTGAGCAAATGCTTCACCAATTCAACCTCATCGGTTTCACAGCCCCTGCTACGAAAAGAAATAACTTCATTATTCAAAAGGAAACTGGACCAAAATACAAATAGCCCAATAATCTCAATAAGCATTGAAGGCAGGCTTGATTTCCACCGCCCTCTCGTGTTTGGTTTACCTTCGGGGGCTGGCAACCTCGTTCCCAGGGGCAACCTCGTTCCCAGTGGCTGGCAACCTCGTTCCCAGGGCCTTTTCCCTGGCTGAGCGGCTAGTAATCGAGCCTACATTATAGGCTACTCAAACGCTAAAGTGAGTTAAGAGGTCGTGTTATGATTCCTGCACTGCTCATTATAGCTCAATTCAAGATACCCAATTTCGCTCATAGCTTCAAAAAGCCCGTTATGATGTTTTAATATAACCTGTAGTGAAGCATTCCGATCTGAAAAAAAGAATGATAAGCGTATTGACGAACCCGTTGCATCTTTTCTATTACCAAGCGCAACGATCTTTACACACCAGTTATTCTAAATATATGCTGTTCTCGATGTTGACTCTACGCATTTGGTATTTCCCCCAGATCAACTCGACCAGTTCGCGAAATCATCCCGCTTGACAAGTGGGAACTTCTTCCCGAGCAAATAGAACACGAGGAAGAGCTAGGCCGAGGAGCCTTTGGTGTGGTTTACAAAGCAACTCTGAAGAGACGAGTTGGAATAGAAGTGTTTGATACTGAAAAAACACCTAAACCCGAGGAGCCATGCCAGGTGGTTGCAGTCAAAGTCTTGCAAGGTGCAATTCAAACTTGGAGCTCGAAACGAACTGTCTTGAACTCACGAACTATTGTTTTAGGGCCCCATTTGAGGTCAATTATAAGACTATACAGGCTGCTGTACGTTTTCGAGTCTGTTAAAATCTAATGTTGTCTATTCTACGTTTAATTAGTATTTTATTGAACTGATTTGCAGCTGTGAATGTAATATCTCATTTAGGAGGACGAGGGGAGGCACGCGAACGAAAGGCTGGGGAAAAACTCGAGGGTCAAAATCAATCAGTTTATTTCCGTTGTCTGCAAGATTCACACGCGTGCTTTAGCCTGTTAACATATTGTATGATTATTCCACTTAAGCTTGCTTGTGTTTTACTGTCGCGAGTGTTTGATGCCATTGGTTTGCAAGTAGCGGTAGGGAATAGGCTTTGGATCCATTTTATGGTTGTAAAACTTAAGAATATTACGAGCAATCCCTTACTTGACCAACCCTCACCCCTCACCCCTCCCCCCTCCCCCTTGCAAGCTGAGATAACAAAACACATTGAATGGTGAACCGCTGTTCAAAATGAAGGCATTGTGTCATCTACGCTTGGAGAAGAAGCCCGGCAATGGTTCTGGCAATGAGCTCGCTCATGGAAGTGCTATTTGTATTTTTTGTATTAGTAGTATTGTATCTAACAACACTTCACCAATTGCGTTACTCTGCTGTTTGTGCTTAGATGATTCAACCTCAGAACAGAAAGAAGAGTTCCTGCGTGAGATAGAGCAGATGAAGCTATTGGGGTCACACCAGAATATTGTATCCCTGGTTGGTTGTTGCACCCTGCAGGAACACAAGTTCCTGGTGATAGAGTACGTTCCGTTTGGTGATCTGTTGCAGTGGTTAAGACGTGAGAGAAGATCGGTAGGAAACTTAAGTTATATGCTGTTGTTTCGCTACTTAAGGACTGTGCAATAATTATCTGGAGGGGGGGGGGGGAGGGTTCTAAAATTAGCAAAGTAGGCCTTGAAATAAAGTTGCACCCCCTGAATTAAAGTTAAAATAACTTCTTGTCCACCCCCGTCTAGAGGGGAGAGTACTTTCAACCCCTCCTCCCCGACCTCCGATACTCCCTACATCCCTCTTTACCTTTACACTACTTCTGGTATGTCTGCATCATCAATAAATAAAACTTGGAAGCTGCGCTCCACATAATCGTCGCCTGATGAACCACCTTTATACTCGGTTGACTCCTCCTCAGAATCACTTGAGGTATCATCATGAGAACTGGAGGGCATGTTTTCATCATCTTCTTTGATGTCTTCATCAAATGTTCTTGCTACAGAACCATCTGCAGCTCGGTCTTCGGGTAGCTATACTGTTACTGCTTCGTCACCTGAAAATCTCGCACCTTCTTCCCTGTTGGATTTGCATTTTACCCCTCCAAAGGAGCCGAAGTGGATGTATACGAAGTACGGATATGTGCCAAATGCGCGAAAGAAAATATGCTTATTTGGAAATGAACTACTGCCAAAGTTTTATGACAGTTTCAAAGCAAGGGTCGGTGGTAATATTCCAGAAATGAAAAAGATGTTCATTGCAGAACGAGACAGGCAATATTTCATCAATCAAGAACTGGAAAAATGCCAAAGTGAATTTAACTATCTCTTATCCGATAACCCAGCTTGTGCTGGCAATTTTCTTGCAGATAATTACAAGCCGAAACCACGCGACAATGCAAATATTGTGCGATGTAAAAGACTGGCTACTGAAATACAGCATAAGAGTGAAAAGATTAAAACAAAGATTACTGACCATGATAATAGCCTGCTTTCGAAAACAAGTGGAAAGCTGCCTACAGGACTTACCTGTCATCACAAATTCAACTCAGATATAATAATTTAATAATGTAAAATAATTTGTATGCCAATAAAGGTGATTGATTGATTGATTGATTGATTGATATGATTCACTCCATTACTACCAGTATTCAGAAAAATATTGGTGATTTGTTAAAGAATTTAGGTAAAGCAATGAACAAGTATAATGCTACCTACAGTATTGGATCTAATTCAAAGTCATCAGTTTCAAGAAAGAAAAAGGAAAACAGGAAGAAACCCGAACATCGAAAGAAAACAGCATCCGAACATAGAAAGCGAAGGGCTTGTATAATCTTCCAATCGCTTTGAGGAAGTCCCGTTGACTGGGAATACAACTCAGAGATATTTGGCATCCCGCAAATTGACAATATTGACCACATTATTACTGTTTACATCACATACGGACAAATCTTGTCTGAGGGACTTGCTTTCCTGTAAATGCTTCGTTGGGGAAGCGAAGTGCCTGTTCAAAACCAACTCGGGATTTAACTCAAGTTCTTGAATATATGTTTAATATTGCTGAGATAAACTGTTCATTTTTAGTACAAGGTTTTGAAGCTGTTAATATTAATATTTCTTAAAAGATTCCAAAAATTGATTTTCATTAGCTTACATGTAATATACGTTATCTTGGGTCCATGGATTGAGATCAGACCTCTCAGTTTAACTTCTAAGCCCCCCTACAAATGTTTAAGAAACTACATCTTACCCCCCCCCCCTACCCTGCGCTTTGGTGTGAGTTTAGCCCCCCACCTATTAATCTTACAACCCCCTCCCCCCTCTAGATAATTATTGCACAGTCCCTTACTACTCACTCATTTCAGCTTAGCTATATTTTAAGAAGGCAGTGGTCTAATTCCTCACAATGTTCATGTTAAACGTTAGGGTTTTCATGGCAACGAGTTTTCCACCTGAATTTTAGAAGATCAGTTCGAAAGAAATTGTAACAACTTGTTTGTAAGGTTCTAACCTCGTTTGAAATTTCTTTGCGCCAGTATAAGACACATCTGTTGTTTTAGTTTTAAGAATTAAAATTACTTTTGGTTTTCTGGGGTGAAATAAAAGTGCGTGCTGTTGTTGTTGTTGCTGTAGTTCAACAGACACCTGGCCGCTGAAGGAAAAGAAAATGGGAAATCGGACGAAGACAGAGAAACTTTCAATGATCAAAGAGAAACCGACAAATTTCCAGAGTTTTTTCATCTTATTGGGGTTCAGGCAAAATGTGTCCGTGGCCTGACACTTGAAGATTTTTCACCAGTGATATCGATTAGGGGTGGATCGTTTGACTTAGAAGGGAGGGTTGGGTGATTTGAAAAAAAAATGGTGTACTAACAAAACATTCATGCAACCAACCACTGCCGCAAAACAAAATATGGCATACACATGACCTGAGAGCTAGTACACTATTATACTAGAAAAATGTTCCAAAGGATTTCACCATTAAGCAAAAAGAAAATGTTATTACTTAGAAAGGAGACGTGGACCAGAAAGTGATAAAGGAGGATAATACGCTGGCAAGGAAAGCATCGCTTATAATGGAGTCCCCTCCAACAGATCCCCAAGATGTTATCGTGGACGTGGTCCTGACCTCGAAGAACGTTGCTGAAGTAGGTCACCAAGAACAAAATTAAACGTTGTTGTCCTGTATGCGATAGATAAGATTTAGGCGATAACTGATAGAAATTTTGGCATGCAATATGGAGGATCTTAGATGGCGAATTTTGACAATGAGGACTTCCTTGTTTTGCCCAATTTAAGGCTATGACTGGAATGTAACCACCACCAAATCACTCAGTCTTGAATGCTCCCCATACCGTAGAGCATGATATACAAGAAACAAGTCGACTCATGCCTGAAGTTTTTAAGGAGGGTCCCCAATAGGTTTTTCGGGATCCGGGATTTGGCTTATTTCAAGGCCAGGACTCGGGATTTTGAAGGAAAAGGGGGACGAGATTCGGGATTGTAATTATGACCGGGACATGGGATTTGGCGATTGTAACAGGCGGGAATCGGGAAATGTCGCTTTAAAGAAACCGAGATTCGGGAATTCCAGAGACTGAAATATGAAAGGAAAATCTAGCTGTCCTCTTAGCTTATCTTATTAACGTCGGAAATAGCCGAACAATGACCTAGTCGACATCCACGTTTTCCACGACCCTATCACGCTGCTCTTTGACCCCCATGGTGATCTGTGGGACTAGGCATAAACGCTTGGTGCTGCAGTGCGTCAGCGCTCTGTCAGTCAAGAGACAACAATGTCAAGAGCCTGAACCCTGCCTTCCTAGGTTCTGCCTCGGTGTAAGAACCTATAAAACTCACAAGTGACGTGAAACAAAGAAAACAAAGAAGTCAACATAATAGACCCTAATCCTAACAATAGCTACAAAACAAAGAAAAAGTTCAGAGGTTCTTTACACCGAGGTAAACCCCCTTTCTACCTCTACCAGAGAGAGGTGCCACCGGGTAAGTCAGTCTCCCTTGAATGCTCTGGGGAACAACGGAGAAGCGAAGCCGAAGAGGCAGACGAGGAAGACGGCATACTGGAGTACGATTCAAGCAGTAGCGAAAATTTGGATGACGAGTCATTTTCTACTAATAACGACGAGGCCGACGATGATGTTGGTGGAATTCCGTCATTGGATTGCGAGGCAACTTTTCATTTTGCTTGGAACGGTTTCACATTTTGGAAGAACTGTTCGCTTCAATAGCAGAATTATAGTTTAATTCCAGCGAATTGCTGAAGAAGTTCCTAGATTATGGCAATCATCAAATAAACATTTCGCAATAATTTAGCCATAGGCGACCAAAGCGTACTATAAGAGTTTGTATGGATTTAAAATTCAAACTAACTCTGTTTTTCTTGAAAGCTACAATACAGTGACGCGTACTCTTTACACTCGTCAAAATCGCTCAATTGGCTACAGAAGCCTTTCAGCGACATAAAAAGGACACCACTTAGAGAGGTTTCAAAGTTTATCGTAGCTTTACAAAGAAAAACAGAAATAGTTTTAGTTCGAAATTTAAGTCCATACGGGCTCTTATTTCAAACTCTTATAGTACGATTTGGTTATCGGTGATTACGCATTTTGAGCCGGAACATGCAGCACTGGTTAAACTGGGGTCGAAAAGAGTATAAGTTTCAGTATCTATTAAGCACAATTGTACTCGATTTTATGGAATTTCCAGATGATCGTTGCCATGGCTGAAAATTGTGAATGAGCAACCTGTCTCAGTTCTGAGTTGCGATTGACTTGCCATATGTGTAGTGAAGAGTGAATTTGCGTGGCACTTCGCGATATGTACCCTTAATGCTCTTCTTTGATCGCTATCATCTCCGATCCGAGAGACACGTTTTTCAGGGATCGAAGTGATCCGGAAGGCAGGCGTTATCGAACAAAAAGAGGCAAAACGAAAAAAAAAGGAAAAGAAACGAGCTATAAAAGACCATAAAAATGACTGATTTACGCAACTCGTTTTAAACTAGTCATAAAAAACAAATGAACTGGATCATCGTTTTAGTGCAGAGAGATAGAACTAATTGAACCTAATAGTCAGTGCTTGGGTCTGCTGTGAGGGATTCTGGAACGGAACTTCAAGGGTCGTTTTTGTCGAGGTAAGAAAATATGAGGTGTCGGGATTAGCCGGTAGAAACCGTCGGGACTACGGGATTGAGGGAAAACTCCGGTCGGGATGGCGGGATTGAAGAACCCTATTGGGGACCCTCTTTAAGGACGTCCGAGATCCCAGATCTCTCTGAAGCTGTGCGCTTTAACCAAAAGATCCGCATTACATGCTTTCTTGTAGTTGGGGCAGTTCATCTAAAACAAGATATAGAGCATTTCATTTTTCAAATGCTCTCTTCTCTAACGAAGCGTAGATGGATTCGTACACTGCAAGGAGTTACTGGGCACCTGCAACTGATCGTTTTAATTTCGCAGACAAGGCTAGTGCCTTTCGTTAATTCTGCTGATATTTTAAAATAATACTGACCAACCATTGGGAAGTTTGACAAATTTTCACGACAACTACAATTTCAAGGAAACCACATGCCTGAAGCATGCCAAGAAAAAAAACAACGGTAAATAGGTTAAAGGGATTCAAAGGTTACTTGTAAAATATTTTGTTTCTCTTTTCTGCGTTTATTTAACTTTTGCTTAGTGTTGATTGTTTGGCTGGTTGATTGATGATTGACTGGTGGAGTGGATTGATTGATTGATTGATCGATTGATCGATTGATCGATTGACTGATTGATTGATTAATTGATTGATTGATTGACTGATTGACTGACTGACTGATTGACTGATTGACTGATTGACTGATTGACTGATTGACTGATTGACCGATTGACTGACTGATTGATTGATTGATTGATTGATTGATTGATTGATTGATTTTTCAGGACAATAGTATGGATCACGAGAACATTGAATTGTTGGTGATGTCATCGACGTCATCACAAGAAATCAACAACCTGGCTGCCATGTCGGTATCATGGGATAGTCGTCATGAAAACGGAGACGAAACAGACCGCTTCACTAATCAACAGCTGTTTTCTTTTGCTTGGCAAATAGCAAAGGGAATGGTAATCACTGATCAACTTTGAAGCGAAGTATTCCCTAATTTGTTTTTCTTAGTCACTTATGGCAATCTCATCTTAATTCAACTCGTACAGTATAGTGAGCACCGCGACGTATGGATAAACTGAAACTTTCACACCATCAATTTATAATCTAAGAACCTGATCAACGAAGTGATATTGAAGCAAGTTGTGTAGAACTGTACTGCACAAACGTTTACATTAACACAAAGCTGTGTGCGCAAGGTTAGGAATTCTGGGCTCTTTACGGTTTTTAAACCTATATCTTTTGTAATTATTGATAGTGTGACTACTATTTTGATCTCTTCCATGTCTTTATCAGAACCACCTTACCGAGAAAGATTTCATCCATCGTGATCTTGCAGCTCGCAACATTCTGGTTGGAAGTGATAATCGAGTAAAAGTGTCAGACTTTGGGTTGATGCGTCAAGTCTATGAGGACGTGTACCGTACAAAGAAGACGAAAAAGCTTCCAGTAAAATGGATGG
>CM042748.1:12028482-12033790 GCA_022496165.2 Catalaphyllia jardinei
CAACCAGAAACTAATCACATGTTGAATAGGCTTGCCACTTCCATTTCGAAACATAAAATATAGGGGTAACCACGCACTTTTTAAAGTTAGTGATCTTTTTTGAAACCTTTTACGGTGCCCGTTACATTTTTTCCTGTCACCTCCCCAGTAAGTAAGACATTTGCGTTTTTGCGCGCGCACTACCCAATCTGCAGGGACATGTTTACCGTTGCATTTCAGTGTAATTTTCGAAAGATAACAGCTTGGTTTTCAGCTGAAGGACGTTAACATTTATTGGTTAGCGATATGTTGCTATTCTGGTGTTCCTTGTTTAAGTACAGGTTCATTAAAATTGATTTGGTTACAGTAGGAAAATTTTGCTTTAATTTTAGTCATGCACTTTGTGGCGTAGTTGATTGCGTCAATGTCAACTCCAGCGCGCGCGCGCTTAAACCATGGCTTGCGTGATGCGCAGAATGTGTGCGTACTAACAAAAGTAGGCACCGTCCTTAAATGGTCATTTCTTATGTCTAACATATAGATTTAGCCAAGTCTAAAAGCAGAGCTCCTGATTACAATAATTAACCATTAATGAAAAGAGGATTTTTCCCATGGATCAAAACCTCAAAAACAATAACCCATCGTGATCATGTAATTATGGAATATTTGTCAAAAGAAGTCAACAACGCATCAGGGTTTAATTTGCAACAAAATAGTGCCTTTACATGTACTCCCTCCCTCTCCCCCAGAGTAATAGCCTGGCTTGAGCCCATAATCCAATGAAAAACACAGTACTTGTCAACAGTCAACTTAAAAAAAAAACACGCTAACTTGATTAACCCTTGACCTGAGCCCACGATGTAGTCACTTGATACCGGTCAGTAGATACCTTGTATTGACAGCGGTCAATTAATCATAATATGGATATCCAATATCAAAGATGTACTTGTGGTAAGAGTGCTTCTCTTTTTGTTTTCAAGGAATGAGGCTTGGCGCACAGACGGACATACGGACGGACAGTCACATGACAACCCAAATTTTTGAGAGCGATGGGTTACCAAATTTACTAAGATATGGGGCTCCATTCGTGCACCTTTGGCAGGAGCTCTGCTTCAAGTGTCACTTTCTAATTTTTCACTAGACAGTGTAAATTATTTACTAATAGCAGATTGCTTTTAAAATTGCAAGTTCTCTTTATAAGACAATCACTCACCATTGTAGATCAGTTTTTCAATGCAGAAATTCTCAACATGGTCAAGAATTCAAAGGTGGTAGCTGAAGTAGTAGCTTGTCCATAAATATATGCAGCTGTAAGGGCAATTCAAGAAGGCTTCAATCTATTACTGCTGTAGGCACAGGTAGTAAAATAGTGTTAACATACTGCTATACAGTGTAAGTACTTGCATGGGCAAGGACAAAATCTGGACCCTGGGTCAATGCACCTAATCCATGCGCTGTATGGACTAGGTCTAAGAATCCTCTATATGTTTTTTCTTTCTCTTTTCAAAAATAAAATCAAATCATCTAACATTTGTGTTGATAATAGTAAAGAGGTACCAAATGGGAATGATTGTTTTTCGGCTAACTTGATCACACTTTCATGTTAAGGTGATTCCCTGGTTTTGCATTGCGCATCCCTACTGCGCACGATTTTTGCGTCATTAGCGCGCGCACATGAGCGCGTGCGCGAGCAAAACGTAAGAGATTTCCCTCAACGTAAGCTCGATAGCGAGGTAAATGCTCTTTTTCTCTTAAACGAGCACGGTGACCCCCAATTTTTATTTTATTAATTCAATGAGAACAGTATCCTCAATAACTGAGAAAAAAACTGGCAGAAATCTATGGCTACTTTTTTTGGCAAATGAAATAAATGCTACAGATAGAGACGTAACGGGCCCAACAGAGCAAGTCCAAATTATGTTTCCTTTAAAGGATAAAAATATCAATTAATAATACAGGGTATTTGAAGCCATTTTTTCTGGGACGTAGATGAATAAACAATGAAAGAAAGTCAAACTCTGTGTAATATAATACGCTGCATTGGAAAATAATCGCGCTTATTTGTTGCGCACGGAGATCGCCAAAAGTCACCTTAATAACCGTATTTGTCAGCATTGTGGCGTGAAAACAAGCACGGTGACCCCCTCCTTTTATTACGTTTTTAATATCTCCTTGTCTTGTAATAACAACATAGCAAGTTTCATCGGAAATCTATGGTGGGTTCTTTTACTCTTGAATCGCCTTAATGAACTTTTCATTGGTGCCAGGCATGAATCTTTTTGGCTGTCTTAAAGAGTACAAGTGTAAATCATGGAGGTCTGCAAGAGTCCATGCAACATCTAGGAATATTGTTATTATTTCTCTCACCTGTCCCTAACAGTGTCAAATTGCCTTCCTTAATAACAACCACTGATGTCTGGGAGGTAGATGTTGACATCTTTATTTGGAATGGTGTTAAACATTTTGTGCATCCCTCAGACATTCCTGGTAAATGCTGCCACATGTATCCCTAGAAGCAATACCGAAACTGAGAAGACCATGGGACTGGTTTCATCAAAAAACATGGCCATAATTGCATTTTCAACATTTGATCCCTGACAACAAGTAGTTTTCCTTTCTTCCTTCTTTCTCTTAAAATATGCAACACAGGGTGGGTCATTTATCTTTCCCAGGTTTAGAATGCAGCCCATTAGTAACTTTTAATTTTCAAGATATGACAACAATAAAGAAAAGAATGTAATATAATTTTGACGCAGTATTTATGTTCCTCGGCCATGTCATAAGTGTGGGACTTGCCATTGTGGGTACCGACCAAAAACCAATATGACATCAGTCAGCAATTATAAGGACGTTCGCACCCATTGCTACTGCGTATCTAGGCACGCGCGTGCCACGTCATTTCAAGCGCACGAAAACTCAACAAAATATAGGGCTGATGATCTTTGAGTTAATTTGTTGTGCGAATATTTTTTTTGGATGCTCGGTGACCCCTACCTTTTTTGGCAGATCAATTCCTTTTCTGATTCTTTCCATTATACTACAAATGCGAAAACAACAAAATGGCGGAAAGTCTGGGACAGGACGAACGTTTGATGCAGTGGGCTCTTTAGCGCGATGGAACACGGATAAACGACTTGTTGTAAAGAGCTTCATACGGGAAAAAGTTTAACGTCGACACTTACTAGAAGATGGCATTCATAGATGATCCAGAATTTGTCATTGCTCACATTCGTCACTCATGTGTAGTCACTGATGACACGGGTATGTGCGAACAGGTGATTATGAATGAAGAGTTTGAAAATGAGAAAGCCATTAAACACCGCAGAAGACTCATTGGAAAGTACTCTGTGGATAGGGATTACCTGGACTTCCCAAGCTATCCTCAGTCATTTGACATCGCAGTCAGCCCAGATCTCAGGAATTCCAAGTCACAAGGAAAGGGTGATCGCAATAGACGAGAAAAGAACAGAGAGGTTAGATGTACTACAGTTTCATGGAAGGAGGGTCAAAAGAATGCTTTAAATGGGGAAGACCTGTCCAATGTGTTTGCCAAACGTGAAGTGAAGCCAGCTAAAAGTAAAACAGTCACAGTTTCTCAGCTAAGCAGACAGTTGGAAGAATCTCGTGGGAAACCAAACAATCCATTCCTGGAGTACTCCAAATTTGATGGAGAGGCTTATCAAGGAACATGTGTTACCAAGAAACTTAAAATATTTTTAACAATGCTGCCAGAGGAAGAGAGGGCCATGCCAATGATTGTCACGGTGTTAGGTACTGCCTTTGTCCAGGACCTGATTGGACTTATCATGTACAAATACACAAATCAAGGACTGGAGCCTGAGCTGAAGAATGATGTCAAGTCCTTCTGTTTGCAAATAGCTGAGGATGATGGAGAGGTTGACCTTGATTTTCCAGCTTTGGACAACAATGAAGCAATCACTAAGTTTGGTTTTAATTGTCTGGCTTTAGTTCAGAAAGATGCTAGTCCGGCCAAACCAGCAACCTCAAAGCCTTCATCTGAGATCATAGTGACAGTCCATGAGCGACAGCACGGTTTTTCAAGAGTAAAAGTAGACAGTACGAAAGCTGAGATGAAAAAAGTGTTTGAAAAAATGGTCAAGAAACGGCGCTTAATTAGAACAGCCAATGAATATGTTTTGGAAAAGCTGACAGAGCCTGGTGTACCAATTAACCTTGAATCAAGCTTAGAAAGTATGGGAACAAGAGAATTTTGTTTGGTCAGATTTGGGCGCACGCCCAGTCATCATGATGCTGAGAACGAAGGAGATGCTAATAACCAGTTTAATTTTTATGCTAATTATCAATACAGGTCCTATCGTGTCAGCATGTTACAAAAGCTGAGGACAGTAACAGAAATACAGCTGGGAGTTTCACATGAGAAAATAGAAATTGACCCAGTGGGACAACCAAAGTCAGCCAAAAAATTCTGGGGAAAGCAAAAATTTACATCTGTAGACATGGAGAATGTAGTTGGCTGTGACATAATAGAGGAAAAGAGCAATGGAAAATGTGTCTTCAGAATAATCTACTTCAGTCAAAATGCTCATGACTTCAAACACTATGACTTTGAAACAGAATTGGACAAAGCAGGAGAGATAGTAAGGAAGGTGAACCACATCTTCAAGTCAAACATGAGTAGCAGGAGATCAGAGTATTTGTCTTTGAAAGAGAAAAAATCAGAGAAAAGAAGATCATTGAGATCCTAGTAACACCAGCTTTGTAACATATCTCTTGTTATAAAATAAACTTTATCACAGGAAAGGTCACAAAAAAAAAAATTTAAAAAAAAAAAAAAAAAAAAAAAAAAAAAAATTATACTACAAATGCAAAAAAAAAATTATGTACGTGGGGAGTTTTAATTATTTCTCATGTACTATTCACATAGGGTCGAATTGGTAACATGGATACAGGCGTGCGTGACTTAGAAGTTGCATTTTTTAAAGCTAATTCTACCTGATTTAATGACATAATTGTAGCAAAGATCTATTAAATAGACCTATATATGCTGTGTTAAACACACGTAACTTAGATATGATTCTTCAACTTAAATATATGCCGATAGTAATGAATCCGGCCAGAATCTCCTCGAGTGACTGGAAATCTCAGAAATGCTATGGCCTTATCTACAAAACGAATTCGGTGACCCCCGATTGTTTTTTTACGGTTTTATAATCTTATCATTTTCTACCTGCAGTCAAAGTTTTAAAATCTGTACGTGGGAAATTTTGGGCGCGAACGTCCTCATATACAACAGTAGCAGTAGTAGCAGTAGCAGTAGCAGTAGCAGTAGCAGTAGCAGTAGCAGTAG
>CM042748.1:12033800-12051194 GCA_022496165.2 Catalaphyllia jardinei
CACTCACCCACTCACCCACTCACCCACTCACCCACCCACTCACTCACTCATCACCCACTCACCCACCCACCCACCCACCCAAAAATAACAAAACTTTGTCCCCAGGTTTTCTCCGTCCACGGTTCAATAATCTGCAGCGGGCTGTACTTTTGACGTCATTGGTTCAATATATGGTAAACAGTAGCTGTTATGTTGAATTATGCGTGTGGTTTTAACCAATCAGAAACGGGGAAATACAACACAACACAACACAATACAATACAATGCACTATACAATATGCTTTCTTGGGAGTATTAGGTGATGGGCTCCTGGGCAAGTCAAATCATCCATAATTCTGCTCAAAACTCATTTTCATCTTACGAAGCTTTTTCTCAATAAATAAATTTAAAGTGTTCTTTACCTTGACTTAAGAACGGTGCTTCTAAATACAAAGGTTTTTGCGCCAGTTTAGGACCACGCGGAAAAAGACAAGTAGATCTTGACAAGGGCTATTGGAATCCACAAAGAAAAATTGAGGTAGCCACACATTTTTTCGAGATAATTAGCCTTGAATCTAAAATAAATGCTGACATCAGCATTTTTCTAGAAAAAGAAGGAACGGAATTTTTTCACAGATTTCCTTAGAATTCGCCCTTATACATACAGAAAAGCAGACACATTTATAAAGATCCTAAAACTACACGGTTAATGGTAACATAAACTGAGACCATGTTTGGCATATTTTTGATAACAAAATCGTTGAAACAGCGCTTTTAGAGGAGTCTCTGATAGCTAGCCTTCCTCTAGTTCGGCTGAAATACAGTCTAAATACCGTGTTGAATAGACTTGATTCTTCCATTTCGTAACATAAAATGTGGGGGTAACGACGGCGTTTTTTTTAACTCTTGACCTTTTTTGAAACCTTTACCGTGCCCATTACATTTTTTCCTGCCACCTCCCCGGAAAGAAAAACATTTGCGTATCTCGCACTTGTCTTTCGCACGCACTACGCCATCTTCAAGTACATGTTAACAGTTAGCCTCTTCAAGGCTTTCAGTTAATTAGGGGGCAGCGCGGAAAACAGCAAGGGAAAAAACGAGAGGAAGCGAAAGAACGCCTGCGGACAAACATAAAAAAGGTTGTTCCGGATATGCCAGGATCTGGAATACCCTCTGGTTGGTCAATTTTAACAGATTTTGTCAACACTCGAGCATTGCTGACACGGATGAGATATGCGATATGGCGGCGGTCAGAGACCTTTCAACAAGTGATGTAGTGTTCAAATCTGTTATAAACAAGAAACTAAAAGATATTTCCCAAGTGAAGTGCCTTCGCGAACAAAAGAAGGATTTCATAAAAATATGGTCAATGAAAGATGTTTTTGCAATCCTTCCCACCGCGTTTGGAAAGAGTTTGGAAAGAGTTAAAAGATTTAAATCGTTCAACTCTTTCCACGAGTGATGTCTCCGATGAATGGAAAAGCCGGTGCCGTCTCCAAGATCATGGTGGTTTCTCTAGATCTCGAGGCCAGCAGGTCTCTGCTGTATTTCAGTCGAGCGTTAAGTGTTTCACCCAAATTTATAGAGCTTTGTATGGAGACGTCATCATTATTTGTACCCTTCAAAGGGGCACAAACATGGCGGCCGTAAAGTAACAGAAACATCTGTCATTGTGTTTTGCTACTGAAACGAAAAATTATCGCTCTAGAGCACCGACACATAGAAATAATTGCTTCTTCTAGTACAAGCACTGTTTAACTAGCAAAAACTAATGCGATAGCTCATCTTTTAACCTACGGGACAGCCTTCTCGGGCCGCCATTTTCATGTAGTCATGCAACGTAAAAGCTTGGAAATTCAAACGTGCTCTATTACAAAAAGAAGAACCGTGTCGAGCTAAAAGACTTTGAAACGTCAAGTTCCTATCTGATAAAACTATAACCTCAGAAGGAAAGATCATTTTTAATTTTGAAATATGACTAGACTACGTCACATGAAACTGAACCAAGAATAGATTAGTATTAACGAAGAAGCCGGAAAGAACTGAAAGAACCCGAAAAAGCAAGATTGTGTTTAAATACGTTCGTGACAACTGCACTTTTGCCGTTCTGTTCTCGGTATATTGGCCTTTTGCTTTGCAGCCCACGGAGTTTGACAAATAGTTCCGTTCTGTGATTTCCATGCGGTGTTTTTACTTTGTTTAGGCTCATTTCTATTGCAAGATATGTTTTAAAGTCTCTAAGTATTGGCTTTCGAGAGACAAAGTTTGAAATATTCTGCGAATATGTTTCAAAATAAGGTTGACAACTGAAAACCACAAACCGGCGGTCATGTTGCGGGTCCCTGTAGGTGGTCTGTAAGTAGGCGGAAGGATGTTTTGTTAAGTTCGCCCACAGGCGTTCTTTTGCTGCCTCTCACTGTTTTTTGTGTGTTTGTTTGTATTTTGTTTGTATTTTTCCGCCCGACCTCGGAGTGGTTCTAGATAAACATATGAACATGAAACTCCATATCAACGACACCTGTAAGAAACTTTTGCTGTCTATAAAATCCATTGGTCGTATAAGAAAGTATGTCTCAAGAAAGTTTAAAGAAACTGGTCCATCATGCACTAGTGTCATCTCGCTTAGACTACGCTAACAGTCTGCTATATGGAGCTCCCCGTTCTGATCTGGACAAATTACAGAGAACAATGAACTGTGCTGCACGACTGATTACAGGAATTAAGAAATATGAACATTTATCTGATGCACTACGTAATCTACACTGATTACCCATCCAGTGAAGAATTAAATTTAAGATTTTGTTAATGGTATATAAGTCCTTAAATGGCCTAGCACCGGATTACTTTTCTGCACTTATAGATGTTCGTCGACCTACCCACTCTCTTCGATCGTCTGATAAATTACTGCTTAATGTTCCAAAGATAAACACAGTTACTTATGGCCAACGTGCCTTCTCCTACGTAGACGCAACACTCTGGAACTCTATACCGGAAAAACCTTCAAAGCTTCTTCATGCAGTCGTGTAATAAATCTCTTATTAACCAAGCTTTTTCGGGACCGTACTGGGAGAATATCGGCCCTCGGTCCTTTTTGTACGGACCTCGCTGCGCTCCGTCCGTACTGTCAAGACCTCGGGCCGATATTTTCCCAGTACGGCCCTCACGCTTGGTTAATAAGATATATTATTATTATTATTATTATTATTATTATTATTATTATTGTTGTTGTTGTTGTTTTTGCGCTGGAAGAGGCTAGTGTTCAGTTGGATTTCAGTATAATTTTCGACAGATAATAGCTAGTTTTTCAGCTGGAAGACGTCAACAGTCGGTGGTTCAATTAGCGATATACTATTTTGGTGTTCTTTAAGGCGGGGGTATAGGGGTGAAATTTGAAGTAAAATTAAAAGGAAATTGTTAGGATTAAAATGGGTTGGAAACACTACCAGACAGTTGCCCCCCCCCCCCAAAAAAAAAAAAAAAAGAAAAAAAGAAAGCCCCAGGTTTGTAGGGGACTGTCTGGTGTCCATCTACTAATTCTTCACTTAAAATTTCAATTTTCCAAATCCATCAAATCTTCAACATATAAACATTTCATATTATCCTCAATTTAACCTATCCTTTTCAGAAAAATATATCTCTTTCCCAAAATGCTCCAATCATTCACCCAAATATTTTCACAAAGCCGCCAAACAGTGGTTAATGAAATAAGCAGAGGGATTTGGTGTTGCTTGAGACGAGACCGAGATATTGGCAGAAACAGCCTTCACGTTTACCCCCGCGTTGATTCAATTTTTTTTCCTTTTTTTCTTCGTTTCTTGTCATTCACATTTTCCAACGGCGGATGTGACCAAAATGAAATAAAACGGACTAACCGTTTCACATCCGCCGTTGGGATCAGTGTGCCGTCTATATTTTGTATTTTAAAATTTCTACTGATCCAGGTCTACTGAAGATCCTGCACTATCATAGGTTTGTTGCTGTGGTTATACAGTTTTTAATTCCATTCATTCACATTTGAACTGTCGAAGAAAGTTCTTCAGGCAGTCGAAAGTTTGTAATTTTTAAGTCGTTTCAGCCAGAGAGTGCGTCAATCTGGATGTCTCTCAAGGTATATTTGTGTTATTTGTTTGACTGAAAGAAACGTGCCACACAGAATGCCACGCAGGCTATCCGACTCTAGGGACAAAATGTGTTCTGAACTCGACAACAAACCTTTTGAAAAACAGTAACCACTGACCTAGGGGTATATGGGCTCAGTGGTAACTTCGCTCTTTTGCTCGGGCGAAGCTCTCGGGCAAGTGTTCGGGCTCGTTCGGGCGTTGGTGGTGAAGTCTTCGTTGTCCACCTCTGAGTCATATACACTCACTCATACTGTTTGCTTCGAACGGATCCAGGAACTTATTCAGGGGTAAGGCTGCATCGTGTATTTCAGCTAAACATGATTGATACTCCTTTTTTTGATTATCAGCAATTGTAAAGCTAAGGAAGCCGTCCATATATTTTTAAGTTTTTCAGCCTCCAACGAACGCAAAATATGGGCTAGACGGTCGATATTATCGCCAGACAATGGATCACGCGACTTGAATAAAGTAAGAAAGCTAAATATTAGCTGTTTGATTATGGTATTAATCGGTGAAAAACCATCTAAGCAATTGTAATGTATTAATTTGTTCAGGGTTGAAACATCGAGCGACTTCTAAGATACTGCATCATCTTTTTGTGTGTGTATATTGTACCCAGTATCAGCGCGCGAACAAAGCGTTGTGAGAGTTTGTGCGTGATTTCCTATATTTCATTGAGATGATGGTCCTCTTAAACTTATTCCATGTAATCTACTAAATTTTGGATTTTAGTCTTGAATCATAAATGCCCAAACAAATTAATGTGTTTTTACCCTTATAATGGCATTATTTGTCATTTTCTTGAATTTCCCTCGGTGAAATCTTCCAAAACTTTTACAACACATCGCATCCTGTGGAATACGAATTTTTGGGGCAACTACAGAATGTAGGGCCACTTTGGACCACCTGTTTTACATGTGTCAAAATCTTTTGAAGAACAAAGCGAAGCACAATGGGCACCTGACATGACCAATGAGATGTAAATAAGTGGCCCTGTATTCTGTAGTTTAGTCCGAATTTTATAGCTCGAAAAAACTAGGGTTTGCAAAGGTAATTTGTTCGATTTTTACAAATTTATGTCTTTCACGACTGTGCCAAATTAACTAGTCTTAAGACTTATAGATTTCCCTAAAAAAAGGACCTAAACTAAAAAATTTACTACCAGTTTGTGAACTAAAATGGAATTTCATTAAGGGAATGCAAGAAAATTCACTGTCTGTTTTGCTTTTTGTGCTCGTGTTGAGGCCATAAAATATCACAAAACCACTGATGTTTTCCTTTGTGCATGCAAGGATTACTTGCGCTTTTGTCCTGAGCACATTTACGTTCATACCACTATAGGGAGCCACCTTAAAATGAAATCTTAAAATGAAGGCTTCTACTGTTCACAAAAGGAGCCTGTGCTAGTAGACCTGAGACTTGAGAGACCAGCAGAAATTGAGTTTAAAAAAGGAAAATATAGGATTTCTTTTTAATTAACATTCCTTCCTGTGCACTCTTAAAGTGCCACTACAACCAAAAAAAATTCTTTTTTTCCTTGGATTTCAAAACTATGTTAACTAAACACTAACTGACCCAAGTTTTAAGTTCTGATTTTAAAAAGACACCTGTTTATTTTAACTGGAATTTTTTTACTTATTGGTCGGCCATTACTAACTTTAAATTCTTGAGAGGCCTGAGTCAAGGAGAAAATGATTACAACGACTCACTCAAGAATGCAATGTGTGTGTACGCGGCTGAATTAATATGCAGCACAGGAGTTTTGGGCTTTCAGACTTTTAAACCCCTGTTTTGCATGTATAATAAATTGCGTTTACTCGCTGAAATTTTAAGCTAAAGAGTAAATCACATCTTTTTCTCTATATCCTACCCTCTTAGGTCTAATCAGTCGGTTTTGAACGTGAGTAATGGCAGCCCATGAAACCCAAAACTTACACTCAAAATAAACAGCCTTTGGATAAAACTCAAAGCTCAAAACTTTGCCAGTTAGGTGTTAATCAAACACGCTTTCAAAATCTGAAGGAAAAAAGGAAATGATTTTTTTATCATTGTGGCACTTTAAAGATGCTTTGGCAGCTAAAAATAGTGGTGTTTCATCATGAACACAGTAAGTGAGACCAAAATCTGTGATTCATGCGCCTAAGTGAGACATTACAGGCATCCCTGTCACCTTTTCATATGGGATCATTTTTTTTGTTCTCTCAACCCTCCACTTGTGTTCCTGTAACTTGATTGAAACACAGAGAATGTCTTCTATTGCATAAATACAGTGAAAGTATGCTTCTCAAACTCATTAAGTTAAAACAAAGAAAACAAAGAAAATCACAACCGTGAAGGAGGTTTGGATACCCAGTCTTAATTAGCATAGATTTTGACACCTTTACTCCTCCGTTTACTTCTTAGTTTTGGTTTCGATTGAGAAGATAAATCAAACACTCAAGACAGTAATAGACTTTATTTAAAGAGGGAAAACACTTACCGGTAACAGTAGTCCTAATTAAGACACTGATGACTCTGTGGCCCTCAAAAACAATTTCAAAATATAAATACAACAACTAGAAACAATAAAATAAATCATTACCAAGGAAAATTTCACATAAAATATAACAAATATACAATTACAGTCTGAGGAGCATCGCAGCCTTTTGTTCAGCTAGAAAAGATTTTAAGTGTTTCATTTACAGTGTTTCATCAGCTATCCAAACACCTCAAATTTCATCAAAAATACTCCACTGCACATCATATTTTCAACTCTCCTCAATTCAAGCAATTGGAAAGAAGAGGCCTGAAAAAAATCAGGGCTTCAATGGGATTCGAACTTGTGACCTCCGTGATACCGGTGCGATGATCACTCTTCACATTCAGCTACAACCACAGTACAAATATGAATTATTTCATATGTATCTCACATCATTTCACATCATTTCACTGCACGGAAAATATGAACTTAATAAATTGACCTCGCTCCCAATGTGTGGCTTCATAGCTCAATTGGTAGAGCATCGCACTGGTATCGCGGAGGCCACAGGTTCGAATCCCATTGAAGCCCTGATTTTTTTCCAGGCTTCTTCTTTCCAATTGCTTAAATTGGAAAATTTACTGCGATGATCACTTTTCACATTCATTACAACCGCAGTACAAATATGAATTATTTCATATATATCTCACATCATCTCTTCTCGGTGTCTGGATATCCCGATGAAACACTGTCTCTCATGTTTGATACACTACTTGAAAATGGGTGGTTCCAATTATGACAGATCAGATGGAACATTTGCACAACATTTTGTACCTATGAAAACAATTTATTCTTCTTGATCACGAAAGTCTCACAAAATTTGTCTCATACATGTTGACAAAAAAGTACCTGCAAAAATAAGTTACAGCTGTAACTCTACACCAGATCTTAGTGGTTACCGTGGAAATGAAATCTAAAGTTTTATGACACATTAGAGCAACATCTTTCAATTAATAACTGAATGCTAAAGTGCATTATATAACTAATTATTGTTTTCTTACTTGTTGATTTGCTTCATAATAATAAATTATATTGTTGAATGATTATCAAAGGTGTTCAATTGTATGTGTGAATTACTCAGTTTTTTACTTTTGTGTGAAAAGATGCAGAATTTGTGATTTTTAATTTGTGAATGTGAAGCAACACTACTATATGAGATATTGTAACTTACAGTACCTGTTTGTTTGGTAAAAAATTGACTTGCTTGGTCCTTCAGATATAATTCCACTGACCACTGTTTTTGGATTTAAATATATAATCTTCTGAAAGAAACATTTATGCTGTTCACCTACTGGTGTGACTTGAAATGCTTGCACTTTGCATAAGAGTTTTTACCTGTGGGAGTTGCTGAATTTCAATTGTTGTGTTTTCAATTTAACTGAAAAATAATTTTCTATTTGTTCTAGTTTGCTAGCTAACTGCAACAAATTCTGCAGCAGCAGTCTGTTTCCAGTGAAGGTTGAAATTATTTGCCATAATTGAAGAAAAACAGTTCTCTGCAACACATATAAATTAATAAATATTATGTTAAGCCTGAACCCATAAACACCAATGCAATTGTAGGGAAAAAAATCTTAACTGAGTTTTACAACAGGAAGTTTGTTTACACTACAGAACACTGCTTCTGGAAATTAGCTTTTTGCTGAACATTACCAGACAAGTAAAAGAGAAAAGTTTTGTATGACACATAAGCTTGAAATTTGCAAATACTTTTTTGTCTCTATTACACAGTGTATCTCTTGGTTTCTATGTGCACTGTGATTGGTCAATTTAGTGGTCCGTATGTTCTGCTGTATGGCCCCGTAAAATTAAAAGTTGTTTTTGTTGCCATTTTTTTCGGCCATGATTTATCTCCAAGGGTTCTTAACCTTTCTTGCAAGGAAGTAGTTTAAAACTATCTTTTACTCTGACTCATATTGTTTATTAAAACATGCTAAACTACTTAGCAGCGATTTCAAATTGACATCTTTTGCTTTCAGCTTATGTCAGAAATTTGAAGCCATTTCACATGAATAGAACATGCCAAACACACTGTAGACAGGGCTTGAATTCTTGCTTTCCCTTTGGGGCAAATTATCAATGCATCAGGTGACTTGAGGAGAAATCTTAATTACACCCTCCTCATTAAGTGCTGTTTTATGTGCAAAAGAAAACTCCAGCCAACTCCAGGATGTTTCATTATTGATCTCAGACTTAAGAAATAAAATCAAGTACAAATACACCCTGCAAAATTTTATCTAGAAACAAGAATCTACATGTAAAAAGGGTCAGTTAAACAAGGTACGAAAAAGACCAATGGCTGAAAAAAGCTGGTGGATCTTGGAATAATTCTAACCATTGTATATGCGTACCACAAAAACAATCTTGATCCAAGAGGTAAAAAAAAATTCAAAGCACCTTTAAGCCTTATCTAAATTAGCCAAAAAATGTGCAAATTAGCTAACAAATATGGAACGTATGTTTTTGTAAACTGTAAACGTCTTGGATGCTGACTTTTAGTGTGACTAGTAAGCCATACAATTACATAAATGATTCAAAGAGGAAAGATTACAATAAGCAACAACCAAAGTTTCTTAAATCGTTCTGACATTAATCTTTCACAAAAATCTTCCCTCCAGACTTCATGCCCACAGCAAAAATGTTATTTAGTCATCTGCTTACCAGTGTGGTGGCCTCATGTTTAAAGTGCTTGACTCGTGATCAAGCAATCCAGGTTCCAGGCCTGGCCGCGACATTGTGTTGTGTTCTTCGTTAAGACACTTTACACTCGCAGTTCCACTCTCCACCCAGATGTATGAATGGGTACCAGAGTAACCCTGTGGTGGACTAGCATACCATCCAGGGGGGAGCAGAAATACTTGTCACTTCATGCTACAGAAACCAGGATAGTCTCTGGCCTGATGGGCCACTTGCCTCATATGCAGACTGTAAATATCTAATATTTTTTACTAGTGTTGCATAGTCTGGGGGACAGTACTTCACAACAGAACTATACTTTATTCGCTATGCAATGCAACATGGCGGACTACAACAACGTGCTCTCAACAACCATACGGAAGACCGCTGACCAACATCTCCCCCCTTTGAAAAAAAACAAAAAACAAAAATAAGAAAACGAAAAGGCTAACAAGTCTTCAACAAAATTCTACGGAGTGAGTGTTCAAAGTCAATGTTTGAGAAGGACTAGGCTGTGACGTAGTCTTTCAGTCTTTCTGGGGGTTTGATTATTCTCCCAGATCTTGTCTGCTTCAACGGCGTGGAGGAGCCTTCCATGGGTTCTGGTTCCCTCAGGGAGGGTTCTGGTATCGCTTCTCCGGTTGTGTTCGGGTGCTCATGGATCTGCTGGTCGCACTGCGGATTGACTTCTGCATGTTTAGAGGGATTTGGCGCAGGGGTGGGGTTAACTGTCGTATCCACTGTGGGTCGGTTGACTACTGTCTGAGGTGGGATAATAGGTGGTGGTGGTGCGGCAGGTTTCAGCTGGACTCTGTTCCTTCGGATCGTGGTGCCATGAGAGGTACGAATCGTATAGGACCGTCCGTTGTCTTCCTTTATGACTTCCCCATAGATCCATGGTTTGCCGCGATGGCGGGGAGGTGGCTTGGCATATGCGTAACTGCCAACTTTGACTGGTTTGTGCTCCACACCGGCTGACTTGTCGTAATATGCTTTGCTGTCATGCCTTTTCTTAAGGATGTCGTCTTTTACGATGCGAAAGTTAATCATGGCAGGTGCCAAGAGATGATCAGTGGTGGGCGGTGTGGTGCTAGTGCGTCGTAGGAACATACGCTGAACAGGTGAGTATGTGTGCCCTTGAGGTGGGGTGTTTCTGTAAAGAAGTAGAGCTGTGTGGAAGTCATCGGCTTTCTTTAACATGGACTCTGCAACTTTAACGACAGCTTCTGCTCTTCCATTACCTTTAGGGTGGTAAGGGGAGGAAGTGGTGTGCTTGAAACCATATTCCACAGCGAACTTCCTGTGCTGGTCGCTTATGAACTGTGGACCGTTATCAGTGTGGCAGATTGCTGGAACACCATATCGTGCAAAGTGGGCTTTTGTCTTCTCAGTGACCGTGGAGGATAGGGTATCTTCCAGCTTGTCCAGCTCAATCCAGTCCGAGAAGTGGCACACAGTGACCAGGTAGCTTTGGTTGTGGAGCTCACAGATATCTTGACTCACTAACTCCCAGGGCCTTGTTGGTATCGGTAGAGATCTCATCGGTTCTTTTGGTGCGGTCGTACCGTATTGGGCACAGGTGCCACAAGCATCACACGTGTCTTGTATGGACTTTCTCATCCCTGGCCAAAAGAGCACTTCTCGGGCCATTCGTATGTTCGACTCTGCACCAAAATGGTTGGCGTGGATTTTCCGAAGCATTTCTTTATGCATAGTCTGGGGTACCATGACTTGCGTACCCTTGTATATTATACCATTCTGCACTGAAAGTTCGTCTCTATAGTTCCAGTAGGGACGCAAGGATTCAGGGATGGCTGATTTGTCTTCGGGCCATCCAGGGACAATGACTTTGTATAGTGCCGCCAGTGCGAGGTCTTTGCTTGTCTGTTCACGTAAGTGGTTTTCGGTGGTCTCTTCTAGCCTTGGGTTTCTGCAGTTCTGCTCAGACTCCATCTCCGTTCGGAAGACGTCGAAGTGTGTTACCCTTGCTGATATTGGTTGTGGAAGGGCTGCCCGAGATAGGGTGTCAGCCAGGTGGAGAGTCGGCCCTCTCTTGTATGTTAGGTCAAACCGATATCGTTGCAGTTTCATCAGCATCCTTTGCAGACGGGCTGGGGCTTTGTTCAATGGTTTCTTCATTATGGTTTCGAGAGGCTGAATGTCAGCCTTGCCATATAACCACTGGTCAAACTTCTGAAAGCAGTTGCATATTGCCAGGCACTCCTTTTCGATCTGAGAGTAACGCTGTTCTGTGGGACTCATGCTGGAGGATGTGAAAGCAACAGGCTGCAGCGTTCCATTGTCGTTGGGTTGTAAGAGTGCACCGCCCAGGGCATAATCACTGGCATCCGTCTGAAGTACCACTGGCTTGTGGAGATCATAGTAGGCTAAAACTGGGGCTGAACAAATCAGTTGCTTCGCTTTAGTGAATGCACTATCCTGAATGTCGGACCAGATGAACGGTACAGCTTCCTGGGTGAGCATTCGTAGAGGTTGTATCACCGAGCTTAGGTTTGCACAGAAGGGTGATAGATAGTTGACCATGCCAATGAAGCGCAAGAGTGCTGCCTGGTTCTCTGGAGGCGGCATCTGTGTTATTGCTGCTACCTTGTCGGGATCGGGTTTCATTCCTTGGTCTGAAATAATAGTGCCCATGAATTTGAGTTCCTTAAGCTTGAACTGAAGTTTTGCTGCATTGAGCTTGATGTTCTTTTGGTGACAGCATTCCATCAGAGCAATGAATCTTCTGTCATGGTCTTTTTGAGCTTCGTCATAGTTGTTTCCTTCTCCATATACTAGGATATCATCTTCAATGCATATGATGCCTTCTAGGCCTTCTAGGGCGGTTGTCAGCCTCATTTGGAACTCTTCAGGGGCGCTGGTAATCCCAAAAGGCAGACGAAGCCATCTGTACCTGCCGTATGATGTGTGCATGGTGGTCATCCATGATGAGTCCTCATCGAGAGGAATGTGAAGGAAGCCTTCTTTGACATCAACTAGGGAGAAGCATTTCGCTGCACTCAGTTTATGAAGCTGTTCATTTAGGGTGGGCATCTGGTGTTTTGGTCGATGGATGGCCTTGTTTACTGTTTGACTTGGGTCGATACACAGTCTGAACTTCTTTGGTGTTTCTCGGAGTAGTTCATTGGAGCACCAGGCGGTTGGTTCGTTTACCTTGGCGATAACCCCTTGTTCAACGTAACGATCCAAGGCTTGTTTTTTACGCTCTCGCTTTGCTACTGGTATTCTGTGAACTGGCATCTGCACAGGTTGTATGCTCTCATCTATTTGAAAATGAACAGGTGGACCAAGCTCACCAAGGCCTTCGAAGGTGTCAGCGTATTGGTCTAGAATGTCCTCCCTACGTAACTGGCCAGGAGGTGGAAGCTGTTGGTTTGATAGAACTTTGATTGGCTTTGACGGCGAAGGTGATGGATTACATGGGTTGGCTGTGGCCTCATGGAGTTGCCGAAGATGGTTGCAGGTCATGTTCATCTTTGGATGCTGCAGTGCAAAATCCCAGGGACGGGTAGGTTGGAACCTTGAGAGTTTTCCGTGTTCGGCACTGACGTGTTCTACCACTGAGGATAGGGAATGGATTTCATCTGCGTGTACTTTGATAAGTCCCAGTCTCTCGCTGTCGCTCCCTGACAGAAGTGCTGGTTTGCATCCGATAGAAGAATCTGGCAGGACTTGAAAGGTGAGTGTTACATACTTGTGCTTTCTTTCACATACTAGATCCACCTGACCTTCAGGTTCCAACGGTTTGGAGTTTCCATAGGGATATAGACGGTAGGGAGATCATTTGAGTTCTGCATCTGGCAGAAGGGAGCGCAGGGTATTGATGGACATGGTGTTGCATGTTGCTGCGGTGTCTATTTGAAACTTGACTTGAGTGAATGCTGAGCCTGTCGCAGAAAGTGACAGGGTTGTGAAGTATCGCTTTGCTTGGCTGGAGTCGGCAACGCTGTGTACTTGTGCTTCCAAAGAATAAGTAAAGACACAATCATGATCAAAGGATGTGTCACATGGCTGCTCCTCTGTGACGTACATGTCGGTGTAGTGAAGATCTCGTGATTGGGTAGATGTGTTTGCACGTGGATCATGTCGCTGGCCACTCAGTCGTGGATCACGTCGCTGGCCATTCGCGCTCTTTGTGTATTCCTTCCTACCGGATCTGGAATCTGGTACTTTAAACTTACGGTCTTCTAGGCAGACTCTGGCGAAATGGTCATTACCACCACACGTCGAACAGGTCTTTCCTTTAGCAGGACATACTTTCCAGGGGTGGGCACCTCGGCGGTCCCCACACCAGAAACACGTTCCAGGCTCCCTGCGGAGTTTCATCTGGCTGTGTCTGAGGCCTGTCCAATGGACTTCTTCATCCGTTCCTTTCGAAGAATCCATGATTAATTTGTTTGTTTGCTTTGCAGACTCTATGGCTCTTGCTTCTGCCACCACATCTTGCAGGGTTTTCTTAGAGTTGTCAAGTTTTACGTGTGTTTTGAGGAGCTCAGTTCTCGTGTGATCCTCATTGAGGCCAAAAATAAATTTGTCTCTAGTGAGTTCATCAGTGAGCTCACCGTAAGCACAAAGGCTGCTCGCTTGGCGTACTTTGACTTCCCACTCTTGTATGTACTCATGCGAGGTTTGGGATGATGTCCAGAACTTGAAACGGTCGGTGAGAAGTGAACTCCCTGTGGAGCCTGTGTAGTGGGCGCATAGTTTTTCCATCCAAACCCATGGTTTCTTCTTGTTGTCGTTGGGGATTTGAGGTTCGATTGTGTACCTAAGTACAGACAAAGCTTCATCTGGAAGTGAAGATCGCAGGGCAGAAATTTCTAGTAACGGGCTTTTGTAGTGATCTGCACGTTCGGTGACAGGATCTTTGCCAAGGTTACGATAGTTGGCTTGGATGCAATAATCATTAAAACGAAGTTCAAAATTCTTGAAATTTTCACTCACATTACCCACAAGTTTGAGCTCCGGTCTTTTGAGGTTTGCCATTGTGTAATCCCACTTCTGACACCAAGTCTGGGGGACAGTACTTCGCAACAGAACTATACTTTATTCGCTATGCAATGCAACATGGCGGACTACAACAACGTGCTCTCAACAACCATACGGAAGACCGCTGACCAACAGCATGATAATGTTCACAGATGATATAAGCAAACCTTTTTGTGACCCATTCTAAGACCTGTTTTCTTCCTTCTGTTTAGTTGTTAACAACATGCCTTTAAGTATATGTAACTTGACACTAGATGTTTATTCCGATGGCACAACTTTATCTAAAAGGTCTAGTTGGAAAAATGTGACCCATCTTACTGAATCAGGGGCAAATCTGGGAATTTCTGAAAGGCGACATGTACACACCTTCATAACATTTGAGTCCATGGGTGTGGATGGCAAGCGTCACGGGTGCAAGCTTCTCAGGTGCTCCGGTGATAATTTTTTTCAATGTTTTCCGATTTCATCTTCAACCCCACGCCTAGATCTGCCTCTGTTGAATGGAAATATGCTCTGTTTGTCTGTTTCTGGACAGTTAAAGTGGGCAGATTGATCTCTCAAAATATTTATAGGGGATGATCTTAATTTTGATTGTTGTATAGTAAAAAAAGGGCACAGCTTTGGTCAAACAGTGCTCTTTTCCAATTATGGCAGGTGTGACCCATTTACAACTGTACATTAGAAATACACAAAGTCTGAGTGCAAATTACAGTTTATATACAATATATAATTTGATAAAAGAACTCTGCTATTATTAAATTGGGGGGGGGGGGTACATGTACATGTAGTTGTTTTTGGGATGCAAACTGCATTAAGGTAATAACTCCATCACGATTTACACCAATATTTTGTTTCTTGTTTTTGAAGGATTTTTGTTTGCAGGAAAGATCACTGTTTGCCACAGACATGACATCTGATGAAGAGAAGCGTTGGGTTGTTGTCGGAGTGGCTTCAGCGAAAGTTGCTGCTGCCTTTCGTGACACCATCCAGAAAGCAATGGCCTCGCATTATGCACACCTTGATACACACTGCAAGTCTCTGTCTCCACCTTGTAAGCTGAGTACACTGACATTCAGCCATGCAAGTAAAGACACCACTTTGAAATGGTTGAAATTTGAGAATATCAATGGTAACAGCCAAATGCATGGCAAAGCCAAGAAAAACTACAACTACAGTGTATCTTCTGAGGTTGAACTGGCAAAGCTGTACCTTCCTGACTACCTAGCCAGGTTTTCAGCATTTGATGAGTCCCTGGACTTGGCTGCCATCCTCCGTCTACTGGGATGCTCTAAGCCACCACCAATCTTCCCCTCCCCTGTTCAGATGGCAGCTGATCATGTCAGAGACAACTGCAGGAACAAGTGGGCACATCCTAATTTTAGTGAGTGGACTGAAAGTTTCTTCAATGATTGTTTTTCAAAGCTTGAGGACTTGGTGAAAAGTGTTGGTCTGCCCAGTGTTGAAGAAAAGAGCTTATTAGATCAGCTGTATGAGTGGAAAACAAAAGGTAGGATTAAAAATTCATGAGGTTGAAAATATCCCATTGTTGGCTTAAATTGACAGTCACTACATGAACTATTAATAATACATGTCATGGGTACCCAATTTTGAGTTTTTTAATGGCACAAGAAAATTAAATGTGCTGTAACAGTTGCAAACTACTGTAGGTTCAAACCCTAAGGCAAGTGATCCTCATGGTGAATACAACTGCAAGTTCCTTTTTTGCATTCATGTATAGCCTGATGCTTGGAGGTGTGGTGGCCTCGTGGTTAGTGCGCTCGACTCCAGAGCGAGCAGTCTGGGTTCGAGCCCTGGCCAGCGACACTGGGTTGTGTTCTTGGGCAAGACACTTTACTGTCACAGTGCTTCTCTCCACCCAGGTGTATAAATGGGTATAATGCTGGGGGGATGAGGTTTTCAATAGGTTGCTAGCACAGTCTTGTATCACTAACTTAGTTGACATGACAAATATGACGATGTCTTTGAGTTTGTCACATTTATCACAGTGTACATGTGCACTTTTTTTGGCCAACATGAAAAAATAATGTAGTGAGATTCATTTAAATCTTTTGTTTGTCATTGTCAATTTCAGAGAAGCTTCTGAAAAAAAGTTACCTTAATAAAATTAACTAATTGAACATTAAATTAAAACAGTTGAAGTGAAGGATAAAATTTACTTGTTTGACTGCCACTTTGTCATCTGTTCAAGTTCTGGTTAGTGTTTAGACTGGTTTTTATTGGATGGGTTGGTAGTACAACACTCAAGTGAAAGCTGCTTCAGCTTGCATAGTTTTCCTCACAAAATGACCACAGGCTTTGTTCAAGGAGAGGGATGTTTTACATGTACGTGTAATCTAAATTCAAAGAAGAATCCTAATTAACAATGTATATTCCTCGATTCCCACCGAGGTCTAAAGATTTTTTCTTTGCCTCGTGTGGTTCCCTGATTCCCTTTACTAGGGCTAACGCCCAGTGGGTTATTCATGGGTTAAATTAGCACTAAAATTTACACTTCAGAGTTAATTCTCTGTTACTTCATTTATATTCCTTCAAGGTTGCCAAATGGTTCTGGGGCATCTAGTTGATGACGAACTTTTGAAAACAGTACAACGAACCCTAGAAGACTTTCGGAAGGAATTTGCGGTTGTTTCAGAAGCTGTTACCTCTCTCCAGGACCAGCAGCAATCTCTAGAAGACAAATTTGAAGAACAAAAGCAGAGGCTTGATGAAATGTCAGCACGGCATAGCGAACAGAGGGAAAATTACAACCGAATATTGGAGATAATGGAGAGCCTTAAAACACAACTTGAACAAGGTATGTACACTATGCTGCAAGAGTTTCTCCTGTGAAGCTTTTTACCTCCCTCTCTCTCTCCCAGTCAGGGGGGAAGAGAAAGGGTTCTTTACATGTATTCCCCTGAACATCCTCACCCTTAAAAAGGGGTCGATGTCTCTTTTTTGTCTCACCAAACTCGCTTAGTTCTGTACCACTTTTTTGCAGAAGTAGTCCTAACTTTCACACTATAGTTCGTTCATTAAGCGCAACCATTTTCCTATCACTGTTTCCCTGCTTGCCATGCTTTACACCAG
>CM042748.1:12051204-12066532 GCA_022496165.2 Catalaphyllia jardinei
CGCCCAACACGAAGCTTTCCCATGTTAAGTGACATTTTGTGCATTTGCGATTTAACCAATCAGATCATGATACCAGATTAACGGCGGCATCAATAGCATGGCTCGCTTCGTTCACGGGAGCCTGTTCGCAGCCTAGTATGGTAGAGGCCTGGTGGCCTCATTGTTAGTGCGCTTGCTTGTGTGGGTCGAGCGGTCTGGGTTCAACCCAGCTGAGAATGTTATGTTACTGTCATCGGTAACTCTTTACTCTCAGAGTCTCTCTACACCCAGGTGTATAAATGAGTATCAGCAAACTTAACATTGGGCTTAACCCTCTCTTCGACTAGCATCCCATCCAGTAGGTGTAGAAATACTTCTAGTCACTTAAGCATGGTATCGAAACAAACTGGGGTGGGATAAACACCGACCTTATGGGTTGCCGAACATTGCCACGTTTAAAGTCAAAGTTTTTTTTCTGGATGGCTGTTTTTTTGAAGGTGTTGTCTTTTTTTTTTTTTTTTAGAAGGCCCGGCTGTAAGGCCTTTTGATTTGGAAACCTTCCGCGCCAAACTTGCTGATCGCTACAAAAGGACAGCAACAGTACCAACATCTGTTTGGTCCACCAAAAGCAAAGAGGATATTCGCCAGGTGTACACGCGTCTGTCTATGAAGAAAGAGAAACAATCAGTGCCGGTTGATTATACTGAACTTTTTAAGAAAACTAAAGAAGGTCTTTTTCCAAAGAGGATACTTGTTGAGGGCCAAGCGGGAATAGGAAAGTCCACTTTTGTGAAGAAACTATCTCTGGATTGGGTTGAACCTGATGAAACAAGCGTGTCTGAAGAAAGAAATGTTCTGAAGAAATTCGAACTTGTCTTATTTATTAAGTTAAGAGAAGTGTCTCATTGCGATACCTTGCAAGATGTAATCAGGAGCTCCGACCTTTTTCCAGAGGAAGATAAACATCTGACGGACGATTTACTTCATTACATTACTGAGAATCAGGAAAGGATCCTATTAGTATTTGATGGCTATGATGAGTATGGAAAAGGAAGCGATTCCGACGTTTATCGTGTTTTCAAGGCGGATAAACTGCGAAACTGCTGTGTCCTGATGACGTCACGATCTTCTCAGGCTGATGATGTGCGGGAATACGCAGACGTGGAAGCTGCGGTTACCGGATTCAGTGGAGAAGACATCAAAACGTACTTGAAGAAACGGCTTGGAGAGGCAGAGGCAAAGAACCTAGTGAAGCATCTCGAGAAACGAAGGCTGATTGATGCAGCAAAAGTCCCCTTACTGACGCTCTTTTTTTCCATTCTGTGGAAAAAGGGAAAGGAAGAGTTCATTGCCAGGGCGAGGACAAGAGTTTTTCGCGAAGTTATTCAATGCATTTTGGATTATGGTCACAGAAAATATCCTTCTAGCCCTTACAAAACTGTTGAGGATAGCGAGGACCTCCTATTTCAGCTTGGGAGAGTGGCTTTAGAAGCACTGTTGAACGATGATCTTCTCTTTGAGTATGGTAAACTGGAAGCAGTGAAGTGTGATGCTCCTACCGGTGTTATTCATGGATTCCTCCAAATAACAGAAGATGCGGAAAACGTGCGTCCAGCTGAAAGGGTGTCTTTCATTCACAAAACAATTCAAGAATTTTTGGCCGCCTGGTATATTGTCCACAAATGCGTTTCTGAAGGTGACCTTGGACCACTCAAAACGTATGCCAGTAATTTTGAGAAGTGTCTGCGTTTTGAGAATGTCTTTCAGTTCGTCTGCGGTTTGTCTAGTGATGGAGCAGTGTTAGTTTTGGACCACCTCCGTTCGATTAAACGCGCCGATCCCAGCCTTGATTTATCAAAGACTGTAGTTTTGCCAGGGACAAGTAGTCACACTTGCTATGACGTCCCTCACCGGCAAGAAGCATTTCACGACATGGTTTTTGGGTTATTCGTGGAAGCTCAGTCTAAAGACGGACTCCTGAGACGTTGTATTCAATGCACTAGTGGAATGGTCCTATTTTCAGAACAACTCCTTCAAAACGTTTTGGAAGACAGAAATGTTGCCTGTGAAATTCATTCTGGAGCCATTATTTTTAGGAACTTAAAGTCTGACCTGCCCTTCTCCCTGGGGAAGAACTTACGATCGTTTCTGGACGGTTTGGGTGTAGCAATGAGGATGACAGAAGAATCCGAAGTACTCGACTTGGGAGATTTCTACAGAAAGTTCTTAAATTGTGGCGTCCTTTGTATGTGTAATTTCAGCGCTGTTTTACTGATAAATGAAGGTAGGATGTCGTTTTACATCACGGATCTGACTGTTGCCTGTGACCCGCATGAATCCATGTTTACCGGATGTCCTGTTGACCCTGTTCATGTCCAGTTGGTCCTGTTGATGGTAGAAAGCATCAACAACGACGAGGAGCGCATTAAATCCCTTCGACTGGAGCATTTGGTCCCACTTCCATTTCCTTTTGAAAGAGACAGCGATACCAAATCAGTCGTGAACGCAGTAAACCTTGTGGCCGTGGAGTCATGCCTGAAACATCTGCAGTCTGTAGAATGTGTTTCCACTCATAGCAAGGAACTGCTTCGTGACCTTGGTGTGCTTGCTGCAAAGTCCAAATACCTGAATTGTGTAGATTTAAGGGTTGAAACTGATGTGTATGAATTTCTTGAGCAAGTAAAAGAGCCTACTGTTCGGATATCCATTCGACATTTCCATACTTGCACCCCAACAGGAGCGAAACGACTTGCCATTTTATTAAAAAAATTCAGCAACATCTCAGCGTTGAGTCTCAACTTAAAACATTGCAATGATGTACTTGTGAAGACCTTAGTTGATGCGATGACACACAATACAGCTGTTAAGATACTTTGTTTGAAAGAGGTCGACTTGACGGGAAGTGCGGCCGTAGTCCTTGGTCACTCTTTGTGTCAGATGCCCGCTCTAAAGGTTCTTATTGTCAATGGGAAGGACAACCACTTAGGACTACCACAGATGCAAGCTCTGTTCGGGAAATTTTCTAGAGAATTACCTCTGAGAGAACTTGAACTTAGCAATTTTCTTGTTGAAAAGAGCGGTCTTCGGTTTCTTCACAAAAGCTTTAGGTTCTTTCCCAGGCTACAGGTTCTTCGGCTTAATCAATTAGGTATGGATTCTGAAGACGTCTGCCGTCTCATATCTGGCGTAAACTTTCCAGAATTGCATCAACTGCACTTTTCAGAGAACCCTCTGGGCCATGGGATAACGTCTATCAAGGAACACATTGTTGGTTTTCCATCGCTCTTGCAGCTTGGCCTGTATGGAGCAGGATGTCTTAACGAAGACATTGACTGTATAAACCAGACCGTGAAAAAAGTCCGGCCGATGTTCAACGTTTGCATTATGACAGGTCTAATGAAGGTGTGGTAGACGGTAGAAAAAAAGAAACGGATTGTCAGTGTGATTTTTGAAACTATTCCGTAACCATCTATTGAACTTTAATCCGCGACTCAAACGGTTAAAACACTTGAGAAATACTTAAGCTCTGCTGTTATTTGAATTTGGATTTGTTGCAGCCATAAGAAATCGTAATGCCACAAGGAAAGCTCTTGTACTTGTTATCGAGCTAGGTTGAGTGGAGGGAGAGAATACCGTTAAAAAGGGCATTTTTTATTGTAATATTCTAGGTTACATTAATTTGTTTCCGTTGTATAATATTTTCACAAAACTTCCTAATATCTTGTTTTTATCCATCGCATTGTCTTTACATGAAGAGACAACCAAAACGCGTTTAAAGGAGATATTGACTTAGTGATTAAAGGTAGAGGTAATATTTCGTTCAAGTAAGCGTCTGAGGCACTGCCAATTATAGCAGCTAGTGCTAGTTTACGTTTAGTTTAGCTGTAACTTGTTTACAACGCTTGGTTGTAACTCAATCAGCGTGTTTAGTTTTGCCATGTTTGACTTTGCCAATTTTATATATGAAGTCTGAAATACATTTGATAGCAAAATGGGTTTTGTAAGATAATATGAAGAAGGAGAAACATTTCAATGCATGGATCTATTACCTACAGCCGAGGGTTGTTTTGGACTTCGCAAGGGTCTTAATAACGTTTAGTGGTTAACGTAGATATTGTTATACTACTATTATCAACCTTATGCAAAGCATTGTCGCAACAAATGTAAGCGTTCTCAACTTGAAATGAGCAACGCGAAGTCTATATGTATTGATATACAATACCTGGAACTGCTTTCCTGTTTTTTCTGATCAGACCACGAAGTTCCTTATATGAATTGAACATGTGTTTAGTGCGAAGCCTTGCAAAGCAGGTTAATATTTCAAATAAAAGGAACGAATTCTTAAGCTTGGGTAGTTTAGTGATTAACTACGGAAGACCTTACCGGGGAAACAAAGTGCGCGTTCCATTCGACCAAAGTTTCCGGAAATCCAGGCTCACAATCGAATGAAACAGGAAGTTTTCGGAAACTCGTTTCGAAAATTTTCGTCAACCTCTCAAGGTTGTCCTTGAGCGCTCTTCCATTCGACGTACCAAAAAATCCGGTGTGAATTTCCGAAATTTATTTGGGGCGAATGGAAGAAAATTTTCCGAATGAGTACACCAGAGCGTTAAGCGGTAAGCTGCACTTTATTTTGCTTGAAATTTTCCTATGACTTGGAGGTATGAATCGCAGATATCGAGGCAAACAGAACACTGATACGTCGACATCGTGACTTTTTATATACCACAACACCAGGGACCTTACACAAACCACAACGGTAGCGAAAATGCTGCAAAACAAGGGATTTGATGAGCGGTACAATGGTTCTGCACGCGTTATTAAGTATTTAATGACTGTCCCCGAGGGAAACAGCGAATTTTTTTTTCCTCGAGACCCTCGGGGGAACATCGAGGGCGAGGGGAAACAAAACCCACTGTTCATTTGATACTGACTCATCGTTGAATTTCCGGAATTTTCAGTTGAATGTTTCGCCTTCGGGAAATTCAACAATTTCCTGAATTTCTGTAACCTCTCCCAGGAATTTCCTCAGCATTTGTCCCCATTTCGAAGATTCATAATTTTTGGCCGAATAAAATGTGCCCCTTCTTCCGGAGATTTGGAAATTCCGGAAATTTTCAGTTTCAATAGTCATTTTTATCCGGCATAAATGGTCCCTAGTTCCTCTAGCGAATAGTAGGGAGTTTAAGCAAACCATGACCGCTACGGCGAAGAAAGCGTCACCAAACAAAAGGTTTAATAAGCAAAACAATAGCTGTGTACGTGCGTTTTGAATCTTTGTACAACGTGAAATAACTACGTTCTGTGTACGTTGGAGAACGCGAACTGCAATGACTAATTTGTCGTATCTTTTTTTGGAATGGAACGCTGTCGGTGCATGTTAAGCCTGAGCAAGTTTTTAGACCGATAGGCGTACTAAAAAGATTTACAGAGTTGCGACATTCGAACGTGAGATATAAATTCATTTTTAACAAAGCATCGTCCTCGCCGTCGCCGTCGTCATTGCTAAAACTCCCTACTGCCTCGAACAAACCTACAACCTGGCAGTCAGTCGACACTACACTCAGTGCAAAACGTTCTGCCTCAATTCGAGCCTAACATCTGCTTTTCTGGAAAATTGTGGACTGGACTGAATTTTCTGTGGATATTAGCGCCCGGTTTGCTTAATTTCTTGGGAGAAAAGTTGGCAATCAAGTCTCTCTCATCACACGAAAATGATGCTCGAGTTTCCAGTACATTTCGAATCAACAAGGGCAAAAGAAATTCTTTAATTAGGCCCTTCAGTTTGATCCAAACGAGGTGGTGGTATGAAAAGACGGGAAAATTTGGCCGCGGTGTTCATCTTTATGTTACAGATAATAAATCGTGTGGAAAGGGAGCGAGACAGAATTTTCTTTCGAGTTGTTCCTTAAACAACTTCCTCTAAAGACGTCTATAATCTGGAAATTGTTAGAGTTACGCGGCTTTCAGTATCAGTATCCACAGGTATCCCAGGCTCACTGTGTGTATGTCGTATTACATGACATGGGCAAATAAAGAGAACATATTAGGCGAAGTTTAGGTCTGAAAAATTGCTAGAAAATGGAAATAAAAATCGATGAAACTTACCATGTGGCGAGTTGTTGTTGTCCTTAATACGTACACGAAGTTTTGGGGAAATAAGTTTTCACCTTTCCTTCATAGTTTGCAAGGTAGGAGGCAGACAAGAAAGTGGGGCTCCGATCGACCCGAGACCAGCACGATTTTTTTCGCGAAAATCGAATCCAGTCGCTAAATAAACATGTCAGGCTTGTGGAACATGAATTTTTTCAAACCATGAATCCACCAGGCTCCGCAGAACTTGTACGTTAACCTACCAAAATGGCGGCCCGAAACCGTTAGGATCGTAACTGGTCTAATTCAAAAATGGCACGGAGCTCGGGGGCCGGGGCGCCTTGTGACGAGAATAATAACTCCCCGTGGAGGGAAGAGAGTGTCCCAGATTGCTCAAAGATAAAAGTCACTGTCCGACCCCCTTCCCTCCCAGACCCCCATGTTACGTTACGTGGCATCACACAGTGAGCCTGGGTGACCTGTGTCAGTATCAAGATTAAAATGGTGTGCGTGCGCTGCTCACATCAGAAACCACCAAGTTCACTGATGTGTAACAGGACAATCCAAAATACTGAAGGTACGTAACAAACTTTACTAATGATCAATGCCTAATTTTATGCCGAAGATTTCGCTTTCTGAACAAAATTGTTTCCGTTTTGTACTCTTTCCGTGAATTAGTTGCTGCTTTTCTTCTTCGTTCAGTGCCTTTGATGAACAAAGTACGAAACCTTTCAGTCAAATGTTTCTATTTCAAACATTCCGTGGATATTGGGAGTTTAAGAAAACCACGAAGGCAACGTCAACGGGAACGTCGCTAAACAAAAGGTTTAATGAGCAGAACAATAGCTGTGCACGTGCGTTGTAAATCTTGGTACATTTCTTTGCCGTCCTCTGCAGAACAATAACCTGAAATAACCAAATAGCGATACTCACCGTTACGTCACCTATTGTCATTAATGTGCCAACCAGAGGTTTATTGGCTGTCGAAACAAAGGATTCTTTTGTTCTGTAGTTGGCAAAATTATACCAAAAGACTTGTTTGTAAACAGCGAGTATCGCTATTCTGCGGTGTCTGGAGAACGTGACACTTTTATTGCAAATTAAATGCTGTGTCCAGATTCAGTTTCGTTTTGACAGTGACAAGCAGTGACTTTGCCGCCGGGATTACCGCAATATTCCTAGGTAAAATACAGACAAAAGGTTTAATGAGCAGAACAATAGCTGTGCACGTGCGTTATAAATCTTTGTACATTTCGTTGCCGTTCTCTGCCAAACAACGACGTGAAATGACCAAGGTTTGCGTATTTTGGAGAACCGAGACGACGACGGCAAATATTTTGGATTTTCTTACGGAATTGATCGCTGGCATTACATATTTAGTTTGAGTACGTTTTTAGACAGATTTGCGCCCTGAACGGGTTTAGTTACTTACGACATTCGAGAGTAAAAATTAAATCCAGTTTTTACTAGGCGTCTTCCCTGGCGTCGCAGTGCTTAAGTTCCCTAATTAAAAAGCTCCCTATTTGGAGTTCCGGGCATGGCGTTGCCCATTATTTCTTGCATGTCTGTGTTAGAAGGTTCAGCAAATCTTTTTTCAGTCTTTTCGCCTACCGCCGAACAAAACTAAGAACGGCGACACCTGGAGCACTTATGTGATGTGCCATCTGAGGACAAACCTAGGTATAATGGCTGATGGGCAAGATGCAGTGAACCAATGAGACAGCTAAAGCTGCGTTATCTTAATCTTAATAAGATTAAGTAGTGAAAAAAAGAGTCCGTTTCTGTGAATCGTGGTTTATTAGTAAAGGATAAAAACTAAAACAACATTTAGTTATTGTTTGTGTATATGTGAATTTCATAATTCTATTTAAGAGAAGTTCGCTTCGGTAACGACTTCAATGACATGCCAATAATTTATCACTTCAAACATGCTAAATGTTTAAAAATATCTTTGAGTAAATAACTTAAAACTATCAAAAACATTGACACAAATTGATCAGATGTTTTTCCTACCTAGAGTAATTCTAATTCATTCACATTCGGGAACAAGTGCAAGTGTCGTTCTGTTAATTAAAGTAAATCCTCTCTCTAAAATTTCAGACAGTTTCCCCGAGTCTAACTGGCCAATCAGAAGTGGGCAAGAGCATTTAAACACCACGCTGGAGGTTATGACGCCAGCCTTTGACGTCATGATCATATATCAGGTTGCCAAGCAACGAATCTTCTGGTGATCTCAGATTTTGTCTTCTCAAGCAGCAGTTTATAATGCTAACTGCAAGTAAACAGCAGTAATAAAAGAAGACTGCACGGGGATATGCCCGTATTTAAACCATAGAGTGTTTCTGTCGAGGAGCTATCGGCTGACAGTTGCCCCGTTTTAAAAGCATCAAAATTCCAAGGAGCAACTATCAGACCGATATTTCCGCGACAAACACTCTATTGTCTTTATTTATCACCACTACGCCAGTTCAAAAATCATACAACCTTTTTAAATGAAGGCCGTGAAAGTCAAATGTAAACTTTGAATAATAGAAAAACGAAAATTCGACTAATAAAAATTTCAATTGTTTATTTTCTGTTCACGGACGAGTACGGATAGTCTCTCTCCACGGATAAACACTATCGCGTAATGTGATCAATTTAAACCAAAAGAATCGAAGAAAATTTAGTGGTGAACTATAACACGGAACAGTTTAGACGCATTGCATACCACTATAAAAATAATTTATCACAATGCTAGATGAGTAACTTAGAACCTCAAAAGACGAAAAATACACACACAAAGAGTTTTAGTCTTGGCTTCGTTCCTCCCCGAGGTTTTCATGACCAGCGGGGAGTAATCAAGCTTATTTCCTGACGGGGCTCGATAGGCTGAAGGGGACCAAAATTTTTTTTTTTTAATATGGTAAAGAAAGATCAAGTGTGTACGATTGCACTCATGAAGAGGTAATTTGTTTTAGGTTTTACTCAAAATGGTCGCTCTGGAAACCAGCCACACCCTTTTGAGGCTTTAATTTAAGCATTGATAGCACTGATGCCAGTAATTCCTGCTCTTTGATAAAACAAGATTTGACTTTCAAACAAGCACATCTTGCAAGTTTCTGTTTCGTTTTGTGCAGCGAGCTAAAGTTTTGACAGCTAACTCTTGTTTTCAGTGCTTTTTACAGGCTTCATTTGAAAATAACTTTTTTTGCAACAAACCCAGTGGACAAATTTTCTGTGTCACGTGACAGATGTGAAATATTACGATTCTTATAGTTCAGTGCATCGCGACACTATTGGTCTTTGATTACCCCGAGTTTCAGGAATTTTTAGTCAATACTCTCCAAAGTAGGAATGTTAGCGCGAAGTCAGTTGGCACAAAAGTAGACTTTTGAGAAAAATGCACTTACACCCGCTTTCAGTGTTACGTGCATAGGCGACATTTTCACTCATCTATCAACATGCCATCTTTCGACATGCTATTTAAACGGCTGTTTAACTGCGAAACAGCCAATTTGTCATGTTATTAGCGGAAGAAATGACAAATAAATGATAATTACTGACCTGACATGGCTGAAGAAGTTTGTAAACACTGCATGTTTCCAGATTTACAAGATAATTAAACGATTTGCGTGAAGTCGATCAGCTCTCAATGGTGACTTCCGGTAGAATTAGGCCGCTAACGCGTTAGTATTCGAAAGATGTAAACATTCAAAATAGTCGATTTATCTTTCACAGAATGACGTCTTGATACTCCCAACCTTATTTTGATGTCAAATAAATCAATCTTTCATGACTAAAAAGTTCGACCGTGGAGTCCGTTGATTCAACATTTTGATGTGGGCCAGGTTACATAGCATGTCGAAAGACGAACAAATATGTCGCCTATGCACGTAAAACTGAAAGCGGGTATTACGTTTCTTACACGCGATACAATGGATTAAGCATTTAACAAGCCAGGAAGCTGTGGGGAGGGGAGCGTTTCATGTGCAGGTTTCATATTAGAGGAGTGCAATTGTTGTATTCTAAAAAGTTACCGCAGTTGTAGGAAATATTTTTTTATAAGGGAAATGTATGAGTTTGTGATGGTGATTCGGACAGCACTTTTCACGTGATTACAGTTATCGAGTTGTATCTCTTAACAGCCTTCCTGCAAAGTATCGTTCATATTTATTGAAACTGATCCCCATTTTGGTTACTTTCGGACTGTAAACAACCGTCGCTATGGCCGCTGCTACGTAAAAAAAAATATACCACTGAGTTCTCTCCTTGAATTTTACAATCATCTAGAGGCAAATTCAGCAAGATCGTTTCAAAATGCTTTTTGAAAGTGCTCAAGGGCTTTAAATATTATGTTTTTAAAAACATCGTATTTTTTATGAATGTCGTCTTTTTTCAGCCTATCGAGCCCCCTTAAGCAGCTGTTTAAAACCTGACCACTGAACACATGTCTTAGTGTTGTATCGTTATCTGCCCAGATTTATAAATACTTACGAAATTTCATATCACGCTTGTATGTTTACGAATAATAAATTAGTCTAAAACTGCTTTTCTATGACTCGAGTTTGAATATATACCATCAGACAAACACCTCACGAGTTTCTTGTGCAACATATAGAAGCCTTGGCTATGGCTATATGGCCAAAAAACAGTAATTAAATCACTTATCTCCAAGTCTTCTTCAACTGCACTACGTAACGTAAAAGGACTTGAGATTCCTTGTACACGACATACTCGCTGAAATTATTGTAAAAATAGCGTGTATTAAACTTTTCAGCTAAGCCGGGCTGGTTGATACGTACTCCAGCCGGGACTACAGCCCCGTAGGGAGTGGTGACATTTTCACTGGGGTCCGGGATTACTTTGCTGACTGCCAACACGCTGTTAAATCCCTCGGGAGCACTCTCTTGGTACTCGCGATTGACAAATTCCTTGACTTTCCCAAGGGCAACCTACAGAAACGAGGATAGGGTAAGCATTTGGACAATACACCAAGTTTACAGTTGTGTACTCAGTCGCCTTTGACTGGCAACCAGGCTCGAGATGACTGCTTTTATACAGAACTCTCTGCTTTTGTCATGTAAATGAAAACTAGTTAGCAAAAGTTCAATTTGATTTACACAACAAAAGCAGCCAGGTCTGAATCAAAACAAGGTCACCTACAGTCTTGCTGCCATTGAAATGCCAGGACACTGAAACGAAAACTGTAAAATAGTCTATCTGTGTGTAAATGAGAAACCTGAAGTATGGGATGGCATGGCGCGAGGTATTCGACTCGCACTGTTACACTGCGTTGTATGAAGTTAAATAGTCCGAGTAACACCGGTGCTTTCGTCGATCATTGTGCCCATTGCACGCACAGGTCATACGAAGTAACCCACCATGTTTTGTATCCATGCGATGCATTCCACGTTTAACGCTGTTATTTGCTTGCAACTGATCGTCACGATGCAAAAGATAATTAGTCCAGAAGATACACACATCATTTCACATTTACTTTAGTGGATTAACTTCCTTTATGCATTTATATAATACATGTAATTTTAGAGGGAAACAAAGTGAACCCATTGGCTTTTACTTTGCAACATTCCTCGGAGCTCACCTCACAAAGTAGCACAAATCCTGTGCCACCATAATCCATATAGTCCATACCCTTCTCCAGACTGTCAGAGGTATAGATACCCTGTGGTATATGCAACATAGAAAGAAACAACATAGGATTTAGTCTGATTGTATCGATTGCAAAAATGCCCTCATAGGTCTGCAATGCGTCCGTGTTCCTACTGCAGTTTTCTGCGTACAGGTCAGTTTTGAAGGTGCGTGTACAGGTGGAAGGAATAATTTGTGCCAGCCTGAATAATATAACAGGAAATTAGTAGAGATTACTCTCGGCGGATAAAATGTTTACAAAAGACTTTTGCCGGTAGATTTTGCATAACCGCGGAAACAGATGTCTTTCGACCCGCGTTTGTGTTAAGGACGTGAGGTCTGACTGGAATCATTCAGTTTGGTTGTCACGCGATTTTGATTTTCCCCGCGCAAGAAACAACCATTCACAGGCACTACACGAGCCATGCGGTGCTACAAAGAATGGCATTTTCGCCTGTATTTGTGCTCGCATTTCTCGCAGAAGGGCGGGGAAGATTAGGTGACGAAAGCCGATGCATTGGAACTTTCGTTTTGTCAGTTATATTGAAGCCGACATCTAAAACATTGGCGGAAATTAAACCATCACCAACCTTCCCTAAGGACCATCCTGAGCGGGAGGCCTCTGGAGGAGCAATCTTGAGGCCCTGCTGGAGGATCCCCAACATGTTGGCAGTTTTAGTGCCATGCCACAGCAGGCGATGGTTACCAGGCACTCCACAGTTAGCCAAACGCTCGGCTTCACCTGAACGAGAGACCCTGAAAACAGCACTAATCTCAAAGCTTTGACGTCCACCTAAAAAACAATTTAAAATGGGTACGTAGTGGTCAAAAGGCGGAGTGTAAAGGATTGATAAGTCTGTTGGTTACTGGGAGGGTTGGTCATTTCTTTACTGCTTTAGCGGAAGAGCAAGTAAGGAATGAGCGACAACCAACGCCATAATTAAGCAATGACTCGTGTCTTAAGTCTTGGAGATAAAACAAAAGTGGTCAATAACGAACCCAGGTAGTCGAGAAACAAAACGTAACACTCACCATTTTTATTTCTAACCTCTTGATGATGAAACATAACCCACTAAGAAAAACAGTCTACGTAACTGGAACACAAGCAGTACTTAATACGTGGTCTCGGGCTCGTTTTGTACACATTTCACCGATTTACACCACGTACCAATTCAATACACTATGTTCTCCAACGCATATCATGAACAGTGAAGCGATTAAAAACTCAAACACTAGAAAAACCGAAACACACCAAGAATTATTACTTTTATGACAAACTTGCAAACAAGTGATTGAACAAACTACTTACGTGAGTTGTGTATGTACTCCAGTATAAGTTGACATTCATCCGAGTCTGGGTTCAGTAGCTCCAAGCGACATTCAAGTGATTTGTAGACATAATCCAACGGGTTTATCTCTGAAAGGAAGAAAGGATAGAGTCGCAAGATTAAATTTTGACTTATTCCTACTAGTGGCATACGCATATTTTTAAAAGTACGTTATGAGAATTTTGTCATTTTTGAGCGTTGCGTGACAATCTGAACGGCTGGAAAGGATACTGAGAATTTCCTGGTCCAGCCATACAACAGTTGACGTTCTTTGAGCTTGTCGCGGAATCGTTCCTCCCCCACGTTACAACGTGTACGTACAAGACTTCTACTCTGTTCTACTCCACTGTATAAAAACACAGTGAATTCAAATTTGTGTGCCTGCAAGCGGGATGAGATGATACAATGCACGGAGAGGAAGGACCGAATTTTGGTCACAAATAACACAAAGATCCTAGGTTACCAGGAAACTAAAGCAGTCGAGCAAAACGTCTCTTATTCGATAGAAAGAGAATAGGCGCGAACAGTATTTAACTTGTTACTTGAATTTTTCCCGAGCCTACTTATAAAATACTACGCAACCCTTAAATTGCTCGTTTATTTTGTTTTCCATTCTCACCCCTTGTCCCCTTGACAATGCAATTATGGCGCAGTGATGAATTAGAATTCTGCGGCTCTTGCACAGAGATCGATTATAACAAGCTGTATTGGACTAAACAAATTAGCATCACTTTATACTGACATGACACTGTCACCATTACTTTTTGGAAATATTTAACTATTTGACAGATATCGTTTGAATTTTCCGGCTCCGAATTCACTTTTTGACGAATCCGAATTCTTCGGTTTTCAAGTTCAAGAACTCTAAGGACTTGATTTAACTTACACAATAAAGGAAAGTAAAACGGGAGGTAACGAGTACAAAAATCTCAACACACCTGTGCAGCGATATTGAGCTCCTAGCAAGATCTTACTAGCCTCCGCCAGTTCTGTCAGGTTGTAGAGCGCTGTCATGTGCTGCTCTATATTACGAGCTTCATTCAAAGGTGGAATCCGTTCATAAGTATACCGCGCTATAGGCATCAGCATGTAATATGTGTTGCTAAGCTCGGCAACCTACATTGGCAAAAGAGACACGGTTATTAGGTTGATAGCGATAGCAATTTCGGTTTAAAATCTCGCGTTACCCACGTTTGCCTTTCGTTGTAGGAAATTAGGGGGAGGGGGAGTTGAAGAACAGAAATCAATGTACAGTAGAATCCCGATTTCTCGAGGCTCTAAGGGGAACGAAAATTCTTGTTTTGTAAAATCGTAGTTCGAGAAATCGGGGGTAAAATTTCCCCCCCCCCCCCCTAGGGGGGTATAATTACAGTGTTTGTCTGAGGATGGGAAACGACTTTTGGTTTGAGTTGTCGGGAGGGGTTCGACAAATCGGATTCCACTGTATCTTCAAGTGGGTACCTGGTTTCCCATGGGATGAAGGAACGCTTCAAGTGTTTCCCTTACCATACGTTTTTCAATGATGCAACTTCACTTCTACACTCTATAAACGACCTTACAACCCACAATTTCCCATTTTGATCCAACGAAGAGCTAACGCGCAAAATTCTGTTTGCGAACTCACCACGGCGGTTAATTTACCTTGGCCAGCTTCATATTGATAACTAGCAAAGCGCATCGACGATTTCCTCAAAATTTTGCAGGTTGAAAATACAATTTATATTTACCTAGTTTGTGCCCTAAACCATTGACTGATTTTAGAGACAATTCCTGCAAAAAAATACGCTTGGTTCGTGGTATAGAACACACACTAACACCATGTGTACCTTCTCAAATTTTTCCTCGGTTCCTTCCAAATTGTTTCTGTCGATAGTATCCACAATTGCTCTGTCATGAAACAAATCAGACCATTACTTATCTTAAAAGAACACAAAACAATGCCAATTAAGCCTTTATGTGAAAGAGAAGCTCTACGGTTCTAATCAAATAGCTGTTGTTCAGCAATCATTTGATGATAACAGCCTCTAATACCAGACCTCAACATGAATTCATATTTCTTTTATTTCCTTTGACAAACGTTCACTCTCTACCTAGACTACAAGTATTTCCTCTTTCGTTCAGTCCGTCGAACGTGACCATAAATGACGCCTAAACTGCACTTAACAGTTTGGAACACTGCCTCACTATGTTTAATGTCGTCTGCAATTAAGCATTCTCTTTAAAATTAGAGTGAATTTGATCCATGCACTGCAAACTATGCTCAAAATTCAACACTCACTTAATTTCTATCAGAACTT
>CM042748.1:12070528-12081154 GCA_022496165.2 Catalaphyllia jardinei
AAAAACTCTACGCTTTTTATTGATAATTTTTTGTGTGGCAAATAATATACGCATTTCATAGAACAACCCGTAGAGGTCATACAGAAGCTGAAAAACATTACACTTTTCATTGATCATATTTTGTGCCAGGTATAAATATAAACGGTTCTTGAATACCTTCAAATACAGAGCAAAGCTTGTGCAAGCCTTTGTTTTCAGCCTGTCCGCCATGCAATAACGTATCTTTTGCTTTGAGTGCATCAAGGCTTGTCTCCCCCATAATTTATCACGCCACCTGGAATCAGCGCGACTTGTACTATGACATTGAGGCTAGCGATCAAATTCCCCACCCCCTATGAGTAGTGATCAAATGCCCGCCCCAGGGAAGACTCAGTTCATCAAATTCCCTCCCTCCCGGTCAGGAAAAGACATCAAATGTCCAGGGTATATTGGATTTTTTTTCATATTTTTTTATTATTATGCACTATTTACAAAATATAACATTATCAACATTTACAGAAATTACAAGAAATACAAAATAAAGAAATTAAACAATACATATCCAGAAAAATTGTGCTCAGTGACCAAAGTGGCATAAGCTTTCGTGTTGGTCACTGACACGTACAAAACAATTAGCATGACACATCAATTAGTTACAATAAAAATATTGTCTCCACCATAATTTATCACTAATTTATTAGTTACAATAAAAATAGAATTTGTGGGGGGGGGGGTGTTTAAGCTTCGATTTGACTGGTACTTAAGAAACTGAAAACATGTACTGTGTTTCTGTCGAGTTATAGAATTAACACAAGTGGAACTTTGGGAGAACGAGAAATGCTAGCGCTGTGGGAACACAAACCGCAGGCAGGCGTTTCCACAGCTTTTTCGAGTTCTCCCAAAGTTTCACAAATGTTACTATAACTCGATAGAAACACGGAGTACATGTTATCTATTTCTTTTAGAAAGCACCGCAACAAGAAAAAAGGAAAACAACATGTTAACTGTGATCATCAAAGCCTTTGCTCGCGCCATCATTATGTCAACAGCCTGTGCTAGTTCTGTGTCTCCATCAAGTTATACAAACACGATTTTCAACCAATCAGCGCACATGTTTTCTTAGGACTGTTTTCTAAATTATATTGAAGCTTTTCATCACCCACTTCCCCATTTTTAGCCACACCAAGCTGTTGTTATTGTTCCTGTTTAGTAATTTTGGGACTGACCCCAAACATGAGAAAGTTGGTTAACTGTCTCATTTAGAAGAGCAGTTACTGTTGTTTTCTTTTCACAGTTTTTTATTTCAAAAAGATTAGAAATACTTTATCTAGTACTTGACTGCATATATGGTGCTGTTTTAATTTTTGTATATATTTGAGTTATCTTTGATGTTGGTGGGTAGGGAGGTTATTCAGGAAGATGCTGAAGGTTCTCTTCAAACGGTGGTTGATGAGATTACACAGAGGAGCAAGCGACGAAGGCGAGTACATACACATGTGCATAATAAATTATTTATTAATATGCGTCAGGCAGTGGAACCATTTGATAAGGACTGAAGACTGAGCTTTTGGTTAGTTGCATAGAATTACAGCTGTAAGTGTTATGAATTACAGTACGGTACTACTGAATAACAGTTTCTTGGAACATTTAATATCAAAGGATTACATGTGTACATGATCTTTCAAGTAAAAAAACTACATACATGTAGTATCAAACAGCAATACATGTATGCCATTTTGTAAACTACTGCATTTATTATGAATCTCTGCAGACTAATGGGAAGGAGTGGGAACATTCGACTTGGCATGGTAAGTGCATAACACTTTCTTTATAGAGTTCTAAAGTGTGACATCACAAAAAATTAATTATGGGATTGGGCGCCATTTTCGAATGGAGTATCCTTAAAAAAGGTTCCTTGCCAAAACTTAGCTCTTAATTGTAATTCCCAGCTGAAATATGAAGGATTGAAATTTGATACTGCCCCATATAAATCTCTCTAATTTTGAGTCAGTTCTAAACTGAAGGAACAGAAACAAATTTTGAAGGGTTTGTATGGAATGCCATCAAACTTTGATCCCTTATATCTCTACCGGGAATTGCAATTCGGAGCTAATTTTTGGGATGAGGACGTCTTTTAGCATGCTCTATAAGAACATGGCATCATATTCCATAATTTCAAAAATTTTATTTTTGTGACGTCATCACTTTAGAACTCTTTTGGGAAACTGCATGTACCTGTTGGGTTTGAAACCCTGAATAAAATCACGCCTTACAGTACAGACATTGTACACAGACACACATTGCATGAGAACAATAAAAAATATAGCATAAAGTTAAGGGATTTTAAAGGGTTTGTCTGAGGTATCTGATTGAGGATTATAACAGTCAATCAACATACAACACATGGATCAACTGATGATTAAAGTATTCGAATTAAGGGCAGCGGCAAATAGACATTATTGTTTGTTGCATTTCAGATGCGGCATCTGTTTGTTGTTGTGGATATGTCTCGAGCTATGGAAGAAGCTGATTTAAAACCTTCACGTCTTGCTTGTTCTGTCAAGGTACAGAACACTTCATTATAATACCGGTAGTAGGATTCTACTTGTATACTAACTTTAATGCCGCAATCTGCTTGGCCGAGCTATCACACATATCATCAGCCATTAGTGGCTTAATGTGATCATTTCAAGATGTTAGAAGCTCAGAATTGTTGAATGAACTGATGAGCGTGAGTACACAGCTACCCTCAGTCTTCAGTCTTTAGTGAATATTGTTGACAGAATTTATTACTGAAACATGAAGTTATACTAAAAATGTTACTTAATACAATGTATGTAGAGGAATAATTGGAAATTGTTATTTGAAAGTTAAAATTCTACTACTATTAAAGACAAAAAAGATTCTACTATTAAAGACAAAAATGAAAAGTCTGTAGCTCATAATGTAGTTGGTAACTAGAGAAGTACAAACTGGAGTAAGATGTGCATAAAATAAAATATTTTTATAATCTGCTGAGCATCACAGAACAACTCTCCAATGATTTATGTAACAATTATTCCATGAGCGTGTGTTGGATTTGAGATGATAGATAGCCCATTGGCTGTTCCGAAATTCACGAGGGAACTGGGGCAAGTTTCAAATTTTAACCAATCGATAAACTGACACCACCACATGAAAGATCTTGTTCAGATTGGTTATTTAACCAAGTATGATGCATTTAGGGCCAACAGAGACCGAGTTATGGACCTTGAAGTATGCTGAGAAGAAAATTGCTATGTTCGCCCATTTTAAACAGTATCACGGAAATCATAAAAACATTTTAAGAGTTTGTATGATTTTGGGGACGCTGTCTCAAAATTAGAGACGAAATTAGAGGCGAACATAGCAATTTTCTTCTCAGCTTCTTTCAAATAGTGGGTGCATGACGGGATTTTACGGTTGTCACAAAATTGACAAGACATTTTAAGAGTTTATATGGTTTTGGGGGACGCTGTCTTAAATTTAGAAACGTTTGTATGGATTTTGAACCATATTTCAAAGTCCATAACTCGGTCTCTGTTGGCCCTAAAAGCATCATATGTGGTCAAATTACCAATGTTAATATGATCTTTCATGTGGTAGTGTCAGTGTACCGATTGGTTAAAATTTAAAACTCGCCCCAGTCCCCTGCTGAATTTCGGGAACGGCCAATGAGGCGCAGAGCGCCGAGTTGGCTACAGTGTATAATTATCTCATATCCAACAAGCATGAGTGGAATAATTGTTTTATTAAAAACGCCCCCAAAATATAGAACACTAGACTACAATAAAAACAAAAAGGCCTAAAAAATCTCGCATATGCTCGCCATTTTTGTAGATCATGGTATAATGGCTCATATACCATGATGGCTTAGCCTCGAATTAAATCATCCAATGATCCAGTTTTTAATAAGTACGATATCATGACATTCAGTGCCTTAAATTGACATCATCTTACAAAGAAGTTTAAAGAATCATGACTGTGCATTTCTATCTTTACAGCTTTTGGAAGATTTTATCACTGAGTACTTTGATCAGAATCCCATTTCACAGGTATGTTTACAAAGTGTAAGGAAAACATTGTTGCTTAACTTAGTTTATAACAGATTTTGAAAGATGGAAAGTGAATATTGTTGATCTGTTATTTTGTAGATAGGCCTTATTGCAACCAGAAATAAGAGAGCTGAGAAACTTACAGAACTAAGTGGTAATTATACATCTGGCTTTCACGTGTGCTATTAATTGTTTTGTATTGTCATTACCATACTTAGTAGCCCTAAACTTGATGCCAATTTGTTTGTCATCCTCTTTGTTGTTCTTCGCCTGGTTAGCTGGGGTTCTCTGCCCCCATGTTGACAGCTGTGCCTATGAGACTACTACTGTTGTGTGCTCCATTACCTGGTCAATGAGTGCAAGCAAGGCAAGAATTGATGTTGCTTTGTTACAAACGGCTCTGCTTTTCTCATTTCAATTCAGACTGGTTAACATAATAGAAAAAGTTTATTTACACAACCAAAGCAGCACAATGTGTATCGATGAAAACAATATCACCTTCAGTCTCACGCCGGTCAAATGCCAGGGGCTTATTTCTTGAAAGCCTGGGCAGGAACCTTTCAGGCCTTCGAAGCCATGTTTAGTTAACATCTATGGTTGTATCTAGGGTTGTATTTAAAACAGAAACTTTAAGGTACACATATACATTTCAAACTTCTTGCATATGAAAGGAACTTCTGGTTATATGCAGAATATGGCTCTGTAATCATAAGGTTTGCAATTTTGCTATGGCTTTCTGGGTGCAAAAACTTTTCAGGACCTTTGAGAAACGGGCCTCAGGTCAAAGAGCAGAGAACTGTTAAAACATCAGTGGTCTATAATATGCAACATGCTGTTTGTTATTGTTTACAGGGAATCCACAACTCCATATCAGCACTCTCCAGAAAGCTGCTACTAAGCAGTGCCAAGGAGAACCATCTCTGCAAAATGCCATAGACACTGCTATACAGTCATTGAGGTCAGTAGTAGTCATGAAACCTGTTTGTACTTAGTTCACTCAGTCAAATTGTTTTTGACATAATATATTTTACAGCTATTCTAGTGATGCATTCAGGTTTTGGTGGCCTAACAACAGAGTTCTGTTCCGATGCATTTATGAGTTTTTATACACATGTAAAATGAAAACTATATTCTCAGTGCATGCACTGTGTTTTCTCTTTTTGCAGACATATGCCAGGTCATGCCAGTCGGGAAATCCTCATTCTGTTTGGAAGCCTGACATCATGTGATCCTGGAGATATTCTTGACACAATTCAGGTAATGATGGTTAAAATTACAGGGCTATTATGATCTTCCTTCATGTTTTATATTAGACAACTGAGAAATGGATAGGAATTTTCTTGTAACAATTAAATGGGATTGTGATGTGATGACTACTGATTCATTCATGAATAAATTTCTTTCATTTGCATTGAATGAAATTGAATTACTTGTTATCTCTGTCTGTAAACAAAGAAAAGAAAAAGTTAGCAATTAAAGAATTTATGTTAATTCCCTACCTTCAATTATCATCAGACTTTGCAACATCAAAACATCAGGTGTTCAATCATTGGCCTGGCGGCAGAAGTGCGTGTCTGTAGAACCCTTTGTTCTGAAACACAAGGTAAATGAGTCAATATCCAAACTATTGTAGTTAGATCTTTATTTTGCGTACAATGTATAACTAGATTTAATGTTGAAAAATAGGGTTCCTCACTCGCCGCTGGTAGCCATGTCATGCTGACCGCTGCAGCCCGACCTTTATTGCAAAATCAAAGCTAATACAAGTAGCATTATGCTAAAGACCGGAATAACGAAAAAAGTTCAAGGCTAGTACAATATACTGGTATTGTAGGAAAACTGAGAATGTTTGAGTGGGTTGGCAGGATAGTTAGCCACAAAAACAACTGCCTGCCTGATAGGTCACATGACCTATACCCAGGCCCCAGCGGTGTGTAAGAAAAACATTTTTGCCTTATTTCATATCACTCATTCTCTCATCGAAGCAAAACCAAAAGCAATGTCTTTGAGTAGTCCTGTACCTCTGGCCAGTCACAAAGGACACTGACAGTTCAGTGAACCAATCAAAACTAGGGGTAAATACCTGCAGGAAAACGTTTGGTTTTGGTTTTACTTCTGACTGGATGACAAAGTGCCACAGGCTTTTTAAGCCAATCATGTCACATAGTACTAATAATTTATAAATGTAGAACCAAAAGCCAAAAGCAATGTCATATTCCATAACCATATTCTATCTCAGCTATATCAAACCTTAGTTTCCGCAAATCAAAATTGCTAAAACTATCTCTCATTCAAGTAATATCATATGTAAGTTTTCCACAATTCTTCTGGCTTTTTCATTTAGTAATCCGTGCCTCTACTCCCAGTTTCTTTTATGTTCATTCAAACGAGATGAAGGCTAACTTGATAACCTCACGTTTTTTTTTTAGTCTCCATGCACTAACTATAGACCACTGTTGTCTTTAAATTTCTTAGATATGTATCCTTTCCTGTTTTTTATGTTAATATTGTAACTAAAGAAAAAATTAGTGCTAAATAAAGCAAAGTTCAAAGCTAAAGTTCAAAGCAAATCATGTGAATCACTTTTGGCACTCAAGTGAAAACTGCTCTAATCATGCCAGTACAAGTAATACTGTGTATTCCTAAGTTCATTGTAGCCTTTCTGACAGACAGACAGACTGACAGACAGAAAGATAGACAGACAGTCAGACAACAGACTAAAGTTTGTAGTACCAGAAGCGATATTTCAGACTTAACCTTGATGTCCTTGATTCATCAGGCAGTTATGGTGTAATTTTGGATGAAAGACATTACCGGGAGCTACTGATGCAGCATGTTACCCCACCTGTGGCAAAGGCATGTACAGAGTTACCAATCACTGCTTCTTGATTCCATTGTCTGCTTTTGATCTTTAATATTTATGAAATTAAATATTTTTTTAATAATTAACAAAATATGTTATTAAATATTTTATTTTTAAGTATTTTATTGTTGTTGTAGGCTGACACTGAAGCTGCTTTAATAAGAATGGGTGAGTAAATATCAGTTGTCAATGAATTTTAACTTTTGTTTGAGGGACACAGTTTCAACATTTTCTGCTGAAAAATGTTTTTCTGTTGAACACTTAAGCAATAGAGCACTTTTTCCATGTTTACATGGCCTCATCTAAACATGAGGAGGGTTGGGAGAATTCAAGACAGTTATGCAAGCCCGAGACTTAGTCAAGGGTTTGCATAACTTTCGAGAATTCTGCGAAAAAAAATGCTCTATTGATTTATAAAATAGTTCTTAAAAATATGCACAAATCTGAAACGCCACAACCGTTTTTACATACTCTCATCAAAACACACCTATTGACCAATGAGAGGACATCCACGGGTAATCAGACTTTATATTTCAAAAACAGGCTTTTGTCAGTGTATGAATTTGCATGCTGTTTTAAGTAATCCTTGTAGAAGGTTTTTGTCTTTGAACTAGAATTAAATTGTTTCAATGTGTATGTTCAGCAGCTTAACACAGTGGACTCCTAATTTCTCATATCCTTGATTTTTTGAACCTCCAGATAACTTGATCGATGTAAAGATGAACTTACATGTACTTGTATTTCCCTTATTGTTTTTTGGCAGGATTTCCTCAACATCTTTCAAGTGGACCACCCTCCCTGTGCATGTGGTAATGTTTTTTTTATTTCCTGTTGTGTTTATTGATTTGTCTGTTTCCTTCTGACCTGTGATGAGTTTAACAATAGTTACGTGCATTCATGCTGGTGCTTAAATTATATAATATATCTTTGTACATGACGACATGGTTTGGCAGCAAATTAATGCAAAATTAGTTATTTACCAGTATAGGCTGTTCCAGGCTCTCAGTAGTTGGGGATGAGTGAAAAATTAAGGGTGGCAAGAGAAACATCAAGGGAGGGCTAAGGCAAGGAAGGAAAGGGAGAGAAAACATCTTTCCCAGGAGCTGGATTTACTAGGCAGCTTATTTTGCTTTTACCTGGTGTTGGCACTTGAATATCAGGGAAATCTTGCAGACAGTCATCTAAGATGGTTCGGCCAGACGACACTCGTCATTTGATGGACAAGAAATGAGGGAACTAACAGAGTGTTGAATGTACTGTCAAAATTAACCAATCAGAGGGTACAGCTATACCAGAAGAGAGTCGTTAAAGAAATTCTTGCAGGCTCTCTCACCATTCCTCACCTCAGTCCTCTCTTGTTTTTTCTCTCTCACTCACCCTCTTTTTTTCACTTGTCCCCAACTACCCAGAGCTTGGAACAGGCTAGTCATTTAGCCATTCACCATGCAGTATTCGGTGGCAGTCGTGGAGGTATCCATAAGCAGTGAATGTAGATAGAGTATGGAAGACAACTCTATTCCTGTTCAGTGCAGGGAGGAGAGGGAGGCAGGTTTTTCTTGGTTCGTCAGGTCTTCCTGATCAGGGCATCTTTATCTGTTAGTACTGTATCAAGGGTTTGGGGGTCTCTTTATCCCTACTGTACACAGTCTTGCTACATAGCAAGGTTGTTCCCAGTGAGGTTGCCCCACAAATGGTTAGATCACCCTCACAAGAAGTAGCTTTGCTCCCAAGTAGGTGACTTTATTATCCAACTGTACTTCGCAGAGTACAAATAACGCTTAAGATGAGTACAAATATCATGCGGTATTTGTACTCCAGAGGACCGGTTAGACAGGTTTCCTGCCGTTGACCAATCAGTTAGCTGGATTTCCTGTGCCAATTCCATTCCGCTTTGCCTACTTCTATCACGCTTTCCCTGTAAATAAATATCCACGAAATTTGCTTGCAAGAACATACTAATTTGGCGTGTCGGATAATAAATCTCTTATTAGACGTTTTGTTGTGTAGTATCACTGAGAATTTTACTCGTTGTTTGTATTTTGACTCACCCTAAGGGCTCGCCAAAATACGGCAAAACTAGTAGAAATACTCAGCGATACTACACAACAAAACCTCTAATAAGATATATTTATTTTGTACAAAAGTAAGTCTGTTCCATGTTATGATTTAGTGTTAGTACTTGCAGTCATGTACTAAATAAATATATTTAAATTTGCAAACATGTTGACTTTGATCAGTTTTATTGGTAGATTGAGTCATGGTATCCACTTCAGGCCGACCAAACAAATTTGGTTAAATCAAATTCTACTACATGAATGGTACTGACATAGAAAATCTGTGAGCGTTTTAATCCTAATTTCTGCTTTATATTAGTCATTTGGACAGTGGCGGTGTTAAAGGACTCAGTACATCAGGCTACTTTTGTCCACAGGTATGATGATATAAATGAGTCTTGTTTTATAGAGGTATAACAGTAATCAAATAATTATTGTAAATATTTTGATATAATCTATTTTATTATTCATTCAAAACATTTCCTTGTTTCTGATTGGTTAAAACCACACGGGTAATTCATCATAACCAGCTGCCGTTGACCAAATTTGGAAAGAACTTTGTCATATTGAACCGATGACATCAAAAGTTTTGTCGTGTTGAACCAATGACGTCATATTGATGTCAAAAGTGCAGCCCACTCTAGGTTATTGAACTGTTGACCGAGAAAACCTGGGGACAAGGTTGTGTTAATTTTGGTGAGTAGAAATGGCAAAACTCCTTTAAGAACGGGTAAATATTTTAAATGAATAATAAAGCCTTCGGCCCCAGTGGGTAACACCCTACTAGATCTGCAGAATTCTTCTGTTGTCACGAAGCTCTCTAGAATCTCTAATTTCATTGGATCTTGTTGACACGAAGCTCTATTGTTTTAGGGTTAGGGTCCATTGTTACCATTGTTTGTATATGATTTTCTCAACCAATCCTGTGAGACGTTCCGAAGAGCTTCGTGGTGGCCCGAATTCTTCATATCCTACTCAGCTTCATTCAATAACTGCAACATAATTTGTGTCTTCCAGACTTCCATGTAATGCTCAATTGCATATAAAAATTAGGTAAACATTTAAAGAGAAGAATTTGATCAATTATGTATACAGTTTTATCAGTGTAACAACTTTTACCTCGGGAAACTAAGCACTTGGCATCGGGCAAGTGAAGGATAAAGTCCACTAGCCTGTGACGGCTATTGTGCAACAAACTCCTTAACTGTAGACTGTTTTGCAGTCTCTGATGAAAAATTATTCTTGTGGCTTGTTTTATCCCCATTGTCATCATCACACATTAACTGGGTTTCAATGGACACATCTCTCCCCGAAGTTGAAAGCCAATCACAAAAGACATAGACAATACTGTGAACCAATCAAATCTCGAAGTAACTGCACATAGTTTACCTAATGCGCGGGAAAGCGAGTGTAAGTGAGTCGCTTTTGGCTCTGGTTTTACTCCTGATTGGATGAAAAGTGGCGCGAGTTTTTTTAGGCCAATTGTGTTGTGTAGTTGATACAGTTGTATAATGTGTTTGGGTTTCTTTTACCATCCTGCAGTGTAAAAGCAAGTACTGTGACTTGCCAGTGGAGTGTAAAGTCTGTGGTGAGTGTAAAGCGAGACATCACAGTCTTGTCATGTAGAACTGAAACAATTCACTTCTGCAACATCCCC
>CM042748.1:12096245-12108906 GCA_022496165.2 Catalaphyllia jardinei
TACTTCACCTGTAAAGCTTCAACAAAGTCTAGTCCGGCTACCTCCAACATCAGATAAGCGATTCCCTGCCATTTGTTATCAATCACCACACGGAAGGCTGTTCTGATATCTGGCTTGGGCTCCTTCAAGTCGACAACATTCTTCCACACCCACCGATATTCCTTCTTCCTATAAACAGAGATCATGCACCATACTAAGCCAAGTTCACCAGTAAGCGTTAATACCTAATTGTTGAGAAACATTACACGGTGAAAACACTTGGGACTGGACGTTCAGACAGCTTATATATTTATGAAAACAATGAAAAATACCATCAAAGCTTTGTTAAGTAGATAGTCAGCTAATTATTTAGCAAATCTTCTACAACTTTAACCCCAAGAAAAATGATCGAGGCCTTATTACAATCACTAAAAGTAGTTCGCATAGTGTAAACGTGTGATGGGTGGAGATGTGAGAGAATTACCCTAAAATATCTTTAAAAATAATTCAGGGGAATGTGAAATAACAATCACACTTGCCATCAGACTTAAACTAGAAATTTAAAGGAACTTAATGACAATCATTTTGAGTTATTTTGACCACGTATAAAATTACGTTCCTGAAAATAAAAGTTTACTAGGATAGAAAATCACCAAAGAGATAATAATAAACCGAAAAAAACAAGGATGGAGAAGATTAACACGGATCACAAACGACAGATAACCGTTTCTTAGCTACTTTAATGTGAATGATTATTGAACGACTCACTGTTTTTCATATGTTTTCCAGTCCTCTGGTGTAAGGGGTTTTATAACTGGACAAGAAGGTGGTGCATTACTCTGCATAAACATCATGGCACAGCTAACACAGGGAAAACACAAAAGTAATGAATATTTTTTTTTTAAGAATGGCTAAAACTAATGACGTTTTTGGTTTTGTTACATTAATCTTGAACAAAATAATGTGTCTTTATTGTACAAAAGATAAAATTACATATCTTTTGTAACATTAAAATATAATAATAGTGGGCTATTCACTTCAGATGCAAATGATTTTTCGACTGAATGGTTTTGTGAATAAGTAATTATTTAGACTTGGCAACCATTGTTATTCAGTCGAAGGCTTAAAACAATAGCCCACTCGCTCACGCGCGCCATTTTGAAACGCGAATCTAACCAGCAGTTTTCAAACTTAAAAGAACAGTGGTTCCCGATGACCAATTTGTAAGCTTTTAACAGATTCTTGTCAAGAGACGATCAATTTTCCATGAACCGTGCGTAGGTTTTCTAAAATCAGTATACGTTTTTGGAAATTTGCTTTTGAAAACGGCCTCCGTACAAAAAAAGGCCATTTCTCCCTTATTTTCAAGTACAAAAGAACAGCCCTTCTCCTTAATCAATCTTCTTTATTTTAGTCTTAAAATATAGCTACAACATTCCTCTTCAAAATGCCGCGCGTAGGTTTTTAGGTTAATCAGTTTTGAAAGTATGAAAGCGAGTTTTATTAACGCTACTGGGCCAATTTTTGCCTTTTTTTCTCTAATTTGGGGCTTTTCAGAGCGCGCAGTTGCGCTTCGCTGATCATGAATAGTTAATGAATGTCACAGCATTCTGCCCTATGTACATAAGTATGCCTCTAAATAAGATTATAATATATAAATAGAAATAACTGCAAAAATCAAATAAAAAAAGTACACTGTTTACAAAAGCTACATTATACTTAAAGACAATTCTATTAAAGAATGTATTCTTAAAACGGTCCGTGTAAATGGCGGGAATTGCGGGAGATTTAATGTCTTTCAAAAGGCCACACACAAGCAAAACGTATAGAGAGAAGACATTTAAACCAAGTTTCAAGGATGCTTTATCCGTTTTGGAGTGTTCTTGAAATAGCTTTTTCATGTAACACCGCTTTGGCCGATGCAAAACGCTGTAAAAGAACAACAAATCTCTTCTTTAGAGCAACTTTGAATTTTTCTTTTGCCCACACGCGGCAATATACCCAATGTAGCATTTACGGTATCCAACATCAGCGTTTGTTCCAAAACAGCAACAATAAGAACAGAGTTCTGATGACCAAGATAGAAACCATTCATGCTTAAAATACTAAATTAGCAATCACATTACCCATCATGATGCTCACGAAGAGCTAATGACAGCGGAGTATTCCCATCATTGTCTTTGATCTCAAGTGATGCCCCTTTCTGTGGAAAAATGTCATACGAGTTGAAGCTTTCTCCGTGAATAGATATCAATTATACTACCCCAGAGAACAATTTAGTCTTCAGTTTTGTAATTCGTTAATTAAAGAAGTTAGAAATCCGCCACTCTCAGGACCATCCCTCCTCGCCCTCAAACTAACGTGCTGGAGATAAAAAGAACTCTCCAACCCAAAAAGGAGCAACGATTTTCGTCTAAATACCTTGGGAGTAGGAAGGTTGGTAAGAAGGGTTGTCAATGATTTCAAACTTACACGATATCTTACTTTAAAAATATTCACGCAATAATAGCTTAACTCCTGAAACCTATCGGGGAACATTTTGGTGTGACAATTGTTTAATCATACTAGTCAACCTAAAGGTATGAACATAAGTCCTACAAAATTATTGCGCTCAGATTTCAGGTAACTCGCCTAATTGACGGGGTTATAAGATATTTCTCTACCTGAAGAAGATTCAGAGAACAAATCGTGGCACCCCTGAGTGCTGCCCTGTGGAGAGGCGTCTGTCCAAAGTTGTCCTGATGGTTGACCTGTGCCTTGACATCTTTACCTTGCTCCGTTATTGCCTCGCACAGCAGGCTGACAACAGATATCGGATCAGACATGCTGTAATCGGTGTGCCTTTGGGAAAATGTACAGCAAATACGGCTTATTGTATCTCAGGCATTAAGTGTTTCTATGAACATTTGCATGCTTATTTGCTTGTGATAGAACAATGTCTCGACACCTCAAGTGATATATCAAACACCGATATGAGAGATGAAATAGGACGCGTAAAGCACAGTACTTTTGACAAACTTCGAGGAGTTTGGTATTGTCGCTAAACACTGCCGTAAGTGTTTGATACATCTTACCAGTCTCAATCAACAGATATCAGATCAGACATAGTGTAATCGGTGTGTGTGTGGAAAAATGTGCAGAAGATAATTATGTACTTAACAGGCATTATGCCACGCATGGTGGTACAACCGGAGACTATTAACCAGTCAGCTCACCCATTGTTCATTTTCACAAATGCGTAGTGAAGAGGGACCCTGTTATGCAAATCCAATGCAACTGTGTTTGCTCCAAATTTGATCAACAAATCCTCCACCTCGGTGATTGTCTCAAAGCCTCCTGTTGTACAGTTTATGGAGTAATGAAGAGGTGTCCGTCGCTTCTTATCTGCACTGTTCACATCAGCACCACCGTCAAGTAATGCTGTGCAGAGCTTCAGAGGCGTAGAGTTAGTGTCTGACACAAAAGGTAACAAAGAGACAATGTTTATTTGATACCGCAGACAAGGTACTAAAACTTTTCTCTAAGACAGTTTTTTTTTCTATTTTGTTCTAAGGTAGTTATAATATTGCCTGCAAAGCACCCGTATCATGACCCAAATGATTAGCATTACTTTCAAAACATTTTGAAAGTTTACGTTTAATTTTGGTACCGGACAAATTTTGGGCAATATGCTGAAACACAGCTTAAGTACTTTTACGGCCACAACAAAAGAATTAGACTGAGACAACATCAAGGGTTGATAGTTTTACTACAGCCTCAAGGTTTTACGAATACACCGACGAGAAAATAAGATAAATCAGGTATGTCAAGTAGTGTCTCAACTACATTTTGTTCCATGAAGCCCACCAAAAGGGGAACTATGAGCACTGCAGCTACTTAAAAGTTTTATACTGTATGTTATATTTCTCGGACGCTTAAAAATTTGCAGAGAATTCAAGATTCCCGAAAATTTGATCAATCACAACAATGCTGAACTGAGGAGGGTACGTTTGACATGAAAAATGCTAACCAGTTTCTGACTTTGTTGAGAGTTTAAATTGGAAGTTTGGGGGGGGGGGGCCCCCCCCCCGGCCAAAATGACCAATTGCATAACAAGCAGCAAAGAGTGCCATACCCATCTTGTTGGTGACTGCCCATGATAGGGCGGTGCGTCCACCATTGTCAGCAATATTAGGATCTGCTTTGGCATGTAACAAATCCTGAAGGGTGGTGAGGCATACATTGGCGGGCCTACAAAACAAAACAAAAATGTAACCACATCGCGCCTATGCGTGTAACTTAACTACAATTACAAGAAACTTCAAATTAGGGGTGCGTTGCTTTGAGATGATCTGGATATGGATCAGTGATCAGTAATCAAGATCTCCCCGGTAATAACAAAAGGAACTTACGAATCCACTCTGATTACAGATTCATTGGTCCTTTGATATACCATGATTCGAGTGATTCTGATCACTGATCTAGATTACCCCAACGAAAGTACACTAAACAGTTAAATAAGAACTATCTGTATAAAGGGCAAGAAATGTCTGTGTAACAGGTATTTTAGTTTGTTTTTTCCCCAATTACATTTTATCAGCTTTCCACTTCATGCAAAACTCGTATTCAGAACAAAATCACTAAATGCATCCCTGATAGGCAGAAAAACTGCCTCTGTACGCACTACGAACCTATCCACACTATGCTGGAGAAATTTGAAAACACAACCATCGCCGTTTATTATCGTGACGTCATCGTTTTCAAAAAGCCTCGTTTTCAAAATGTTTTTCGTTCACACGAAAACGAAAAGCAGGCGTTTTCAAATTCCTCAAGTTTGAAGAGTGTTTTCGAAAAACTCCGTTTTCATGACAGATTAGTGTGGACAGAAGGCTTAACCGTAAAAGTAAAGCTGCCTTCTCAAATTTCTACGGTGTAGTGTGGACAGCGTATCGTGAACCTGACCAGCACAAACTTATTATCAGCACATCCACTAAATATTTTCTCACACCTTGCAGCTAGAACCAGGGGTGTAGCCAATCCATCTTCCTTTTCATTTAAGGACCGGATATTTACATCTGCACCATTATCGATCTAAAGACCAAAACATCGGTTATTATTACTTCAACGTATCATGAAGTTGTCCATTTAAAGGCTGATCAACAGTTATACCCAAGACTTTTTTTTTTGTCTTTGCAAAAGGTTTTCAGAGTGTTAGCTTGACATTGTGTAAAATTTAAAATGTTAGGCAAAAGCAACTAACAGGTGAGATTACTGAGAACACCGGTATCAAACTGACTGGTAATACTGGATTGGCAAGATATTCTAGTATTACTTGGGGCTGTAAAAACCGTTGTCTTTTGTTTATAGCGAGGGTGGTTGCCAAACCAAAAACAAATTACGCTGGCAGTTGTCATCTCTTTTTCGTTCAGTTTACTTTAACAAAAATAGACTAATACATAGGTCATGAGATCCAAGCAAGATAAAGCTGTACCATGAGTTTAGCAGCCTTGGCATTTCTCCACTTGATTGCTAAATGAAGTGGTGTGCGGCCATGACAGTCAAAGCAGTTGATAACAGACTGGTCATTTTTCACATATCCCAGCATCAGCTCCAAAAATGGAAAAAAATTCCAGCTTTCATAAACAAGGAAGTGAAGGCAAGAGAACAGTCCTGACAAAAAATGGAACCATAATCAGTTAGTCCAGTCCTTTCACTACCGTGGATTTCGTCGAATTTTGAGGAAAAATTTAATTCAGCACAATGCTTGAGTAGTACAAGAATATGAAACGTTTTACAATTTCTGGTACAGCTTGCCAATGCTGAGCTGGAATTCCAGTGTTGCGGAGCAATACATTCCAGTATCTTAAATACCCTGGGGCCGAAATTAACACCTCTAATCTTGCTTTTTGTCAGTCTATCAAAGCATTTATTGACTAATATATTTACAGGTTTCCCGGGAATTTTGCTGCGTTCTTGGTCAAAACGGTGCAAAAATAACGACTGAACAGATATTCGTGATATCGCTTAGCGTAGGCAAATTGCAAGAATTTACTTTGTTGCGAGTTTTTTTTTAAAGAAACAACAAAAGATTGAGGACAAAAACAACCATAGTTCTTACATTTGGCAACACAACTTCTGCATGCTCAACATATAATAGCAATCTTTTTACATAACGCATGTGCATAGCCAATGTTTTGCTTATTAAACCTTTTGTTTGGTGACGTCCTCGTCAGTGTCGCTGTGACGGTTTGCTTAACCTGCCTAAGGCCCCCTCCACACTAATCCGTGTTTGAAAACGGAGCTGTTTTGCTCCGGATACGGCTATCGTCCACACTACAACGCCGAAAACGATCACCGAAAACGGAGCCATTAGAAAAAGCTCTCCAGAGTGGAGCGATTTGAAAACAATGCTTTTTGAAAACGCTGTATTCTAGTGTGGACGGAGAAAACGACGCTAGCTGAATACGGTGACGTCATCAAAATAGACATGACCGGGCGCCAGACCACTCAACCGTTAGTATCCAAAATGGCGGACAGACGCTACCATGCGCACTGAGGGTATAAAGGCGTTTTCAAAACGGATACGGCATTGTAGTGTGGGCGGGCAAAAACGATACGAAAACGCAAAACAGCTCCGTTTTCGTTTGAAAACGGTTTAGTGTGGACGGGGCCTAATTCATTTACTGACCTGTGACACCATAATCATTTTCAGCATCACTTGTTTCTGTGAAGAGAGGAAAAAAAATGTCAATGCCACACTCCACACAAGAAGGAAAACTTTGTGCCAGTGGATGATACTTGAGCAATATCTAAACGTCTCACAAGTGGTTAGAGGTTGCAAAGCAAAAAATGAGTGAGTCGTACAACTCCGTGCAGACATGCAAACAGTTTTACAAGACCTACAACGGACGGAATGGAACTAGATTTGAAAGATCAACCAACATAAAGCTTAGAACTGCATGTATGTATATACATTGATGACTGCAAATTAGTTCCCTAACGGTAGTTTACAACTCAATGGTAGTTACATTATACAAATGCTACAGCTTGTATCCACGACAAAAGCACTGATTAGAAAAATTTCACTTTGGTACATTCTTGCACTCTGTGCGACACTTTTGACTAGCAGTAAATGATTTGTTGGAAGAGAAGAAATTTACTTGAAATTGTGCTTAATAACTACTTTGTCGTTGAACATTCTACAAACAAACATTCGGCTGCCCAATCGCAATCTTAGAAACCTTGGTGATGGAATACGTCGGAGACAGCTTTAAATACCGCACCCAGCCTCCTCAGTAAATGATGGTATAGATATGTTGACGATAGCCATGTCTGTGTCACTGGTGAACATCTTACAGAGTTCCACTCCCATCTTAACTCCATCAACCAACACATCTTTTTAACAGTAAAAGAAGAAAAAGAGGTATCTATCGCATTTCTGGACACCAAGACAACCAGGAATCTTGATGGAAATATAAAAACTAGCGTCTACAGGAAAGCGACACGCACTGAAAAATACCTCAACTCTCACCATCCTTCACGACACAAACGCTCAGTAGCTAGAATCCTTCTCCACAGAGCGAAGAACATCCCTTCTACCGCCACAGACAAATTAACCGAAAGACAACGCGTGGTCGACGTACTAAAGATTAATGGTTACACGGACCAATTTATGAGAAGCTGTCAAACAACCACTGCACCTACAAACCAGTCTCAAGCCCCCCAAAGCTTTTGTTACTTTGCGGTACATTTAAGAAACGTCAGAAAGAACCGCAACTCTAATTCAATTTAATATCAATGTTGTTCATAAACCCGTAATGATCGTTGACTCCATTTAAAAAAAACCCTGAAGACAAACTTAGTTAAGACCTGTCAACAGGACAACAGGAGTGATCTATAAAATTAATTGTAAAAAAATGTGACAAAGTTTATATCGGTCAAACATCGAAAGCACTAAGATCAAGGACAAGAGAACACAAAAGAGCGATTTTTACGGGAGATAAGAACTATTTTTTTAGCCCATTATTGCATACAAAACAATCACGAATTTGACCTTCACGACGTCAAGGTTATTGACAACTGTTCCCAATGGTCGAAGAAATTATTTTTAGAAGCGTGGCACTCAATTCGCGAAACGAATGCCAATAACGAACACATTTATATTCCTGGCACTAACAAGGCCCAAGGCAATCCCAAGTGACGTTTTTCCGCGCTTTTTTCAAAGCACACATTTACATTCGCACGCTATTTATGCCGAAGAAGGTTATAGTATTTTTAACCGAAACGTTCACACAAATACGTTTTTAGTCAGTGTCAACAAATTTTTTCATTATTATGAAGAAACGAATATTATTTAATTGTTTCTTATCATCCCTTTTGTGTTTAAAAATGCTGTTGTAACATCACAGGTTGTATTGTATACCATTTGAAATTTCCTTTTCAGCATCTTTTGCCAGGTCACTGTCGTCATCATCATTATTGTCGTCATCATCATCATTGTCGTCATCATCATCATTGTCGCCATCATCATCATTGTCGTCATCATCATTGTCGTCATCGTCATTATCATCGTCATCGTCATCACCATCATCATCATCCTCATCACTACCGCCATTGCACATATCACGTTTCTGTGTTTCCTTACCTTTCTCCTTCTTTAAGCCAAAAGTTTCAGGACTTCTCAACAACACCTAACGAAATGAATACACATTCGAAGGCTTTCATAAACAATGACGTAACATCGATTACTGTATATACTACAAAAAATGACCTCTACACAGAGTTGAAATTGTTTATACATCAACAAAAATACCCTTAAGTTGATAAATCTGCAGTACTTGAAATTTGTATTAATGACTTTTCTGCCAATACTAACTTCAACAAAAACTAGAGGACCTTCTTATCCCAGATCAACGCCTTTCGTCCACTGAAGTCTGTGGCTAGTTTGAAGTAACGTTTCTAGAGTTCTTTTAGAAGTTTTGGAACTTTCACATGTACCTCATGTGTAGCACTTTTAAACTTCGGAAACAGAATGCTGATCCCTGAGGTGTTTCTGATTGCTTCTTCAACATCAGGTTACAACAATGCACAAACACCACACTGATCTCTGTAGTGCGGGACATGTCATCAGATAGAGTGGACATTATTATCTCAAGCATCAAATCTTTCTTGTACGAATTTAAAATGGCACAGGTTATAGAGCCATCTGAATGAAATGAATGTTGTACTTTACACAAAAAAAATGTTTCACTCCTTTGTAGAACATTCTTGAAGTTAGTGAGCCTCAAATAGTCCTGCCTACATGCAAATGGCACGAGTTACCATGTACACCTTGCATGCCAAGTAAATTTGCAGGAATGGACTGCTACAGGAGAATCGTCTACAATCATAATCACATACATTTGGGCTTTTGTTGATTTTCCCAACTCTTGCTTTTACACTGCAGCCAAACTTGTCAATCAGAGTCTGCGACAAAAAACAAAATGCAGTGTAATAAGCCTTCAATGTAATCTTTACAATGTAATCTTGAGTGTTGTATATCAATCACATTTCATTATCTGTCAAAGTACTGTTAGGAATCACAGGCATGCACAGCTCCAATAGAAAATTGTGGTTTACCTTGACAAATTCCTTGGCAAATTCAGTTCTTTCCTAAAATCCAAGAAACACATTATTTATTTAAACAGGAACTTTTAACCTATTTTAAATTCTAAATACATTTGCATGCTGCAAAACACTAAAATGACGACCTGCTGTTGCTTTTTTCTCTTGAAAGTTTTCAGTTATTAGCAGATGAAATACTCCATTTAAAGGGGCTCAGTCACGGCATCTTGAGTTATATTGACCATCAACAAAATTATCGTTTAACTGAAGGAAACCTGGAAATAATTCTTAACAAAGATAGAAAAACATCAAACCAGGAGCGAAGAGGGACGGCTGATTTCGCAGGCTATAGTTAACCTTATTATATGGCTAGCTCTGCGAGCGGGCACAAGATGACCCAAATCGCGCACTGTGATTGGCTACCTGAGCGGGAAAGATGCAGCCATCTTGCCCACTCGGGACTACCCGCTGTATCCCGCAAGAAAAATTTCCTTGAAAGCCACATAATAAATCCTTTATTGACCAAGTTTGTTCGGTCAAGATGGCTGGATATTGGCCTCGTTCTTTTTCTGCAAGTTTTTGGACCTCGACTTCATCTAGGTCCATAAACACCCAAAAAGGAACTTGGCCAATATCCAGCCATCTTGACCGAACAAACTTGGTCAATAACCCATATATAAAGCAACATTGAAGGATGGTTAAGGATGGAGATGACTGACACGGATCACAAACCAAATTGAAAAATTTAAGCTAAATTTTTCAAACCGCTTAACCGTGTCTGAACCTTACTAGAAAGGTAAACAAAGAAACATGTAATTCACAGCTGGTGGAACATGGAACATAGCAAGTTGCAAAAACCACAATAAGAGCATTGTTAGCACACAGTTACGTTAAGGTAACAGAGGTCTCCAACATAATTAAATGCAAGAAAACATCCATCATATGGTAATATATAGACACCTTGCTTTGTTTACACGCTCCCTCGTCATAATGACACACAAAGTACATAAACTGACCCTACAAATGAAATAACCTCACCTTGTTTGGAGGCGATGAAGCAATAGTCTCGCAGGCTTGAAGAAGGGGTGTAAAGCCATTGTTGTCAACCAAATTGGCCATGTCCCCGAGATTTTCTGGGCTGGTCTAACATTTAGCAAGGAAAAGATGTGCAATTAACCATAAAGGAGCGAACAATTTCACGTCGGATTTTCAAATTAAAAGCAAGAAATTGTTTTCCTTACATGACAGAAATATCCAAAGTAACCATTTTCTCGTAGATTTGTTTCAGTCTCCGAATTCTGGCTAACAATTTCCAAAGTAATAATTACGATCATTATAGAACCAAAAGGTGCTGGTTTATATTGCTTTGTCATTCATACCTTCTTTAGAACAATCTTCATGTTCTTTCTCAGGTCATGCTCGGTACACCCGGTAGCTAACATATGAAGCAGGTTTCTTCCACTCCTCGCGAGACCTATGCTGGGATCTGCATCGTGATCAAGAAGCATAGAAAATTGGTCCATATTTCCCTGTGAACAGAGCAAAATAAAATTCAGTTGAGGTTGTTTCATGACAAAGTAACTCTGATGGTTCTTGGAAGCATAAAAAGATTGTTCGATATCACAAGAATCAGTCAAGCACTAGATCTTCAGCCCTAGCCTGTATTGAAAATATGATCCTTGGGGTTAAAGAAATCCCTGCTAAGACTTAGAGACATGACTTCTAGACCAAATGAACATGCATTGCTCTATCTGAGATATTCTGCTGCCATTCAAAACAAAACTGGGCATCAACTAATTTTCATTAATCAAATAATCTATACCCAGTCCATTCATAGTATTTCAACATATATGTAAGTTGTTAAATATGTAAGTTATTCCTGCACATACATCATTATCTACATGTACCTTTGAAAAAGCAAGCATAAGAGGCGTGAGGCCATCTGATCTAACACAATTTATTTCTGCTCCTCCAGCAATCAATTTTTCCATCATTTCATTGCTTGCTCTCATGACCAAAGACTTCAAGTGCTTCTGTTGCTGTTCACGCTGCTCAGTTTGGTTTCCAGACAACACCTGGATTTGATTATAAATTAAAGCTTGATTAATATGATAAGAGTTAAAATTTAACCCTTGATCTTAACCACTTCCATGTACATGTTCCTGGTTTAATAAATTTTATTCAAGTACTGGTAGTCTACACAGAACCACGAACTTATGTCAATCGTCCTGCCCTTGTCTCTGAATATTACTGTTAGTTATCATTATCCTCCTGTGTAGTTCTCCACCCTTACTACAGAGCCAAAGGATAACAATATCTGTCAGATAAATCCCTATCCAGTGTGTGCAATTTTGTTGGCAAAGCAACCTGCATTAAACTCTACTTTCAGGGAATTCCTGGCCTGGTAATCAACACAAAATCACAGATCTGTGTAATACACTGTATCAGCTTCTCACAACAACAAATCTGCAAATCGTATCCACACATATTAACACATGCTGTATCTACACCGGAAAAGTGGGAGCAGCCTCACCAGCATGATCTAGCCAGATGACAGCCCAAGAAACCCTGTGTCAAGAAACAAGCTGGATTTGTACTAAACTGCAGATTCTATACATAGGAATTACTTACAACTTGAGCATCTGGGTATAGATTAGATAGGTCCAGATCATCGGCCTTTCCTGCTTGCAAATGCAGCAATTGAGAGCCATCCTTATCTTTCCCCACTGAGCCCTTGGCTCCACATTCCAGAAGTGTTCCAATCAGAGGAAAGTTGTTCTTAAAATAATGATGTGTTGGCATTGTTAGGATTAGGGTAAAGTGAAGGTTCAACTGGCATGCACATTGTTCATTTTAATACTTGAGGAGGCTGAACACAGTTTTTGAGTACCTCTGTTTCATTTACCTTTTTCTCTAAAAGCCTCGGTCCTTTGGTCGCCAAAAATGGCAGCAGGCAAGTTAACAACACAAACTTCAACTTTTTGATAATAAAGCTGACATATGTGCCATTGCCATGGCAACATGATTAAATAGAAACAGGTGTTTAAATTCGGTTTTGTTTATTTGCAGAAAATCTAGTCATTAGATTTTCTTTACAATT
>CM042748.1:12108916-12131185 GCA_022496165.2 Catalaphyllia jardinei
ACTCGAGTCTAGTTTGTTTACACCAATGTATCTTTGAGCCACCTAATGACAGACCATCCTTGGCCTTTCCAAAGTCATAGCAAATCTGTAGCCTCAGATCAGACTACATGGAGGTAGTGCATAGTTGAATAAAAAATCAATATAATTAATATTCTCACATCCACATAGAGCCACATTTTCTTAATTAAACACTGTGTGCTTGTTATGGCTAACCTTTCTTGTCAGGTGAAGCCTTGAGTTCAACAAGTGCTTTGACAACATCAAGATGCCCTTTAGCAGCTGCCAACATCAAGGCTGAAACATTTCCTCTGAAGGAGCCAGTCTGAAGATTTACATTAGCACCAGCTGCAACTAGCAACTTAATGGTGCTCTGTTTGAAGAAAAGGAAAACAATTGTTGACATATATACTCTGAAATTCAAATCCATAAAAAGCATTGTAGTGCAAACAAATACAAATGATCGTTGAAATTTCCACGTACATTAGACTATACTTCTAACGTTATTATGGAACATGTACACTCTGTTACAAGAGACAAATGTCAGAAAACAAAATTGGCACACAATTATGTCTGAATGCTACCCTGGATGCCAGAGGTCTTCTCCCTCGCCAGCAGGGAGGAGCGTCCGTCAGAGCTAGTAGTGCTGGTTGGCAAGAGACCTCTGGCTCAAGCAGTTAAGTCTTTTGAGCACACCAATCCAATCACGTTGCCACTTATTTCTCCAGGGTCAAGATTTGACCCTGCAAATCTGATTGATCGGTTGAAAAAAAAAGTTTCTTAAAAGAGCTGCTATTGGTTAAGTGCCCAATGATCTTGGCCAAACCGGTTTTACAGTCTCTCCCATAAAACCGTGAACGGCAAAGAAAATTTCTGGAATATTTGTTCTTCGCCGAAATGAAACCAGAAAAGATAACCGCCAAACCACAGCATTGATTAGTCACGGATTGACGCGAAACAACAAGCTGGCTTTTTCTTCTAATGTATCAGAAATCTTCAATTTTACTGTTTTCAAATACTGAAATTTTTCTTTCTCGATTTCGGGTTTGGTATCCTCAAAGAATAGATATGACATTTTACAGAAGCGATGTTAAATCAAGAAGACAGGATAAGTCAGTCAGACACAGCTAGACAGTGCGTCTGAAAGTGAGAAAAAATGAGCCAATCACAAGCAATGTTCCTCTATGTTTGTTTTACATGCACATTAATCCACTAGTTCGGTGATACTAAATATATATACTGGTACATGTTTGCAACGTTTGCTTATCACTGAGCAGTACTCACTGACAAGTGAACATACAGTGTAGCCAACAACAACACCAGTGCCTACCAGGTGTCCGTGTTTAGCTGCATAGTGAATTGCTGCCTTTGTGTGCCTATTCTTAATATCAATGGCAACTCTTGGTTTCTTAATGAGTTCTTCATGGTCATCCTCCACAGCATCAATATTCTGATCTTCCATTGCTAAAAGTTCTTTCACATTCTCATCTTGTCCATGTTTACAAGCAATCATTAGAGGTGTGAAACCTTTTGGTCCAGGGTCATTTGGGTCAGCACCCCTGAAGAGAAACATTTGATTTTGTTAATTTAACAAGTGCTAGTAAAAGCATGATCCTACTGTACATTGCACACCCTAAAACAACAATGACATGAACTTACATGCATCCAAGAGATTAATGTAGTAATGTACTCAGAGAGTACGTAGTAAAATTGTTTACTATGGATTCACAATTTCTCCGAGGTAATAAAATGTATCAACATCTTCATTATTTACAAATGCACTATAATTAAGATCTCTGAATGATATGATGGGCTTGTAAAATAATACGGTGAAGGTCAATGCCTTGTGTTGCATAATGAACAGCATTGACAGGGGTGTGCTCTAGAAGTGTTTGGCTGCCACATATCAGGTGACCGACTTCTGCCTTTGGGCAACTGGAAAAACTTGCTTTATCCATATAAGCTTAAGAGCTGAGCACCCAAGATTTCGTGGTCAGGGACCTTTAGACTTCTTGTAGTTTTAAGACCACAACTTTTCTTTTTCCTACAGCTTACATCAATTTTCTGAAACAGTATTTTGACCAAAAACTTTTACTTCCTTTATGCTACCTGACTACCACATATTAGAGCTGCTGATCTGCAATCAAATTTAATTAATATGAAGTTTTTAGCACTGTCCATTCAGTACCTTGCCAGCAACACCTTTAGAGGGCCAGGACCTTCACAGGCAGCAGCATAATGCATCGGTTTGAAGCCATCTTTGTCAGGGATGCTATGTTCTGGTACTGAGTTTAGCAGAGCTTTGAGATAGTCACCATTTGGATTGATACATGCACAATGAATTGGTAAGATCTGAACAAGAGATGTTAACTTGAGAATATTAGCATGCGACAATATCGACATGGGTAAGTGAGGTTTTGTAGAGACATTTGTGATGAAAGTCAATTAATTTCCCAAATTAGAAAACATTATTAATTACTAAATAAATTATATCATACTAGTACATGTAAGTACTTTTCAGAGCTGGTGGGAATCATTACTGCAGTAGTACATCATCCAGTAATAGTTATAGCTTGCCCAACAAATCAAATATAGGTTTTCTCTGCACCCAACACATCTGATGAAATTGGAACCAAAAGGTTCCCAATTGTACACATGATTAACTGATCTACAATTTGAAATTGAAATTACAAACTAGTTTATTCTGTTTAAACAGGAAACGTTTCACTCAGACAAGGTACTGTACCTCAAGATCAGAGCAAGGTGATAATTTACATGTAGGCTATAGTTTTTTGTACATTGGAAGGAGGTAGAAATACTTAACAAAAGTGGATCATTCCAGTTCCCCAAGTTAATGTCAACAGCATGGTATTTTTATTTTTTTTTATAGATTTTAATATTAATATTGTTAAATCTTCTGTGTATTTATGAGGTGTTCATCAACATTTTCAGCAGGTGGGCAAATGGTCATCACAGGCTGCAATCAAAACTTTCTGAACTGAACTTCTTTTAATTATAAATAAAACTTTTCTTTTGATGATTAAACCATAGCAGGTCAAGGTAACATTTCCTCACTCTGTCAACGTGCCCCATGTATATGCCGGGTCCTTAATGGAATTCCTGTTTGTATACTAGTCTTACACCCACAGATTTGTATGTTACAAATGGTTAATATGTTTCCTTATTTCTGCTGTTCATCTTCAACAAGTGCCAGTACTTACAATTCTGTTTTCCACAGGCTTCTTCTTCACAGACTGGCTTCTAAAGTTTGACAAGTCTTCATCATCATTTAACAGTACCTGCCAAACAGTTTTACCGCAATTAGTACCATAAAAAATCATGCCCCCTCCTATATGAAACTCAAAATTATTGACTTTCAAGTATCATTAAATTGATAAGACTACCACATGTAGACACCTCAAAGGTACGTGAAACGTGTACATGTCTGAGCATCTTTTTTGGAGGGTCGCTATAATTCTCCAGAGAGTTACAAAATGTATGTATATGCTGTTTTAACTGTACATAATCAGTCAATTCATCTCACTATATTATATTAATTTATTACACCGTATTACAGCTATAAAAATATTATAATAGTGTCAAATGTGTACATGCATGTATCACTACTTTAATGTAAGGCTGAAAAAGCTCTTGAAGGTCCCAAAATAGGGTTCATAATAAAGCATTATTATATTTAATTTACTATGGGTATAAACAAGTACATCACTTAATTATGCACATAAAATAATTGAAACCATTACACTTGAACCAATTTGTTATAATTATATTTCATGTGAGTGCATTGAAATTTCAATCAGAAAAATCTGTACCTCTTTATGCAAGAAGTTAAACCCAAATCCAAACTTGTCCACGCCCTTACTAACAAAGTAGCCAGCCACTTTTCTGTCTCCATGTCTGATAGCCTTCCATACGCTGTTAATGCCTGTCTAAAATATGTACTAAGCAATTATATTAATTATTAAACCCTACTCAGTATGTCAATATTTACCATGCTATATATATATGTCTAAATATTTAAGTGAATGAAGCTTAGTTTTTTTGTAATAATTACAAATGTATATGGATCGATCACCCCACATATGTCCACCCCATGTATTGTGCAATGAAATTACTCACCCAATTCATCTATGTCCTATCATATGGACTACATACATGTAGCTATAGTGGCATACCCAGTGAAATGCCCTACAACCTGCACATACATACATGTACAATGGTGCAACCTACTACAACCTACACAAACTTTCAGTACCAATATATGGCCTACCAAATGACTTTCTTAATTATTAAGCTTCATGTTCGTAACGCGGCCTAATCCAAGACAGCTCTTATGTGTTAAACCCTTGGACTAGCTAAAACATAATAACATGCATGTGCATGTACTTAACAACCCCACATATGTTCACTCTTAAATTATTACTTGCCCCGCACTGTACATTCTGTGTAAAAAAGCAATAATATATAGATTTAAGCCAGCCTAAAAGCGTAGCTCCTTGGCCGGGTCATTCAGTGCCCGATTGAGCTAACCCAGGAAAGGGTAGAATGTTGACTTGAGTTTTGTAACTTCACGGTGAGGTTTTCTGTTTACTGTTTGACTTTCTATTTTGAGTTTTACAATTGCCATGTACTCAAAACAAGGCAGCACAAAACATTTGTATAGAAGAAAAAGTTATAATTCGAATAAATTTTAATCCTGGGCTAGCATTAACAGGCTTCCAAACAATCCTGCCCTGTTTTCAACAAGTTAACCTGACACGGGCCCGCAATCCAATCGAAACCAGCACTTGGTCAGCGGTCAACTTAAAAAAAAACGCATGACCTTGATGAGCTGTACACTTGAGCCCGTGATATGGTCACGTGATACTGGTCAGCAGATACCTTGTTTTGACAGGTGTCAATTGAATATTGTATGTCCAATATCAAAGAAGTACAGGCACGTGTGAATTTGCCATTGAAATTATACGCGATACAAAACAAACTAGATTCTGGCCACGAAATTCAAAAAAGTAAGCTCCACACACAAAAGATAAGCTTAGAATTTCACAAACACAAAGTTTATTAAATGCTTTAGTTTCTCTCTTTTGCACCACATACTTTCCTCCTTGCACCAAAGACGAAAATCATGTTTCAAAGTCCATGCTCGCTTTCGTTTCATTCTGAAGTTGAACATTAACACTGAGAACAGCCATGCACAAATTTGTCTAAATGAGCAGCTTTTATGCATGATCGCCACGAACTTTCTAGAAATCCTTGCTCCATGCATACCTGGAGGCTTAACATTTCCTGCTTTGAAGTTTTGGATGCTAATAAAATTCAGGGGCCGCCCTTCGGCCCCCGGAGCTCCGCTAATACAACCAGTGCCCTGTGACTCTCTTTCACTACAAAAGGTGTTACTCAGGGTTACTCAGGTAAAATAAAAACAAACAGGGGCGAGACGTTTTTTGAAATAATTATTTTATACAATCATACTGTCACTCTTAGCTAGTAGATACCTGTTCTAGGCCATGGAGAGTTGATTTCTCCACTATACTCAACTCGTTCAAAAGCACTTTTACAGTCTCAAGTGGAACTACTTTCGTGAAGCAGAATTCCAAAAGATCTGAAGAATGATGGCCCTTCTTGTGAAATCCATTTAAATCCTGAAAATGAATCAAACATTAATTAAAAATTATAAAAATTCAATCAGTTTTAAATCATTACTCAATAATTATAGAGATATTATTCATTAATGAAAAAACTCTGATTAGAGCCAAATGGAATCTAGGTTAAAATATGCTCACTTCAAGAAATGCATTATTGCCTTCTCTAGACCCTCTACTGGAGTGCAGCTCTCTCACTGCATGACCAAAGGTGTAAAAATTATATCTGCAAAGTGAACAAAAACCTGCATCAGCCTTGCCCGCAGTGCAGGTGGATTTTGGCAGGGAGAGTGGATATTCCCATCGGCTGTTGAGGCCGCCATCTTTAATTAGAAAAACAGAGGAGAGTCTGCAGCAAATCCAAAAAGGCGGCTTAACACTCTTAAGATGGAAACCACCAAAACTGCCTGCAATGCAGGCTAGCATCAGCCTGCAGATCAGCAGCTTTAATCAAGTCATTGTACTGTTGACTGTGTTATCAATTACATTTTAAAGATGTACTCAACTAAAGTCATTTCCAGTTGAGTAACACTAAAACCAAAGCAATCACATAATAAACCATGCAAGAATACAAGAGATAAGCATTCACAATTGAACTGACAATAAAAAATTTGCTTTCAAAGAACAAGGCAGAAACTCAACTTCTGGATAAACCTGAATGGTTGAGTTCACATGCCTCTGTACATGCTGCAGGTGGCAGGCACAGTGCATGGTTTCACCCTTACTGCACTTGCCTCTCGATCTGAATCAAGCAGTCCAGGTTTCGAGTCCTGGTCAGTGACATTGTGTTGTGTTCTTGGGCAAGACACTTTCTTCTCATATTGCCTCTCCCCACCCAGGTATAAAAATGGGTACTGGCTGTACAGTACATGTAGTGCATCCCAGCCCTGGTTGCCCACAGCATCAAATTAGCAATTACCCATTTAAATACAAGAGTGAAATATCTTGTCTAAGAACACAACATAATGACCCCAGCTAAGGCTCGACAAACAAGGACCTCTCAAACCAGAGATCGTAAGGTTGTCATCTTACTTACAATATGTAGAGTACAGCCAGGCTCAACACTAATATTGAGTACGACCATGCATGAAGGGTCAATATTAATCAGCAATATTAATGATTGTATATATGGTCTCTGGATTGAGAGAAGTACAAAATTTTATGTACGCATTGTACATGAACACATTGCAGAAACACAGGATCATACAAGCAAAAAGCAAATGATTAGATGACTATCCAGTTGACTAAATTTTTGACCCTGTTTCAAGGTCCTAGAATATGGAATTCTTCAACGTTCGACATCAAAAATGCCCCGTCTTTTAGTATATTCAAGCCTGTGATCAAACCATTTTTAAGGGTCAGACAGAATGCAACCTATTGTAAATACCTTACTTTATAACTAAACACTTATATACTTGAATAAACGACTTTTTTCATTATTTCTTAAAATGCCGCTTAGTATTAAATTGCTCATGGGGGGAAATCTCTATTCCTCATAAGCTCGGCTTCTCAATTACTCCGCCACAGTCACTCCTCACAAGTAATGTACAAATTTTAAATTAATTTCATTGTTAATTAATAACCTATTTATTTTGTTTTTATTCTGTTTGCAATTCATTGTGTGTGGCAAATAAAAAATAATGTACAAGGTACAAAGTTAATATGCACAATCACGCTAGCTACAGTTAGGACAGGATTTATATGCACAGATAATTCCTCAAAATTACTCACGTTCCAGTATCCATGCGATCGAGTGAAACTGTGGGTTTATTTTGGCGACGTGATTCAGGTGCATGATTGTTTAGCTCTGACAATAAAAATTTCAAGGCTTCATGATTTTCATTCAGGAGTGCATAATGTAATGCTGTTAACTGGATGTCAGGACTTCTGGGCCAGTGAACCTACCAAAGCAGGAAATAAATCAAACAGGTTTATACTGTGTAATTACTTTGTGAAGTGCTCTACACTTTATTTTACCAGGCTGTAAATGTTGCTTGGTAACCCAAAAGAATTGACTGGACACACCTTTTTTGCCATGGGCAACTCTAGAAAATATCCACACCTATATTAAATAATTAGATAATTTATGAGCTAGAGATTTCTATTGCATGAGAGTTGACAAGCACACAGCAGCCCAAGTCAGCAATTACGCATAGAAATCGAGAGTGAATAGTCTAATTGTTTTAGTATAAATCTACTAGTCATTTAAAACTTTATATCCCAATCCTAGCCTCCTCACAAACACTTCGAAAATGCCAAGAAGCAGTGATCATTATTTTGTTAACAAGGACACAGTGCTAATCTATGCACTAAGTAAAAGTATTTGATGTAGGATGTAAACCATGTCTGAATGACGTACATATGTTGTGGTTCAATTTTATTTTTGGTTAAATTTTTGTTAAACCAGTTTAATTTTTCAGAGTGGATTGAAATTTTTAAAGCAGTTAAATTTTCAGTTTTGAGCACAAACGTGAGCATGTGTCTTTAGTTAGTAATTTGGGTTAGTCTGGGAACTTTGCATATGACTTAGTAGTTTGGGTTGAGCTCTTAGGTTAGTGATTAGGCCTAAGCTCTTATTTGGAATTGGATAGCTTCTTAGTAATTAAGACAAAGTTCATGTATGAATTAAAAAAAATTCGGGTGATGAACTGATAATTAAAACAAGTATGAAAGCTCTTGTATCCATTTCTTTTATGGTCAAGTGGTAATGACAATGCAAAGCAGATCCAGAGGTTGGTGGTTCAAATCCCGGTGAGTATGAGAAAAAAAGAAAAAAAGTGAAACCGGCTGTTAATTAGTATTCATGCTTGATGGGGGATTTGGGGGAAAGGGTAGAGTAGGTGGGAGATCAGGAGGAATTCAGCGAGAATAGGGGAGAATAGGATAGAGGAGTGTAAAGAGATATTTTCCCTTTTTTATAGATAGTTGCCAAAAAATAAATAAACTAGCTTGAAAAATTCAACCCAGTTTGAAAAATTTAAACTAGTTTTAAAAAAAATTAAACCAAACAAAAACAAACCACAACATGTACATTATGAAAATGTTAATCTTTATTTCGTTATTTAAAAAAAAAATTCAGGTGCACATACTGTGTAGACATTTTCTCTGTCAGCAATAACACTCTTCAACATTTCCATGTCATTCAGCATCACAGCTCTGATTGCCAGTTTCACAGGCATCAAAGAAACATCCTCTCTAAAATACAAAAAAAAATGATCTGGTACTAGGTTATTTCATTTATGAGGAAGAGGAGTATTATTTTGATTGGCTCTCCATGAATTTTTAATATGGATCATTTAAAGAACCACCCAAGAATTAATTAGCTTTTAATTATCAATTTCCTTTAATCTCTGAGATACACTTCTTGGAAACTGACTGAAACAGTATTATAATTAATGTACTTAAAATTGCTGCATACAATTTAATACTTTTCTTCTGTTAATACATATACAAGTATGTCACTCAGCAAAAGTTGTACAGAGGCAGATAAGTATATGGGAAGTATTGCATTGTTGGGCTAATCTTTTTTATCTCCACAAGCTAAAATGAAACAAACCTGGTTTCAAATGTTGGATCATTCTCAAGCAACTCTATATTCTCATTAGGAATCAGCACTCCTGCACGTCTTGGTTTCTCTTTCTTCTCTGCAACTGCCTTCTTCTTTCTCTCCTTCTTTGCCTTGGGCTCAGTAGGTTTTCGTTTCCGACCTGGGCTCTTTGGGGGTGTAGTCACACTCTTCCTCTGCCCTCTCTTACCTTTCTTTGCTGGGGAAGAAGTGGATGCAGACCTGGAACCTCTACGTGTTCTTTTTGCAGGAGGTTCATCTTCTTCTTCCTCATCCACAGCCTCCTCTTCACTCTCATGATCAGATTCTACAAATATACACACAATAATTATAAGATCATTATTAATAGCAGCTTCCCATACTGTAATTATAGTGTACTAGCTAGTTTGGTAAAGTCTGCATTTAAGTCCACTGGGACTACTGGCACCATACCACTGTGCTTGATTCCTGACCAGCATCATCGTATTGTATTCTTGAGTAAGACACCTCACTCCCAAAGTACCTCTCTCCATCCAAGTTTATATATGGGAAACAGTAAAATTATTTTTTGCTGAGGAAAATTAGAACTGCAATGGACTAATTGACACCCAATCAGGGAGGCAGAAATGTACCCCTAGTAACTTCACACTAAGGAAACCAGAATACATACAGTCATGTACATACATAGGATCATGTGTACTAAAGACATCTGGGGTTGATGGTCAATCAATACCCTTGATCAACATTTAAATCAATACTTGGTCGACACTCAATCAACACTTGACCAACAATCAGTCGATAGTCTGTAGACACTCAACTGACTCACGAGCTCCGATTGAAAATTAGTTGACTGTTGACCAACTGTCAACCGAGATGGCAATGGAGTGTCGATCAATTGTTAAGGTGATTCCTCTGTATTGCATTGCACATCCCTACTGTGCATGATTTTCACGCCATTTGCGCACGTGAATGAGCGTGTGCATGTATAGAAAAAAGAAGTTTCCCTCAACCTAAGCTCGATAGTGAAACAAATGCTTGTTTTCTTTTAAATGAACATGGTAACCTATATTTTTTATTGCATCCTCCTTAATTTAAAAATAAAAATAAAAAATGTATCAGAAGAAAAAAAAGGTATAGGTGAAAGAATGCACAAAACCGTCACTCTGTAATGTAAATTATGACCACGAAAACAACAACTCTACTAACGCTTTACATCCACATCATTCTTAATAGTATGATTTTTCCACAAATTGTATATGATATTGTTCTACATGTTCGACACTTTCTACCTGTCAAATTTTTTTCCAAGTATTACTTTAATAAACTATGTTTCAAGCTGCTGCAAAATGCAACCTTGACCAATGAATAATGCACATGATTAACATGAGACAGTAGAGGCATAAATGGGGTAAGATTGGCCCATCACATCTCTTAAGCGAGAATGGTGACCTATCATTTTTATTGGTGTTTCTGAAACAGTGCTTGGTAGAGTACATTCAGGGAAAGTTTAAAAAAACTTCATTGGTAACTACTATTTCTGAGGAATCACCTTACCTGATGATTGTGTTGTAGGATTCCTATTTATAAACTTATTATTATTAAAAAAAATGGTACTACACTTAAGTTTATGAGTCCGAATCTAGTTGCCAGGCTGTACAATGGTTGTATCTTTACAGTAAATGCCTCTTGTTATAGTCACCACAGCTGAGCTACCTAATTACAGTTTATATTCACAATACAGTACCTTCATCTTCCACAGTATCATCTTCTCCTCTTTCAGCAGCCAAAGCTTCTTTCAACAGTTTTTTAGTTTGTTTTATGTGTGGTTTAGATATACCAAACTTTTCAGGTTCCACCTCTGACATGGCAACTCGAGTGACGACAGAATCCATATGGCAAACATCATCAAATGAAACCTAAAATAGAGATTCAAAATTGTACACACAATTAATATTCTCTTAAAGCAATAAAGTAGTGGCACATCTACAAATTTATTCCCAAAAGGAGGGTAATGGGAAAATGTAAAAACGGATTCTTTCCTGCTCACAAAAAAGAAGCATTGGGACAGAAGGACTCAAAATTCAGGCAAGACTCTCTCTTGCATGCTAAATAAGGGAGGAGGTAGTGCCCAGGGATACTCCCAGAAAAATTGGGTGGGGGTATGCGGCCCGCTTCTCAAAACCCTTACCCTATTTAGGACCAAAATCTGCGATATTCCCTACCCTATTTATGACCTGGCCAAAAATTTTAAACCTTACATGTATATATGACATGAACCTTACATCAAAATCCTGTTTCAGACCTACATTATAATTGGATCCTAAGTTTAAACCAATGTTAAATCACCGTAAACATAATTTGTGAAAGGCTTTAGTTGATTTTCTTTTCGATAATAATGAAAATGTGGCTTCTTGGCTTAAAATCATACCCATATCAACAACCTTGTTCCCAGGGCCTTTTCCCAGACAGGGAAAAGGCCCTGAGAACGAGATTTCCATACCAAGGCTAGATTACAAAAAACATACCCTATTTATGACCAAAATGGTCAAAATCAGGTAAAATCAATACTCTATTTATGACCGAAACAGCTGAAAAATCAAACCCTTTGGGGCCACAGATAACTATATAGCCCAGATGCACCCCCCCCCCCCCCCGCCACCCCTCCGGTAGTGAGTTAGTGTGACACTTTTTTTGCACTTCATGAGAGAGGGTGTACGGTATCCCCTAGAACTGCAAGTCAACTAAATTTGGGCAAGATTGTAGCAGATCGGAACATGTACGTGCAAACAGTGAGGAGCTATACTGTGGGTCACTAAAACCCAGCACTGTACACTGTAGCTAAGAAAAATCCAAAAAAATGCTAATATTAATAACAGGCTACCCCAGGATTTCTGACCCATGGAGTGTCAAAGTTATTTAGATAGTGTCTTTTAAAACCATTTATTGTCTGAAATGACGGCAAAAGTTTCAACCGTGGGTGTGGCAATGTCACGCAATAGTAAAGTCACGCAATCCACTTAAATTTTGTTTACACAATTGTAGAAAATCCCTGGTCAGTCATCTTTTATAAATAATCCTAGAACATTTCTCTCATCAGTATTTTCAAAATGCTGGTTAAACGCGCCCCAAACACTAACACTACACTGGAAAACTTTTTACAAGCTTAAGAGTTATGACTTCTTTCAATCTTTGGACAAAGGATAAATATTTGCGAGTCTTTTTCTCCCTTGAACATTGTACTGTACACAATTAACTCTTATCCTATACTTGTTTATCACAGTATTGAAAAGATAACAAAAAAACCAGTCATTGTAAGCTCACCTCGTACACATTTTCGTCGACTCTGTTGAACCAAGCCACGTTAAAACTGGTCGCGCTTTCAAGAACATCTTCCAACACACGACAAACATAGAAATCGTCTTCCTCTCCGCGAACAGTTAAGAAGTCACCAGCATAAAACTCAAACTCCTCAGTCAGTTCTACCGGTGCGTGAAGCACTCCACGTCTTTTCATCGACATCAGCCGGCGTGAAAGTCGGACTGGAGGATCCTCTTCGGTCGCGCGCGCTTGTCCTTCGCGAACGAACGCGGAGAACGATCTCTTATTCATTGCTGAACCAACTGAAACTTCAGGTTCATTTTCGTCTTCACTGGAAAGTGGAACATCAGTATCGCCTCCTTCGGGATCATTGTCGCCTTTGTCATCAAGAAAAGCTTCCTCGTCCGGCAAGTTTGACAATTCTTCTGATGCGATGCCTTCTTCGAGATCTTCGTCTATCTCGCACGGGTCATCTTCACTTTGATCTGCCTCGGATGCTGGACGGCTTGCAGATTCGCAAGTTTCCCGTTCTTTCTCCACCAGGATTGCTAGAGAAGACTGTTTTCTTAGAAGGCGAGTTCGCAGAGACATTGTTTGTCAGGAACGGGTTGGTTTAATTATGCTAACTTCTTCGGACCTGAAGCACGATATGTACTTTGTGAAACTTCACTCTGTGCACTCTCTTTATAGCAAATCTGGTGACCACACAAACAACTGAAGTCAGCTTTTTGTTAATTAAAAACTAAACAGCGTGGGTTGTAGCTCTGGGCAAGCCCGATATTTCCAATTAAAGATTTGCAAGGCTGGCTTTCCGCTTTCCATTCAAGACCATTCAATTCAACTCCCACGAGCGAGGTAGCGTACCTCGGAGAAGCACGGGTTCCAGTTTATAAATGTCACGGTACTAAAAGTGTCACAACAATGCACCGGCAACAATGCTACAACACAAAACCATTTTTTTCATCAAGAGGTAAAGGCCATATGCCGTTTTGAATTTTCTTAAGCAAAAGAAAGCCAGATAACCCTGAAAAAGAAAAAAACATGTAAAAGCACAAAAACATAATTATTTTGTTTGTTGTTTCCTTCATTTTGTGATCGCCCTACCCTCCCCCCGCCCGTCTCATTAGTTGCAAGGACTCATGGGTGGCGGTCATTCAAAATGGCGGAAGGGGACAGTATATTCTCTAAGATCATTCGAAGAGAGATACCATCAGAATTCCTCCACGAGGATGACCAGGTAGTGCAGCTTGGCTCATAGTTTTTGATATGGTAACTTAAAGCCTTAAAAATGCATAAATACTAGCTTCTGCTCTCACTATTTTCCGACTTTGTAAACTTCAGAAACGATGATCACGTTTTAACTGAAAGTGAAATTAACCAACTTTAACGCAAGACGGTATCGCATGTATTTTTACTTGTTTTCATTCCATTCAGTGGCCATACGTTCATCAATTGATACGGCTTCACGGGGATTGAAGAAATTCTGTCATTTAAGGAACAAAGATAAAAATGTAGCAAGATCCGGAAGCTGTGTATGTAAGATGGAAAGTGAAAGTACATATTTTAACGAATTTAAGCTTAAAATTTTGCAGAATTTTCAGCACAATATTTTCATCATTTTAATGTCACCAGTGCGTCGCCATCAAAGACATTAACCCCCAGGCTCCGGTGCATTTCCTGGTTATTCCAAAGAAGCCAATACCTCAATTGTCCAAGGCAGATGATTCAGATGAACAAGTAAGGAAGACAATTTGTAAAACAGCTTGTTTGTAACTACTGTAGGTTGGGCCAGTTCACCCTTATAGGGTGAACGAGAGTGGGTAAATTTTGATAACCTTACATCCAAGATAAAAGTCAACAATAACATGCGTCAATATGTAACAAGGAAACTTAATAGAATCCAAGGAAAATGCTCCATTGTATTTTTATTTTATTTTTTAATTTTTTTGACAGACTAGTGAGCAGCACAAAGGAAGACTTCTTGTAATTTTTTTAATTTGTTTTGATTTTTTTTTAATGAAGACTAGTGAGCAACACAAAGGAAGTCTTTTGTTAGTTGTAAGCTTTTTCATTTATTTCCATAAGCCTGCCCAAGTTTACCTGTAAATTCCCATGGAAGTGAATAACTGCAGAAACATATACATATTATTTATATTTATGTTCTATTTTGGGTTCCATATGATCAGTGCTAATCATATGACCCCCCAAAATTTGACAATTTGCAATAACATTGTGCATTAAGGTGTTTCTTGTAACTTCTCTTTGCATCATGTTTTAACAGTTGCATGGGAAGTTAAACTTGGGCATGCATGCTTTAAATGCGCTATATACAGTATGTGTATGCTGTTCAATGTTAGTTGTAATCATTCACTGAAGTAGTCTCAGAGAGAGACAAAACATGTTGGAAATAAACAAAAAAGCTTACAACTTTAGACCAGAAGTCTGCTTACTGGTCTTTGTTATAAAATTCTACACCTACACTGTACATGAAATCCTGCTTCATAAAATGGGCTGGGTATATAATATGGGTCACTTATGCTAGCAATACAATACTGAATACATTCTTATTACTTGCATTGTGGGCTACTTACACTTGTCTACTAACAATACAATACTCTACTTACCTTGCTTGCTGAACATACAACTACTTACAATTATACGTACAATATCTTAGACAAAATACTTACGTTACTTACAGTACAATATTTCAGTTGAAAAACAATTCTAACATGTCCTACGATATGATTAAAAAAGATGAATTTCTTACCGCCTAAAAAAAGATTGTTTTACAGCTAATATACATCATAGAGTTATTGTTTTAGAAGTGAATTTTTATTTTTATTTTATATCTTTTCATTTTTTTGAGGGGAGGGGATTGACTTTGACGAGAGAGGAGAACATGTACTTCTAAGTAAAACAACCTGAATGGAGATGGCCAGGCTATTTAACTTGCTTGAATAAATATGCCTACAAGCTAAGACAGAAAGTGCAATTTGTTTTCAGTTGGTGGAATGAATTCTTTTCCCTTTGTTTTGCAGTTGTTAGGCCATCTACTTGTAGTTGCCAAAAAGGTTGCAGCGGAACAGAATCTGGCCAAGGGCTTCCGTGTAGTGATCAATGATGGTAAAGATGGAGGCCAAGAGGTGTATCACATCCATATCCATGTTTTGGGTGGACGCCAGCTGACTTGGCCCCCAGGCTAGTCAAGGTTACAATATGATTGTGTTTAAATCTTTATCATAAAACATGTTACTGTAACCGGGTTGGGTTTTTTACCATTTACATGGAGAAAAGGGTTCATCAACAGTTTCTGCAAATGGAAAGCAAAATAACTGATGGTACTGTAAGTTCCATTCAGCTTGGCCATGTACCATGTCCTCATAAAGTTTTAAAGTTATGGGAAAGAGAAAAAGTTTTAAAGTTATGGGAAAGAGACTAGGACAAGTTCATCCCAAGGTAATTGCAAATGGTAAGCACATTTCCACTCTGATATTTTGGGTTGAAATTTTGGACTTCGTTTCAAGACATTCCATTTATTTTGAAAATTTTCCAGTCAGTTGATCCAAAATTGCCTTACCATTTACATTCTGACCAAAATTTCCAGAATTTTTGGGTAAATGGTAAACAAAACTGTTGTGTGAGAAAAACGTACCATTCGTATCCCATCCCATCATTTAAGATTAAAGTGAAGTTAGAAAAACTGTTAACATACACTTCATGTTATTTTTTTAATCACATAGGATAATTATGAGCAGACCATAACATATATACAGTGTACTAGTAGTAATCAAAGATTATGGAAGTGTGTTCAATGCTCTTACTGTTACCTTGAATGATTCATTAGCTAGCTGGCTTCCATCTCCTGTCTATTGCCAAAATAAATCAGGAACTGACATTTTGCGTACAGATATAACATAATGACAAAATACATGCCAGTATTTTCCTGTCAGTGGTTTTCAGACCAGAACATAATATCAGGGTCCCAAATTAACTTTTTTAGGCAGGCACCAACTGGCAACTGATTTTTTTTTTTCAGTCACCAGGTGGAAAAATGTGGTCGCCAAAGAGTATCAATAAAATTTTTCCTTCACAGTGAAACACAAATGGATGGAAAATTTTGGTTGCCAATTTGTCTTTTAAGAATCAGAACAAAGAGAACGCATTTGGGGCCGCAATGGCGATTTTTCTGCTAACGAATAAAATTTAATACAAACATGCTGATTGTTAAAACACCTAGCACTGAAAAACCATGATGAACGAAAAGCCGGTCATATACGCAGTTTCATGCAACTACCAAATGTTTCAAGTCAACTTTATTCCTTCTCTTGCACCCAACTGAAAAATTGCCATTTGGTTCTTTGCTCTATGTTCAAAATGATCTTTCCTTTTGTGTTCTGTCATCCCCATGTTGCTTGCACCAGGCCACAACCGTGCAGCATTTCTTGTTCCAGTCCCCTGAACGATCTGCAATATGTACAAAACTGCTGGAAAAACACGAGGGCAAAGCTTCGCATTGATTGTAGCTGTGAAACATTGTAGTAAATTTATAATAACAGGAAAATCCGTTTTATACTTCAAAAGCAGTGGAAAGGTAAAAATTAAGTGACCAATTGGCGGGCAGCTATGAATTTTACTTGAATCGATTTGGGTGAAAATCAAAGTTATTGTTTGTATAATTGAATAATTTACCAGTAATCGGATACCATGCTATGCGCAAAGAACTCTGGGATCGCCAGGGGGCAAACATTGCTAGTTGCTAGAAGAAAACGTATGGCGAAAAGCTGTTCCATGCCCATGAAAAGGGATTTCGGAGAGAGATCAACACTTTTTTGGTGTAGTTTTATCGCAGATGGACTTATAGGGAATGTTGAAATGTGGAAAACGTGAGTTTTTGTTAGAATAACTGTTAAATATGTGACAAAATCTACCGATAGACTAATTTGCTTGCTTAATGTTTATTTCGAAATTTACAATTTCAGTTTACATGTGTACAGCCTGTTTTCGTATTAGTTACTTCTTTCATAAGCAAATTATGGCTTCTGGAAATGTATCTCCTCAAAGGAGCGAAGTCGTTGTTAGAGGAGACGGAAACTGTTTTTGCTGTGCTATTGCTCTTTGGACGGATGAAATGAGCGACAAGAAACATGAGTAAATTCACAGGTTAAGTTCTGCCTTGATTGAAAAAAAATCTGAAGGTTTTTCAGCTGCTACTCTTCTCTTCAAACTCTGTGAAGGAACATTTTAAGAAAGCAAGATCACGTGCACTTGGGCAGAAACTGTCGACATATTTAGTGCGACCGATTTACACCTTCCCAATGTCACAGAAAAAGTGCTTTACTTTTAAACCGATTATGATCACTGATTCATGTTCATCGACCACAACAAAGAAGCAATGCAATTTTTTTAGAAATAAGTACTAGGGCGCAGCACACGGCAACAGATCTTGTGAACGTTTCACCAGCTTTTCGCCATACATTTCCTTCTAGCGACTGGCAATGCTTGCCCCCTGGCGATACCAGAGTTCCTTGCGCATAACATGGATATCCGATTACTTGCAAATCATTCATTATCATGGCCTGCAATAGGTTATCGCACACTGGTGACCAATGAAATTCTGGTCAACAGTGCAAACTTTTTAGTCGCATTGGCGACTAGGAAAGCGCAATTTCAGACCCTGAATATACAAGTAGCATTTTTATTTAGGATTTAGCTATGAAATATTGTTCCTCCAGGGGATCAAAACAAAGTGTTGTCAACCACTTATGACAATCAGGCCGTGTCACTAAAGCAAAGAGCAAACAAAGTGGTTAATAATCAGTTTCTAGCTTATTTATCTAGTATTCAGTGACATCTTCATGAATGTCGACACCATGTTTAATATATGTTCCAATTCAGGGTAATTCCCCCTAACTACAAAAAGATTCCGAAAGTCTGACAAACTAGGTCAGAGGTTGCATGTCCAAATTTTAGTCAACTCATAAATTCTCAAGTCTTTGTGAAAAGACTAGCGTTCAGTTTTATTTTTATTATAATAATTATTTTTTGTCTTTAATTGCAAGACATATTGATGTGTTATATTTCTGAGACCATGCAGGGACTCAAATTGTTTTAAATGCACATGCAAGATGTTGAAACTCTCAAGACATTTGGAAAGCATGAATATTCTATTAAAACAATCTAACAAATCAAAACTTTCTGATTAGTCTTGCAGAAATGAAGAAAAGTTAGCCTCAATCTATCTTGTAGATTTGTATGTGTATGGTGTGTGGCAGGCAGGAAAGATTAACAAAATATAGTTTTTAGAGGCTCTATTTTACATGTAAACCATTATAAGGGTTCTAAATGCTAGTTGTAGTCTAATTTTTTTTCAATTTTTTTTCAGGCTTTGTCATTTCAACTAGCCTTTGAACCCAAGGTTAGTAAAATCTAAAGTTGGCCAATATTTAGTAGTCTACATGTAGATGATAGAAAAATGAAAATACATGTAATGTGAGACACCTTTGTACCTTTGTCTTGATTGCATGTCAGGTAAGGGTCGGAAACTAAGAAGAAAATTAAATCAGGAGACAAAATTCTTTTTGACTTGAAGTTTTTAAAAGGTAATTCAGATGCTTGTATTTAGAGGTCATGAAAATTTTTACTCAGTAACTCATTTTATTACAAAATTCTTGGTATAGTGTGACAGCCACCTCTAAGAGTTTCAATTTAACATGGTGTTTAAACCAGACACACTAGTGTACACCGTTTTGACGTGGGACACCTCCGAAAGGTATACTATAACCCTAAAGTGTGTCCTGAGGGTGAAGTCACTATTAAAAAAGTTGTGCTATTACTATAGTCTGAGACAGAAAAATAGATATAGATAGATCTGAATTGTACAGCACATGGGCTTCGAAACGTTCCCTGAATCTGTACTTATCTTGGGCATACTGATCATCCCACCTTGCAATTACCTGGAAAGCATGATTGTAGCAAAGACCACATTTAATTTGATTTTGGTTAATACCATGATCATGAAGCCTGTGGTAAATAAAAGTAAAACTTGCTAGATTCTACTTAAGTCCCCCTTTATGACAATTAGCTTTGATAGAAGTACATAGCACACTGTATGTAGTGTTTCATGTAAGTAATATATTAATCACAAAAGACCGTGTTTGGCCACATTTCCAAAGACTGAGCAAGTGCATCCATACAATGCACAGCGGAGTGTTTTTGACGTTTTTTTTTTATTGTGGTCAAACACAGTCTGTCTTGAGGTTTTATATATGTTCTGAGTTAAAACTAAGGAGAAAACGGAGAAATAGACTCATAAAAATCTATGTTACAGCAATTAAGATCAGATATCCAAACACCGCCCTGATTTCCTTCATTCAAAACTTGACAAATTATCAATGACCTTGAGAATAGTAGGGATTTAGCCAAGCCTGAAAGCGGAGCTCCTGATTATAAGTTAAGTGACCTAAGCCTGCAATCCAATCAAATACCGGTATCTTGGCAGAAGTCAACTTAAACACGTGACTTTAATCAGCTCTACACTTAAAGGAACACAATCACGTTTTTGCGCATGCGCAAGAGATTGATTTTTGTTTAGGTTGTCAAGAATTCAAAGATGCGAGAATTGGTATAGAGCTTTCACAAATCCGTTTTGCCCTAAAACGTCTCAGAATCAAAGATCAGTGATACACGGTTCTCGTAAAGTGTCAATTTGTGCGTAATGGAGACCTTTCGGTGTTAACTTCAATGCTGTTGACGGAACTTCGAGTGGAGGGGAAGTGTCATGGCGCTGGACGAAGACAGCTTTCTCCCGGCAGCTTTCAGAAAGGTTTAGAAAATCGGGAAAGGACTGAGAAGTAATGGAGCGAGCAACACAGCAGGATTTTTGCAAAGAAACCGATTCACGAGGCTTGGGAAAGGCTGAAAGGATAGCGCTCGTACGAGGGTTTCTTTGTTGACATTTTACTCGAGCAAGCAGACCTTTACTCGTTGGTTTTCTTTCTCGATATTCAGACATTCTATCAGGTTCTCTTCGCTCAGGTATTCTCTGTGAGATTGACTGCGATTTATTTGTTTTTAGCTATCAGGACAGTTAAAATTGTGAATATGATAAGGACTCGTGTATAAAATCAGTAAAATTTCCATCATAACATTTGCACATCAGCATATTCAGGCTTGTTATGAACCACGGACTTACCGTTGCCTTGTTTTTGCATTACTCATGCGGCTTTTCACGTGTTCCACCGCTATATTGGTCAATACAGTTTTTATTTGCCGTTTATCACGAAAAAAACAAGTCGCTTTCCCTGACTAGTTGAGCGAGTTGGCCTTTCTTCCTGTAATTGAGAGATGAACGCGAGTGGCGAATGGGATATAAATAGCGGTTATCTGTCACTTTGTCGCGTCGGCATGACGCGACAGTGACAGTTCTATTGCTTCCCGATGAAAGAAACCGTGCGCTGCATCGTGATAGTGTCCCTTTAAGCCAGCGATATGGTCACGTGCTACTGGTCAGTGGATACCCTGGTTTGACAGATGTAAATTGACCATAACATGGTCGTCTAAGATGTGCGCGGCAAACCAAGACTGTATGTCCAACCTATTAGCTGGAGTATTTCCGCCTTCGTCGTCGTCGTTGTGCGTACGCTGCCGCAAGCCATGATACCCATGAGAAATCAATTCACGGGTTTCCTTCTCTTTTCTTTATGAGTATGGTGCTCCGCTTGGTGGCCCATCAAGTAAGGATCAAAAGAGGCTGTGGGAGAGTGGGAGACAGAACTAAAACACCCTTAATGACCAGCTCTCGGGGGTTGAACCATTTTTTATTGAAACATTGGCGAAGATTGCAAATTAATTCAATTCTGTTCTTGTTCTGTGTTTAAATCAGATAACAGCAAATATGACCAACTTCTGATGTACCGCAAATGGATGCCATGGTAGACAACTGAGAATTGTAGGACAGCCCTGAAATACACTCGTTTAAAACATGTTGTAACAGGACTTGTAGAAGCTTTTTTTCAAGGAATAAAATAGGACAGAAAGAAATAAAGAAGTTGCCGTTTTGGATTTAATACTTTGTGGTACTTTGTGGAAAGAAGGTAGCTGTTACTGGATCCAGCTGTGACAGCTGGATCCAGTTGCCAGCCTAAGTAGAAAAGATAAATGAAGCGTTAATAATCTCCAAACTCGACGACAACACCCCAAGACTCTGCTCCATTCCATCACCCTATTTACTGCAGTTTCACACAGATATGTAGGTGATCCAACGATAATGAAATTCAAATTTATTGTGATAAGGGAAAGTTCCTTTAATATGACAACGCGGGATGAACATACTGAATGGGGCTCCGAAAATTTTTAGACACCCAAAAGGGGGGCTCTGAAAAAATTGTTGGGCTAGTAGGGTGGCTCCGACAATTTGTGCACTTCAAATCCAACACAACATCATCATACAGATCGGATGGTTTTCAACTCAACAATTTAATGACCTGTGCAACTCAGCTATATCACGTGGTTTACAGATCTAACAAATGTACTCTCAGTAATTATTACACTCTTGTTCATCCCAAAATGCTTTAGAAAATTTCAAAAATTAGAAATGCTCAAACTTTTTTTATAATAAAACCACATTGATTCAACAAGATTTCGAAATCTGCTAACGGGAGCTATAACGGTAAATATATTTAATACAGTCTAGCGATCTTCCTTGAGGGGAGCAAAGGAATTAAAGGAGGAGGGGGGCTCTGAAATGTTTTC
>CM042748.1:12131285-12155993 GCA_022496165.2 Catalaphyllia jardinei
GGGGGGGGGGGCTCCTAACAATTTGAACCGCTAGTGAGGGGGGCCTAAAATTTCAAGCTTTGAGTTTCAATATCTTCATATATATCCCCCCCCCCTTGTCATATTAAATGAACGTTCCCTAAGCATCACAAAGTGTCCTCATTGGTAAAAAGTCACCAGACCACACACAATTCGATCAAATATGAAGTCACATGAACCTGTCAAATAACCCTGAAAAATGTGAAGTACTAATTAAGCAATACTTGAGTTCAATCCTGGACATAAGTGGGTCATTTTCATTTTCACCATTTCAAGGCCAACTAAAATTGATCTTTGTACAACAATGTCCAAATACTCCTTACGTCCAGCGTCCGCAGTTAAGAGCGAAGAACAGAGCTATGGTAATTCTCGTCCGAGAGCGTTCGTTCAGTTCTTTTAAAACTCGCCACATCGGTTTCAAAAACAAAATAGCTCCAGAGACGAGAGTGAAAAGCAAAGCCACTTTTATATTTCGTTTCTTTATTTTCTCTTTCGAGAAACCGTTTTGTCATTAACTCTAATACCTCTCGTATTTTGGACTCCATTTTCTAATTTATGAAATGGAGGGGAATAATTTATGTTAATTTACCATAGATACCTTTTACGTGTAATATATATTTGAGTCAACTTGAATTATCGTTATTAGGCAAATGAAGTCATGCTTAGATGACCCAATAAATAAACTGCTGATATATTTATAAATTGTGGTTTTCCCACACGCACATTACAGCTACACTTTAATTATCCTGCGTCACTGCTTTATATTTCCTTTCCTTATTAATTCAATGACTTCCAGTATAGTGGAATACGCAGTTCTTATACTGATGCAGTACCATAACGGACGAACCATATAAAATGCACTTCTATAAAGGACTGCCACGGTACTTCAGCTGGTTTCCGAGAGATCTAAATTAACTTAACTCAAACATTACAATACTGGCATTTAATTATAACGCACAATTTCGTGGTTCTTGCGATTCAAAAATCGCTAATTTTTTGTTTAGCATCTCGTTGTAACGGACACTCTTTCTCAATGAAAGCCTTATTGTAAGCCATAATTCACATTTACTTGTTGCCTAACAAACTATGGCTCACCCACTGTCACAAATAAACAATAGCCTCCATTTCACGCGAAAATACGCTCGGGGATTGTAATACCACTTGTTCTCCATCTAGTGCACGTGGTGACTCGGATACAAAGTCCGGTACAAATCTCATCTAGTAGGTAATCAAGGCGTCGGTGAGACCAGAACTGGAAGACCGGCCGGGTGGTCTTAAAAGTAATTACGTCACGCCTGAAGGGTTTTCAATTTCGCGTCTTTGACAATTTCTCTCCATCCCTTTGGACAAGTATCAAAAACGTTCCATGATATTTGCCCAAAGGAATGGAAGAATTTTTTAAATTTCGCAGTAGTATTTAGGAAATAAAAGGCACACTGAAAAATTAGAAACTTTGGGGCAAATGTTTAACAGAAAGTGCAGCAACTCAGATTTAAGGATAATGCATCTTGAGTCTCGTGTGACTCCATTTCAGTTTTTAATTCTCTTCAGGGGTATTAGTTTTTTGTGTTGTTGTTATTTAGAAACCTGTGTTTCACGTTTTCTTCAAAGCCGATTTCTTATATGAGAAATGTGACTTAAAATATCGTGACATAGTATTAGCTAGTCTCTTAATTATACGCAGAGGCACATTAAACATCACGGCAGTTATATTGGTGCCCCCCCAAAAACATGAAACGGCGGCCATGTTGGAATCCCAAAGCAAACCTGTGGGAGTTGATTTCTTTTCCTTTAATTCCGATAAATTTGCATAACTGCTGTCCTGATGTGAGTAACAACGCTTTATCTACAGTAAGGCAGCCTCCACACTACGCTGGAGGAATATTTCAAAACACAGCTTTATTTCTACAGTTAGGCCAGCTACTGTCCACACTAATCCGTCACGAAAACGGAGCTTCTGAAAACGTTCTTCAAACCGGAGGAATTTGAAAACGTCGGCTTTTAATTTTGTTTCTGCGTGGACGGCAAACAGAAAATTTTCCAAAACTCCGTCACAATAATCACGTGATTTTCCTGCCCGAGTTTTTCTTCATGACGAGTGATGGTTGTGTTTTCACAATTCTCCGACGCGAAACATTTGTTGCGTTTTCGATTATTTTGCACGTGGCCGAATAGAAGAACTAATGAAACGAGCAGATTTTTCGTTTTGACAGCTTGGGTCAATTTTCTTACCGCGTAAACAGGCCAAATATAATTTTTATACACATGCACTTAAAGACAGGTTTTACACAAACCTCTACTGATTATTGGATTGCTGAAAGGAAGCACGATTGGCATTTTTTAAAATATCTTTCAAGCCATTGTTGAGCGTTACAAAGCGTGACGGAAGTCACCATATTTAACAAAATTAGTCACCTTGAAGGGCCAAGTTTATATTTTTCATTTGAAGACCAACAAACTGAAGAAGAACAAAGCTTTTAAATTTTCGGTCTACAAAAGAGCTGTTTCTGTTTTCTATGTTTATGTTTACTCCGAACCCAAACTTAAAAACTGAAAAATCGACACACCTTTTGCATGTTCAAGACAAAGAAATATTGAATTTGCTTATGAAGTGTGAAAAATGAAAGACTAAAAATACTGATATTAGCTAGGTAACTATATATACTAAAACTACATAACTTTCTCGTGAAAATTTAGCACTAATGAAAGTAGTGGTATGTAGAAAGGAGAACAGAATGCAATAAAGACGTAGGGAAGTCTATCACTCACTGAACCGATCAGTGAGGAAGCCCAGTGAAGGATTAAGAATATTCTTTAAAATTGCTCAACTCAAGCGAGCCCTCAAAATGTTGAAATATATTTGAAGTCTGGGACAAGGTCCGATGTTCACGACCACGGTTCGTCATCTCTAGACGCCTTTCGACGTCATCAACTAGCTTTACAATTGGTGCAAAAGAAAACAGCTGTTTGCAGACTGAGCACTTTGGAGAGGACTCTTGACTTAATAGTACCATGGCTACTTTGGCTGAAAAATCATATTCCCTCCCCCACCTTCCCCTCCCCTCCCCCTCGAAAAAAAAGGTTTTCCTAGCTGAAGATGACGGCTAAACAGATGTATAGCAACATGCACAAGAACGCCCGACAGTACCCGCACTTAGCAGTTCCATAAATCTTTTTAATTTCGGCGACCTTCTTTTTACCTCCAGCATTGTAAAGGGAACATTAGAAGATTAAGAGGACTTTGTAACAATGACGGCGCCTTGCTTTTCATAGTGTTTTTATTTTCTTATTGCAAAAGTATAAGAAATGCCTATTCAAAATTTTACATACATGATTCGATGGTACAGATTCACTGACGGACATTCCGACATACCTATCCTATTTAAAGCCAGTAGTTCAATGTTCAATATCAGTGTTCACTACAGAACTAAACTGTTATCAGCGTTAACAAACAAAACAAGATTAAAATGCAAACTTCTTTAACTTCGCTGTTTAGGTATGGAGATAAAAACCGGCGATGATTTCGAATAAAAGCTAATTAACGGCAATGAGACTAACGAGACAAACATTCTCCTCCCTCAAAGTAAGAGCGGCGGGAATCGGGGGAAATATGACAAATTATTATTGAAACAAGCTACATTATTAATACAATCAGTTGCTAAGATTGTGAAAAAGCGTTTGCACTTCTTCTGGTGTCTTGGCAAAAATTGACAAGTCGGACTCACATCCTTTGTCGGCATCGGTAACAGAGAGAACAATTATGATGCCTTCACTTTTCTTGTTGATGGCATTCGCCTTCGCAACTAGCCTTCTAGCTGACATGTTGTGCTTGTTGTAGCAAAAAATCGCTGAATGCTTTAAGCCGAAATCTAGAGCCATATAACGAGCGAGAAGTAGATGAGTCGTGTCGTCACCAATTCGCGGGTTCATGTCCACCAGATACTTTGCATGGTCTGTAATTACAACCTCGAACGTAACCAGACCAAAGTAACCGCGCTTTTGGAGGTAGTTTTTAATCGGTTTAGTGAAATCTTCTAGCACGAGCTTCTCGTAGTAGTCTTGCTTGTCCCAGTCCACTAATCCATCGGTCCATTTAAATCCACTGAATCCTCCAGATGTCGTTCCCACCCAAAACAATTCACCCGATTTGTGCAGGTAGAACTGAAAGCTGGGCACTTCTTTGACTTGAGGGAAAAATTCTTGGAATACAATTTTCCCGGACCAGCCGCACACCTCTCTAATGTATCGCAGAGTGGCGGACAGTTCGATTTCGTTCTTTACCAGTCTGTTTCCCCGGCCTCCGCTGCTCATGTCAATTTTCACCATACATGGGTAGGAAATTTCACTCTCCTCCATATGTCTTGGAGAAGGTGCCTTGATGTCGAGTATGGAACTCTTGAGATGCAGCTTGTACAAGATGTCGGGGTGGACGAAATGCTTGTCTTCGGGTATGCTTTGAAGCGCTGCTCTGGTCACGATCGGAAGATCGTCTTCTAAGCCTTCATCTGGCGACTTGACCTCAGCGGAAGGGAAAGCCGGAAGCCACTGTTTCCAATGCTGCTTCAGGACCGATTCTGGTTTACGCTCCATTAGAATGGGTATTTCATCGCCGGCTGCGGGCAAGTGGTAAAATGGCGACGTGAGCCTTCGGAAAGTTGACGAGGTCGCTGGATAGTCATATATTTTGTACTTTTTATCGTTGAAGAATCTGTATCCTTTTAAATACGAGGAAGGTTTCTGTGGAAGAAAATACGCCTCCTTGAGGTCTTTTTGGATCAGACTTCCAATGGTGATAGCGTTGGTCGAAGAAGCCATCATGAACGGTCCTCGAGTGATGTTCAACGTAAAATGAATAAAGGCAATTCATGTTTCCAAGCAATACCGAAATGAAAGCATGCAGCCAACAGCGAGCATATATTGCTCAGTAAATGACGTGTAATCCCATATAACCTGCTATCATACCCTTCCTCCCTCATGTTCAGACGTACCAATGGCATGTTACATCCCATACTAAATTATAATCAGGATAATTACAATTTTCCATTTTTTTCTATTCGTGATTGCCTTTTGGGTGTGAAAACCCATAGTAAAGAAAAATATATGAAAATGCAACATCAAGATAGATGAAGAACAAGGACAATGCACTCTTTCTTGTTTGTAAGAATATAATTTATAAGGATATCGAGGTTGAAATTTGCTAAATTTTAAGAATTTTTTAAGAATAAACCCGAAGCTGAGATTTTGATAATATAATTTTGTGTTGTGAAAATATGTAAACACAATACGATTGTATGCTTTAATTAAACCGTCTAAGTTCTTCCTTTCTGTAAACGACACAACAAGGCAAAAAGCAAAAACAGCAGTAGCGGCACATTCGATGCTAATAAAATTTCTGTATGTGCGTCGCCAGGCATAAATGCCTCACGGTAGGCTGGCTCCAAAATTACAATCGAAAGCGGAAATGCCATACGCTATAATCTCAGAATATTCACAATAAAATTTTCCGCTTAAAATCAGCAGAAAAGTAAGAATATTTAGCCTCGCCCGGAAAAAAACAATATTCGTACAAAAGAATATTGTTATTCTTATAGAGAGTGTATGGGCGCTGTGACGTCAGCCTATGAAAAAGTTCTCAAAGAATCGAAATATTGGGTAAAACGGACATTTAAATGTTTCCATGTTGTGTCTATGTTCGCATATTGTATTTGTCTTAGCTTTTAAGACGATTTATTATTTGGGAGTTAAGGAGTTTTTAAAACCAATCACTATCGAGGAAATTGTAATTTTTATGATTATAATTATCATGATTACTATTACCATTATCATTGCAATTATTATAATTATTGTTATTATTATCATTATCATTATCATTATCATTATTATTATTATTATTATTATTATTCATACTTTGTTTTCTTTATACTTTTCTTTTCAAATAGAATGCCCGGAGGCCCCGTCAGGGGAGGTGACAGTTTTCACTATATGAATTATAAAGTTGGTAGCGTCCCAGTTTTGGAGTACAGTCAAACCCTTATTAAGAGACCGCCGATTAAATGGCCACACCCATTAACTGATTAGGCGGCCAGTAATAAAAGTCCCTGTGGTGGTTTTACTGTTGTTGTTATCCCTTTGAAGCCGCAAGCCTTGGTTAAGCGGTCTCCAAAGATGGCCTTTTAATGAGGGTTGAACTTTATTTCTCTGGCGTTGATCATAATTATTGACTGATTTTATGAAGGAAGGCTCAGCTTTCGACTCTTACATCATCACACTGCTGTTTTTACATGACAATCAGTTATCTAATCACTTTAGGTACTTTGTATTATGATATACTCAATTTTCCTCCTTTAGGCCTACTAACATTACACTAGATATTTAATAAGGTAGTTAAAGCTCAGACTAAAGCCCCTTGCACAGTTAGCTGGAGAAATTTGAAAACGCTGGCTTGAAGTTTAGTGTGGAATGAAAACAATTTTGAAAACGAAGCTTTTCGAAACGATAACGACCCTATAATTATGTGACTTCCCCGCCCGAGTTTTACTAAAACACAAATCCAAAATACACCTTATTCCAAAATGGCAGCCATTTTAGTATTCTTTTGTTTTCTTGCAAATTAGCCCTTGTTGCCTCGTTCTTAACCTCGAAATTCAAAAGAATGTTTTCCCTTAAACGAGGCAACAAGGGCTAATTTGCAAGTAAACAAAAGAATACTAAAATTGCAGCCATTTTGGAATAAGGTGTATGTACCGTTTTGATGTTTTTTTGGCGCGGTGTTGACGGAAAACATTTGATGCGTTTCCAGAGTAACTCCGGCTTGGCGTAGACGGGGCCAAGCACAAGCCAGGAGCAACAATGCGACTGGGTGGCAGACGTCCTCAAGACATTCTGCAAAAAACTCTTTTAATAGTACACGGTGAGTCGTGTTTCAATTTCAGTAAACGAACAGCTTAGTGGCCCCAAGCATTATCAAGCCAAAAAAGCTTTGGAAGTAGACGATTTCGCAATTTGGTTAATGAACAATTATATTTTATATCTAGTTCGTGACGTTTTATTAATCTGCAGACAGTGTCTCGTTCAATATAACTGGCGCATCGAATAAACTTTTTATATAGGGCTCGAATTTAAACAACAATAATAATAATAATAATAATAATAATAATAAACTATATTGATATAGAAATATTGTATTCGATTAAAACTAGCTGTCTATTTCAGTAAAGCTCAGCTTTAATGGAAAGAAATCAGAAGTTAACGGAAAACCCTGTAACAAGGTGTTGATCTCTTTGCTTTCTTTCATCAACTAGCTTAGTTCCAATTGACCATTTCCGATTTTGAACCCTGTAGCTGGAACAAATTTTCGTGAAGTAAAAACTGAATACAGCTCGGAAATACACATGACCACGAAATAATTAACTTTTAAAGACTCAAGAAAAAACGCAGCCAGGGTTTATGAAAATTCAACCGTACTTTTGCTTAAAAAGCACACCAAATGAAATCAAGAAAAACTATCCAGTTACCGAAAATTCATATTCGCGTATTTCGCTTCTCTATAATAAAAGATATTGATGGCATAATTTCTTCAATCTATTAGGATCAAACGAAAATATTCGATGCATCACACGGCATTACAAGTTTGTATTGCTCTGTTATTTTGCCAATGAATGAATACACTTTGGCTTAAGAGCTGATTGCCGATAAATTTATGTCTTTAATCTTTCGTCACGCGCTAAGTCTATTTTAAGGATTTGCACACTCAAGAGTACTAGAATAGGGCAATATATAACATCATTAAGCGTCACAAAGCTCAGGACAAACTCAAGAAAAAATCTCAAGGTCAGGCAAAAGTCGGGAAATTGACGAAGCAGGGGTTAGTGGGGCGAAAGAGGCGATCATACTTCGTCGATGTTTTTGCAATAGCTCCAATTGGAACACGACCAGAAACAGGAAAGAGCTATGGGAACGCTTGCCGCGTAAAGAAAATACGCGTACTGACTGGTTTAAAATCGTGTTTCTATAACGATAAGAAACAGAACTAGCACGAGCTGTTAACTTGATGATGGCCCAACATTTTGATGATCAAAGTATTGGGGGTAGAAGGGGAATATTGAATATTATGGTACTTGAAAATCTTAGGAATATTGAATATTTACCTGAAAAATGTACGGAATATGGAATATTTCAATAAAACACACGCAAAATCGAGAATAGGGAATACTCAGCCAGCTTAATAAATTTATTAATTAAACGAAATTAAAACACAGACTACTCAATGATGCCCTCAATCAATACTTACAAAATCAATTACCTGGTTCTGATTCATGATCATGCGCAGGCGCCGCTCTACCGCTGACCTTGCTCATTCGAGAGTCCACCTCCGGAGTTTATTAAGCCTGTTCATTTCCTTAATTTGGGCACCCAAAATGCACCAGATTGTGTCTTAGAGCACTTAGATTTTTAAAATTTCCGGAGGGCATGCCCCCGGACCCCCTAGTTCTTCGCGCCTTCGGCGCTCAGCTTGGTCGCTACGTGCCCAAATTGTCTCCGCCTGCTTCCCTTTCATCGACTTCAACTTTCTTTGAAAAGGGAAACCCTGCTCAAAGCGAAGCAGAGCAAAGAAACCAATTGTTTCTTGGTATGTTTTATTGGTTAAGAGTTCGATGATTTTTTTTTTAATAAAACTGTATATAGGGTTCTTAGTATCAGCGTGAGGGATAAAAAAAGAAATATTTCAGTGTCAAAGTTCAAATAGGATGAATAATCATTGGCTTAAGTATGAAGTAAAACTTAACCCCTACCTAGCACTTAAAAACTAAAATAATAAGGAATGGCCTCCGAAATATTATCAAGGAATGGGAATATTCACCCCTGGAGAACAGCGGAATACGGAATATTTTAAGCTGAAATATTCCCCTTCTACCCCCGAAAAGTAAACAAGTTGTTTTCTTTTTCTGGTCGCAGAATGTCCGAAAAGAAATAGAAAACATGCTTAATGTGTTTCTTTGGATTGTATGGATCTGGGTGTTGGAATTTCCGTCAGTTTAACAAATAGCTTCCATGTTGCCGTGCATCTATTCAGTGATTGTGATCACAGAAGACGACAAAATGTGGTAATTAAGAAATAAAGAGGCAAGCACCTAGTGTGTCGCTGATGTTTTTACCACTTTTTGACGACTTCTGTGATCTATTACTGAACGGACGCATAACAATATATAATATGTAACTCCTAAGCTGACAACGGGGATTGTAAGACCCAGATTCGATAATAAAAAAAAAAGCAGAGAGAGAGTCACCAGTGGCGGATTTTGCTTTAAGAAGAAATCAGAGGAGGAAGAAAAGCCGGCAGGGCAAGCTTATGTGGCAATGTGAACTTCGACGTAAAAGCATACGGAAAAGACCAGTTTTTTTTCCATGTCGTTATGTTCATGCTGTTATGTTACTATTATGTCATTTTATTATACATCAGACTCACTATGAAAAACCTGATTGGTCGAGAGCATTCAATCAATTCACAATAGCTTGTAAACTTGACATGATAAATGCAATATCTGCTGCAGATATTACATTTATCATGTCAAGTTCAACGTCTGCCTGGTTACCAAGCCCCTTGGAGTGTTCTCAGAAACAAAATGGCTGAACGCCTAATGAACGCCTAATGAATGCCTATTATTTAAAAAATGTATAACAAGACAATTATTGAATTCGGTTTTCGCATGATATCATGCTTAACCCCAATAATTGTTTAATGTCAAGATGTTCACACTGAAGACATAACGACATAACGCCTCTCTTATGTCGTTGTGTTTATTTTTTAAGGAACAGTTATTTGTGTCTCACCCTCCTCCTCCCACAGACACTATTTTGCGATCGCAAGCAAAATAGTATATAAATTTAGCCAAGCCTAAAAGCGGAGATCCGTAAGCCGAGTGTTTTAACACGCCATTAAAATGATTTCCGCAGAACATTCGAGCAATAATGACACAAATTATGTTATCAAGAAAACCTCATGGCTTGGTATTATTCTGAATGAGTTAACAAGAACTTATTAAGACTTAAGCTCTCAAGCTGACCCCGCAAGAGAAAATTGAACTTGAAGTTATCCATATTTCACTAAAAACAGAGGATTTGCTTTAGAAAAAAAAAACACAAGAGCACACACTTTAAGCATTCTTACGACGTTTGATATTATGTTTCTCCAAAATGCTTGAGAATTTAAAAGCGGGGTCACTCAGAGAAATGAACTAAAGAAAGTCGTTTTTTTAACTAGTATTCCAAAAGTTGCCGTGTTTTGAGTAGATTCAGTTTTAGTTAATTAGTTTTGCACATATTGCTCGGACTTTGAGGGTAATCCGTCATAAGCTAACCCAGGACAAGCGAAAATCTTCATTTGAGTTTTGTAACTTTGTGGCGAGGTTTTCTGTTTATAGCGAAAAACAATTTATACTTCTGTTAACTTTTAATCCTGGGTTAGCGTTAATCGGCTTCCGAACAATTCGGCCCTGAAGACAAGTTAGTTAATCTGGTTTGAGGCCGCAATCCAACCAAAACTCAGTACTCGGTCAGCGGCTCAGTTAAAAGACACGTTACTTCAATGACCTTTAAGTCCGAGTCTGCGATATGATCACGTGATACTCATCGCAGGATACCTTTTTTGATAAGGGTCAATTGAACATAAAATGGACATCCGATATCAAAAATGTTCACTGGAGTATGGACGCCATGTTGCGCGATGTCGTCGTTTTTCGTCTTCGAAGTGCGCACGCGCCCGCGGTCCATGTGGCTAGCCATGCTGACCATAAAAAGAGAGCATGGTTTTCTACTTCTTTGTTAGCATCGCTATTAACCACAGGGAACATGATTAACGATCCCATACGTATAAGGTATGAAGTTGCTGTGTTCTTTCGTCCCCTTATCGCAGTCTCTCTCGAATTCAAACAAAAATGTCTCGCACATAAAAAATAAAATGTTCCGTCGATTGACTAACCCGTGTAACGAACTTTGATCTGTCGCCGTCTCAGCCGTCCGTCTTAGTTTAAACCGACTACTTGACAACTGTATAATTATGCAATGGCAAAAAAATGACATCGTTCAACCGTCCATCTCATTGGGAGTTTCCGTTTTCAAAGTTCAATGTTACATCGTCACCCACCAGAACAAACGGTGCCCATTGACTCACTTTCGAGTATCAATTATTTCCTCTCATCCACCGCATGGTATTATAGAGTGACTCACTGGCACTCTCGCCACGTATTGGGCGTTCATAGAATTGCTTCATGAACTGCATCGTTGCTTTGTCTTCAACAGCCCACAGAGTCACCAACATTGAGCGTGCACCAGATCCTAAGAACGCTCGAGTAATTCCAGCAACTCCTTCAGCTTTAATTTGCCCGTTTCCACTGTGACAACAGAATAGCACCACCAGCTTAGTACGAAGTTGCACGTTTGACACGTCAGACATGGTCAACATGAAGTCTTCCTTTTTAGGAACTGTATTTCCGCTGCAGATAGGTGAAAGACATATTTCTCCTCTTTCTGCATCCCCATGGGCCGCAATGTGGATAAGACTCACTGAGTTTATTTCTTGCAGCACGACCTGCGTGGTAGCAACTGCCCAATCATCTCAATTTCTTCTTTCGCAGACGATAGTCGAGAAACACATTCCTCCCTTCCGTGTAAATGGACTACTCCAACATCAGGATCTCCCACGATCAGAGCACCAGTCTCATTATGGTAATTGGCTGGACTTGCTTGGATAAGCTTTAGAGTTGTCAAATATGGAATAACCCGGAGCTTATATGTTTCGGAAAGATAGTTTCCATTGCTGTCTTCTAAGGCTGCAAGTGGTATCCTGTAGAGCAAGCCCTCGGGGACTACGATGAGCTCGGAGCCATCCAGAAGGTCTTCAACAGGGGCGAGTATCATTTTGTACCACATCTGTATGGTTGTCTCGCTCGCACGGTCAAGCAAAACCTCCTCGTCGTCATCATGTCATCCTCTTCCAAAAGACGTGTTTGCGGACTATCTTTGTACTCATCTGCCTGGCCCACTTGAAACATTAACAATGATGTGTCTTCGCAGTCAATGCCCCGTCCAAACTTGTACTGGGCGTATGTCACGTCTACCATGGCTTCAAAAAGGGTCTCGACATTCACTCCTTTGATGCGTTGAGTAACCGCTTCCAAAGTATTCCTTGATACTTTCCTAAATGTGATGCTTCGATCTGGTTTCACCACCCAAAGGAAAAGCTCGTGTACGTGGTAGGAGAGGAAAAGAAGAGTGCAGTCATTCTTCAGCGGCAGTGTTTCAATTTCGGATATCCTCAATTCTTCTCCTTGGCCACCTTCCTGCACAAAGTATTGCTTTGACATCAAATCTGCTAGGCCTCTCGCGCGCCAAGGTACGGCAGTATACAAGGCTTTGTTTACGCCCTCTTTCGACTGACACAAAAGACAAACTAGCAGCTTGTAAGGGAAAATGTTTCTGTCGCTGAAAGAGACTTTGAAGTAATCTTTGTCGCCAAGAAGGCATCTAACGCTTTCGTACAAGTCAATACTTTCCGACAGATGGTGCAACGCTTTGGAAATGTCTCCATTCCAGGCCAGACAAAGACCCAGTTTCGCCCAAGCCATGCCTTGACCATTCTTGTCCCCTGTTTCCTTGGTGATATGAAGAGCTTTGTCGTAATTTTCAATTCCTAGTATATAATCGCCAACAGATTCATACACAGATCCAAGGTTTGGTAGCATTCACTTTCCCCAAATGGAAGACCACGCCAAGATTTCCATAATTCACACAGTCGCGATGGATCGGAAGGGCTTTCTCGTGATGCTCTGCAGCTTTGGCATATTGGCCAATAGCGTGGTAAGCGGCACCAAAATTTCCAAGGTGAGTGGCTTCTCCTTCTTTGTCTCCAATACGTTTTCTTATTTCAAGGGCCTTCGTAAGACATTCAATGGCTTTCAAAAAGTCGCCAAGACGTCCATAAGCAGTTCCTAAATTCCCAAGGGACACAGCTTCTTGCTTCGCATCTCCGATCTCCCTTCATATTTGAAGGACGTTCTCATCACATTCTTTGGCTTTCGTGTATTCTCCAAGGGAATCGTACAGGACTCCAAGATTACTTTCGTGTCTTCTTTGTTCGACTCTGTCTCCATTTTCCCTGCTTATTTCAAGTGCTCTCAACTGATAAAGTTCAGCTTTTTTAAATTTACCAATAGGCAAGCACACCCCTGCAAGTCTATCAGCACTATCACATTCCACGCGTCGGTCTCCTATGCGGCCTTTCAACAGAGTTGCTTTTTCATAAAATTCAATGGCTTTCTCCGAATCACCAAGGCTCTTGTGAATATCGCCAATGATGTTATAGTCGTGAGCCTCCCCTCCGAAGTCCCTGAGTTCTTTGTTAATTTCGAGCGATCTCTTCTGGTATTCCAGTGACCTGGGATAATCACCGAGACATTGGTAGATGCTTCCAAGGTTGCCATTGTTGATGCTCTCCTCTCGTTTGTTCCCAGTCGCTTGGCTGATCCTAAGCTCTTTAGTGGACCATTCGATCGCCTTTTCGTACTCTCCAGCTTTAAGATAGCTACTCCCAAGGTTGCCATAATTTGTGCACTCTCCAATTTTGTTTCTCATCTCTTTAGCGAGTGTCAGGGCCTTGTCATAGTAGTCGATGGCGCTTGTGTAGTCATTGCTGAAGTAATACGCTGTTCCAAGCTTACCGTAAACTATCAATGTTAGTTACTTACGTAAATCTAAAAGCACTTGCATCGTATCACTGTTCAAAAGCACTAAGAACTCTTTAAACAAGCCAATGGCTTTGTCATATTTATGGGTGTTCAGAAGATATTTCGCAATAGAGATGCCAATGGTTAAGGCTTGTAGGTACTCTTGGACACTTTCCATTCTTTTGTAGCTATCTGTTGAGGTAATTAAATTATGTATGTATGTATCCCAATAAACTGGTAGTTCGTTTATTCAGTTCATATATTTTATTATAATTATTGTAAGGGTTTACATCTTAACATAAAGCAATGGCGGTTACTATAAGGGCCTCATCCAGGACGTTAGAGAACTTTAATGAGGACAACTCAGATTAATATTAATCGAATTAATATTAATCTTAACGATTATTATAATCCAGTAATAGATTATTATAATCCATTACTGAGGTTTTAACTGTGCCTTAATCAATTAGGATTAATTTAATCTAAGATTAATATTAATCCTAATTGATCAATATTAATATTAATATTAATATCAATAGTAATCTGATAAATATTAATCTTATGGAATATAGTACGCCCTCAAAAAAAAAACTCTACGTTGTGTCGGTCAGTCTGCCGTTATATTCTTTGATTAATCTTTGTCCAAAGCCCCCAAAGATTGCATTATTTAACGATCTTAGGCGTCCTTATCGCTATCTTATGCATTCGTGGACCCTTTACTTGGATCTAAATATAACGTATACATATATTTTACTAAGGGCATCTGCTGAGAAATTCAGGTTCATAGTTGCTATCGTGATATACTGGCTCTGAACCTCGAAACAGTTATTGTGACTTTGGGATTGTCGCTATACCTACGCAGCCGGTACTTATTCCGTTTCTTAAGGTCCCCTCTCTTGTAAAAGCACATGCCCACGACAGGGATTCGCTGACCCTACTCCTTTTCATTCACTGCTAGGGTCAACATCGCGTTATCTAACAGCTCTAGCATATGCACGTGATCGTCATGTGACTGATGTGATCTGTGTTATGCCCCGTCAGTCCCTTGACTGTCATATAGATCTGCTCCATCCAAATATTCACCGGAATTTTATCTGTATTATAATAGAGATTAATATTAATCCAGATGATATTATTAATAATCTAATCCTTCCAATATTTTGCCATGTCTTAATCTATTACTGAATTATAATAATCTATTACTGGATTATAATAATCTATTACCGGATTATAATAACCCTATTATAATCTATTACTATTATAATCCACGGTTTAATATTAATCCGAGTTGCCCTGTTTAATCACCTCGATCTATAGGGGGATTCATGCTGACGTCATTGTTTACAGTTTTGCTCATTTGCATACGACTTTGCGCACAGAAGAAAACTTGTTAGGCATATATTGACTCTAGGCAGCTAAAGAGCTAGTGGAACTTAATACATGGTTAAAGTTTTAGCTCTTTGGGTGTAATATTCAACGAGACATGGTCTTTCAAAAACTGCAAAATTTCTGGGCCGTGTGGCAAAAGCGCTAATGAATGAGCTCTTACATTCTAAAATTTTGTAAAATGTTGAGTTTTTAAACCCGCGTTGTACAAAAAGTATTCAATACATCAGGCTCATATTCATTGGCGGAGTTAATCGTACTATGGCCGTTCAATATTCAGAACTGATTTATTTGTAGCTACATCACAGCGGAAACTGAATTACTTGTGCTAATGAGGCAAATATTGTAAACAAGGATTCCCCCATACAGAATAAATGTTACCTAGATGCTTTATAGATGGCATACCAAACCGTTGCTGGCCTAACATTAGAATCCGTGGCTTAATAAAATGTAACTAAAAGTGTTGTTACTCGCTCTAGATAGAAGCTCTATTAAAGTCACATAACGTATTCGACAGGACGGAAACCTGAACCAACAGAGAATGAAGGGTAGAAGAGTCAGTCTACTGTATAGGGCTTATTCCAAGGTAATCCTCTCGCGTTTATTCTACATAACTCGCGGTTTAGGAAATCCCCAGGGAATTAATTCAAAAATGGTCAATCTTGTGATACGGATTTCACACATTTTCGTATAACGTCCACTCGCGTGGTAACAAACCGCGGTAGAACTGGGTACCACGTCTAAAAACAACTTTGAGAATAAGGTCCATATGGAGGATTAACATGCTGTCCTTACACAATACGATTTGGGTCAGAACCCTGAGAATCCGTCGTTTGGAAACTAGGCGACTCTGCCGTTTTCGGGAGAAGGAATAGACGGATTCACGTTTAAAGGGGCATTATGGGTAATCAGGGCAAGATTTCAGGGAAACAAGGCAGCAAAATGTACGTTTTTCTTCATATTTCCGTTCTGAGTTTCATTTTCGATAAGAAACTTGTACTGTAAGCGGAGAAACCCCTTTTCTGTATTTACTAGCGTTTCTGAGTCGATCGAACTAGGTATTAGCCGTCTTGTCAGGGTAACGGAGATGCTTTTTTTGTGGCTTGAGCGGCTAAGACGATCAAAACATTTGATTTTAACCGTAAAAAAAATTCGTGCACCCACAACATTCACTCGATCGACTCAAGAATGCTGGTGAACCTTGAAAAGAGGTTACTCCGCATACTGTATGTGTTTCGTTACCAAATTTGAAATCAGAACGGAAATATGAAGAAAAACGTACATTTTGCTGCCTTGTTTCCTTGAAATCTTGCCCTCATTACCCATAATGCCCTTCAAGCGTGAACCCGTCTATGCTGCCAAGTGTTATATTATGGCGTTACCATGGAGGCAAGCTGATGTAAAAACTCGGTTTTATGAGTATGGAAAACACAATGTACTCATAACTGGTAACAAAGCCACTGATTTGACCTTACTTTTGATTATAATTAAAGGTATCGATTCCCAACATTCTTCATTCTTGGCATTCTAGTGCTGCTTGTTTCGAAGTAATCCATTTCCATTACGATTATTGCTTAGGGGCGCCGGGAAAGATGTACGGGAGAAGAGGTGATGTCGGGAACAAGAAGTAGAGAGGAAGTGGGAACGAGCTCTTCGACAGACCTCCTTACGTGACTAGCGGGAACAAGTTGTCTTGCTAGTTAGAAACATTTTTGCACTACAAAATTGCCGTTATCACCGAAAATCCCGATATCTTTCTTTTCCTGGGACATCGCGTGTCGTGTTTTTTCTTGGCGATGTTTATTACCCAAACTATGAATATTTTTCAGGAACGTGACAACTTTCAGTTTCCGGTTGCTAATTCCTGCTTTAGTACTCACTCAGTCGAGATCGGTGAAGTTAATCACATACTATGCTTTAACACTGATTTATTGCCCTCTTTTAGGTGAATTTCAAGACTTTTAAAGCTAAATTCTACCAGTTTGATAAATTCTAGGGCATCACCTTCCAAAGTACTCATCAGTTTACCTTGACGGAAAAAGACAGAATTTTCGCTTTCTTCATTAATAGATTATAGTTAATCCTCGCTTGCTAGAAATTATATGGGATTGAGTGAAATGTTTAAGGGGTCCAATGCTTAAGTTTTGAGATTACTGCTCCTGAGCTGCAGAAAGACGCCAACTAGAGTATCGAAGTGAATTAAATATTTCACAGCACCATAGCTTTCGAGCCTTTAGAAATTAGCATCAAGTAAACTGGCCGGTGAAGGCAATTCTAAATCTAAAGATCAAAGTATGAAGAGTTATTTACTGATCAAATTCCGCGATTTCTTTGGTTATTTCCACGGTTTCAGCCACACTGGAGAGGTACAGGCACCATTCCCTCCAATTCGCCTAAAACGTACTACACTTCCCCACATAACGCGGAAGTCTGGGGCTCTCGATCTAATCAAAATAATACAAGAATAACCATGTCATACATAAAATCAAGTTTATCTCGCAGATTGATTGGTTCTTACTTATGATCAATTGAAGGCAGTTGTATAGATGAAAAGCTTATTTTGTTTCTTATAATATGAAACAGATAGATTCCATGTAGCCGCGCGTCTGTTCATTCGCGCGTCTGTTCATATTAGAAATTGGTGCATAAACTGCTGTATTTTACATTAATTAATCAATCTGCAAAGTTTTAATCGGACAGTTGCATGAGCCAATCATTTTAAGTCTTCTCGACTAAATCCACCAATCACAACGTTGATTACAATCACACCAGTAGTAACCAATTCAAGCAAGTGCCATTTTCGCCATTTTCCATTTTCAAGGCCATTTTCGAGTTCCCTTGCATGTGCCTCTGTTTCAAAGCTTGTCTAAGTGCGAAACGATACTTACGAAACTGACTTTGATTTGGACGAAAATAAAACTGCATGCAAAACTCATTTTTATATGAAAGGTTTCTGCGCTTAGACTCGTTTTGAAACAGAGGCACAAGAGAACTCGGAAATAGCCTATTTTGGAGGTTTATCTCTGGTGACTTAACATCCATTTTTTAAGCTATTCTCCATATTTTTATTTTTCATACTTACAAATGACTAAAAAAGCTATTTCTAAAATGAATCTCTTACCTTGCAATGGCTATGATAATAGACAAATTGGTACCAGGACATCGTGTCGTCCAATTCTGCCTGTAATCATATTTTTGATTAAGAAATTTTGTTAATCACTCGTATGATTGCAGAGCGAATTGGACTCCACTCGGTCCTATTACCATTATTAATCACAGAAGACGTCAAATTAAGGTAAGTGGTGACACACTACGCTACAGGGCTCGTGTGGAACTTTTTTGTTCTTGCCACATTTATGACGTCATCTGCTATCAGTTACTGAACAGACCGCGGCACGACAACACCCATTTTTTTTAAAAAGTAGAAAATGGAACGGAAATTGTTTTTCTAAATATAAACCTATCAGCCCGTGTCTAGTCGTCACGTGGGAACCGTCACGGAACTGGCCGGTGAGTCTAATTGTCACAGATTTATCAATTGCAAATTCTCAGTTCTTTGTGCTTTCTTCACGGATCACGTACAAGCCGATAAAAATGTCTGTATATATGTTTAAACCTCTAAAACTGTGTGAAGTCGCCACCGGGATTTCACTTAAGCTGCTGGTCTATTTATCTTCATATAACACAAATTTGACAAGCTTTGACAGGAAAAAAAGCTGCTTCTAGTTTAGAAAAGCTGATAGTCATCCATCACGTATATGTCACGAGTTTCTCGTGGGGCCATTTTTACAGTCACAGCCGCCTGTATTTGTTTTAATGCTGACCCACCTCAGTTCGTTTCCGAATTTTGCCGATAAGTACCGAAGTGAACCGAAGTGCGAAGTGCAACAACAGTCTTAAGTTCCAGTCTTCCGATTCACCCCGTTCTAATTGGGATTGGGCCTAAGTTTTCTTTGAGGATTGCATTGTCGGTCCAATTTTCTTCATTTCAAGAGTCTGAAACTACGTTTTTCTGTGGCATTCATGGAGGATTTGTTGACGTAGTTCAGCTCAAACTAAAGGAGGTGAAATCAGGCTGCTTCATTCACTCCACCATTCATCACAAAAACACTTTACAGCGTGTCTGGACTTCACAGCGCGTGAATCAACATGGCCGCGGTTTCGAGTGCTATCACTCAGTCTCAGGAATACATTAGCTTTCGTAGTACTGTGCCATTGAGGCGGGTATGTGTAGAGAAACGCTGTTATTTAATTAATCAGCATCCTCGGTAAACAACAAGTTAAAAACCTTTAAAAATTTAATGATCGAAAATACGGAAGCAGGACTGACAAAAACTATTCGCGTGCTAACACAACTGCGTATGTATGATCCGTTCAACTTAGTCAAACTTAAAAGGGTGCGTTTCTTTGGTGTAATCTGGATCAGGATCAGTGATCCAAGATCTGTCTGGATCATGGTGCATCAAAGGAACAAATTAATCCATGACCAGAGTGGATTTATCAGTACCTTTGATGCACAATGATGGAGACAGATCTAGACTGCGAGCAGTCTCTCTTTTCCTCGAAAATCCGTGGGAAAGAATTAAAAAAGAAGTAAGTGTGCGAACGTGACTGTGAATGTGACGTGGGAGCGGTGATGCCGCGAGCCACTAGTAGCATGGGCGTCAGCAGACAAGCGAAAAGAGAGACTGCACTGGTTTCATACAACGATTTGGATGCCCGGCACTCTGGTGATGGAGTAATTCTATTGGTCGGTCTACAAAGTTATGACGCACATCTTTCAGTAACCTTTATAAGTGACATGCAACGCACGCCAAAGCTTTGTTGTAATGTTTGTCTCCTACGGTGCAACTCCAACTGTTTGTGGCATTTGCTGTTCTATTTTGAATTTAGATCTTGCGACCTTTTTATTAGTTTTATGATTTACGTTTGTTTTTAAAGGACGTTGGTCTTTATATTTTTTAGGAGGACTCTAATTCAGAGTATAGCTGTTTGACCAAGCAGTATGAACATTTTTTGAGAAGTCATTTTCCATTCATCATATCTTACCGGATATAGCTTTAACAAATTTGCATGAACAATTAGACACCGGAGTGTCATATTCAAAACAGGGCGGAGGTGTCATCGATGTTACTTGTCAAAGTGGCATCCAAATCGTTGTATGAAACCAGTGCAGTCTCTCTTTTCGCTCGTCTCCTGACGCCCACGCTACTAGCGGCTGATGGCATTGCTGCTCCCACGTCACGCTCACAGTCACGTTCGCACGCTTACTTCTTCTTGTGTTTTTTCCCACGGTTTTTTGAGGAAAAGAGAGGCTGCTTGCAGTCTAAGACAGATCCTGATCCAGATCACACCAAAGGAACACACTCTTAGACACATGTGTTTAAGTTGCTATAAGGCAAGTGCCATATTGGAATGTAGTCGTGATTTCACTTTATTGTAAGCTTATTAGATCAATATTATTGTTCATCACTGCTAAATACAGCTGTAAAATACTCAATGTGTGGATTTCACAAGCTGAGCTCATGACGGCAATATTGTCCTTGAACATCCTCCATTTAACATGTGGACACATGTTGCGAAAGCAGAAAAGGAAAGATAATTGAAATAAACTCTACATAGCAACATGCAGAGTGTTCAATTATACAGCTTTATTTCTTCGAGTAGGCAACTGATCACATTTTGCAATCTGTTGTAAAGAATTGAAAAAAATAACCCATCAGAGTACTGTAGACAGCTTCAATCATAAAGGAGATGGTGATTGTATTGGCAGCAGCTACTACACTTATAAATACCCTGAACATGTACAGTTGTCTATGGCACCCTATAACCAGTGTACGAAATAATGTCAAGATGAACATGTACACTACTGGTCAAAGGTTTAGAACCTTTAAGCCAATTATAAACGATTATTGGATGAGGTGTTTGTGATATCTGGAATAGTCAAGGTCGAGGTAAGTGTTATTAGCCAAAGCCAAAGGCTAAGGCTGATAACACTAGCCGAGACCTTGATTATTCTGGATATCACAAAAACAGAATCTAAACATGGTTTTATTATACATTGTTTTGAAGAAAATAAGGACAAACCCATTATCGCAGCGATCACAGTTTATTTTCAACACTTGGGCTAATTTCTTTTTGTCATGTGGCTCCTGGATAATAGGTATTTGTAGAACAGTTCCTTCGCCACTTTTGTCGATCTTTCAGTATTTTCCGAATCTTTATCTTCAAGTAATTTCTCGATTTCTTGATGGGTGGATGAAGCAAATCGAGAAGCCATTCTTACTTCACTGTCCGTGAACTTGATATTGCTGTCCTTGAACTTGACATTTCTGTCTGTGAACTTGACATTGCTGTCCGTGAACTTGACATTGCTCTTGGAAATCATGCATTGCGCACGCAACCTACAGATTATTCACTAATCTGTAGGTACAGATTAATGAATAATCTGTAGGTTGCACTGTTTCCCAGAATTAACTGTAGGCTCTTAGCCAATGAAAAGACAGATGGTGACTACAATGTATAATAATAATAATAATCTTTGTCTTCCCCTTTCCCCTCCCTATCCATCCAGCATAGTTGCAGTTTTGAACTGTTTAGGTTTTTGGACAGGATTCTAAAAATGTAATCTTCACTCCCAGTAAAGGTCTTTGGGGTGGTCGATTTTTGTTAAGTATGCTGAGGAGTGTTGTCCTGTAATTTTGGCCACTCTAAACAAAAATCGCAAATTGGCACTCACTTTTTTACTGAAAAGCTAAAGTGAGCTCATTCCTCACAATCTAATTTTGTCTGAAGTACTGTGTGCAAGGAAATTTAGTTACATTTGTCTATTTTTCACCCATTCTAGATTGTTGTTGATAGTTCAGATGAGAAGGAGTGGTTGATATATGATGCTGGCCCCCGTAATGTCCGCTGTCCTCTGGTGTGTTTGCCTCCAGCCAGCGGCACTGCTGATGTGTTTTTCAAACAAATTCTCACACTGTCTAGCCTTGGATACAGAGTAATATCTGTGAGTGCATAGTAAATAATGTAGAACAGGAAGTAGTTTTAGTAAGAGGATCTTTTATGTGAAGGGCTAGGGGTGTACCAGTACATATTGTTAGACTAGCTAGAGTTTTTGCTAATTATTAAAATTTCATTGCTACAACCTTGATTCTTGCAGAGCCCTTTACAGATGTGTATTGGGCATTTTAATGTAACAGTCAGAGGCTTGTTACAATGTACTTCAGGATGTTTAGTTTCATTTACTGAAACTTGGGCTGCACTGGAGAAAATTGTTCATTGTACACTGTACTGGTGACATTATAAATTACATGTAAAAGGGGTTTGTTAATAATAATTTTATTTAGGCTCCACAGTATCATTTTGTTTTCTTCACCAAACACAAAGCTTTTCATATGTATGTTAACTTTATAATTGTTCCATTACACATGGTTTTAGGTTGAATATCCAGTATACTGGACATATAATGAATGGACTGAGGGTTTCATCCGACTGCTGGATTATCTAAAGCTTGACGAGGTTGGTGCAACTTTATATTTGATGTAAAACATTGGGTGGAAATTTGGTTTAAACAGTAGATTCCAGTCCCAAAACCCTACAACAAATTCATTCTGATTAATAGAGCTGGCTATCAAACTATACCAAAAATTTTGAAAGGAAAGAATTCTGAAATCCAAATCCACCTTTTGAAAGCTACAAGTCGTAGGGAATTTGTTAGTTTGCCCTCAAATTTGGACCAGGGCTCGAAATTAATGCTTGCAAACTCAAGATGCAAGTTATTTTGAAAATCTGCAAGTAAGAAAAATATCAACCAGCAAACGTTTGTGAGTTAGAATCATGCAGATCTCCCAAACATTTGAAAAGAATTTGCTAGTGGTGTCACCAGTTTGCTAGTGGAAAAAACTTACTGACAAAACTTTGCAATTGGACCAAAAATGTTGTGCCCTGTGGGCAGTAGCTAGTTTAACCCATGGACAGTAAAACTGTGTCAGCAAATTTATATTTCAAAATATTTTCCCCCTACATACTGTAGCTCTGCCCCTAGGCAGGAGGTAAACCCATGACTTTGTGCACACACTTACGAGAATGTGCTCAGAATCTCACAACAAACTGTCACAGGCAGTTGTTGAAAACTTGCCTTTTGGAGAAATCAGTGGATGTACTTAAGTTGTGCACATACCCATCAACACTTCACTTCCATTTTCTTTTTTTTTTTTTGCAATTGATTTTCTTTCTTTTTTAGGTCCATCTTTTTGGTGCCTCTCTTGGTGGCTTTCTTGCTCAGAAGTTTGCGGAAATGACCCACAAAAGTCCTAGAGTTCACTCTTTGATATTATGTAATGCTTTTGCTGATACATCAGTCTTTCAACAAACAGCAACTGCAACCACGTAAGTTGATGGGCCGTAAATACATGTACATGTACTGTACATCAAATAAATTGTGTCCAACTAGCAAATTTATCTCTTATTTTATTTCATAACTATAATTTGTGAGCATATCTGATCAGGGAATAGTGAGATTGAAAGTCAAGTTAAGAATTTTGTGATTATAGTGCAGAGTACTAAGAAGTTTGATCTGCATTCTACAAATCTAGAGACCTGTCTCATCCATTAAGTTTATATGGGTTACATATATATGTGGGGAACAACACAGCATTCAATTATTAGTAAATTAGGAATTAGAGGCTTGACCGTGCTTACCGTGGTGATGTCGGGGCAATTTTCTGATCTAGCGTGTTCAGCTAGCAGTGCTTTCAGTTTTCGTTGGGAAGGGTAATGCCCCACCGTTTAGACGTTACTTTAGCCAAGCATTGGTTTATTTTGGCGCCAACAAGTTCATCGTCAGTGAAGTCAGCCTCGAGAGATTTGAGAAACTTGACTTCTTTATTGGGCTCAGCTGTTTTAGCCGCCATCTCGACCTCTTTGGAGTTTGATTCCTTAAGGAATTCAGTGATGTCAACTGAGGGAGAGATACTTAATGCGTCTTCCTCGCGCCTTTGTTTACTCGATGCCTTGTGATCGGTGGCTTCAGACTCAGAGTCGTCGCTCGAAAGGTCGTGGAAGCTATGGCGCTGTTTCCTTTGCGGCTTTGAGTCTTGGCGTGCCACAATCGTTTGTAATAAAGAAGCGTTGGTGCCCATATTTACGTTGATATCTGAAAGTGTTTTCGCGAGGTTTTCACCAGGTTGGCTAGATAAACCTCCTTTAGCAGGACGAACAATCTCAGGTTGAGAATTATTGCCAGGTTGGCTGTTTGAGGCACCAGTTAGGTGGCTAATGCCAGGTTCACCTTTTTCGGCTGACATAATGGGTAACTACTATAGGGAAAAGAAAAATAAGAATCAACAGTTAGTGGTTGCTTTTCAGAAGGAAAATACTCACAACAGTTGGTCTCCGTTGCATTGGCTCAGAAAGCGAGCGTACAATGGCTCAATAAGCTAGCGCGCATGCTTCTCATGGTACTCCGTAGTGACGTAGGACTGATGACAGATAGAATAGACCATTTTACAGTTGTCTGCTCAGTGACCTGGCCTTTGCATGGCATCAAGGCTGGAGGTGACCTTGCTTTGATACAGACCTC
>CM042748.1:12156003-12182572 GCA_022496165.2 Catalaphyllia jardinei
ACAGGTATATTTTTTGTATGCACTGGAGTTTGGAGAGCACAAGAGCTCTAAGGACATCAGTTGTTCAAGACCTACATGTACTTGCTTGAGCAACCCTAGTTTCTAAAAAGGAGGGTGGGGCCACGAATCAAAATTAGATGCATAGATCTGTATACAGCTAAAGGCGTGAATCAACAAAAGCATAGCAAAAAAGACTGGTTATCACCACCTTCACATTCCAGAAGTTTATCCCATTATCTGTGGCTGTAAATCTCATAGTTTTCCTTTCTTTTTAAAACAGCTTCTGGGTGATGCCGGCCTTTGTTTTAAAGAAAATGATAATGAATAATTTCACTACAGCAGAGGTTGATGAAGATATTGCTGATTCAATTGATTTCATGGTGGAGAGAGTGAGTAAAATGCACATAACCTAATAAGCTCTCAATTTAGATTGAACTGTGTAAGAGATTTGTCATGTTACTCATTTGGTGCTCGAAACACAAGCTTTTGTAATTACAATATTATTAATCTTTCATTTAAAGTATTGCTTTAGATCACTTCATGCAGAACATCTTGTGGTCCATGACAATAGGTCAATAATTTCTGGTGCCGAAAAAGATCATGCGCTTATACAACTGTAACCTCTGTGTGAAGAATTCTGATTTTTTTCCCCCAAACTCATCTCAATAAAATATTGGTTTATAGTTCTGAGTCTCCCAGATTGCTGCAAAAGTTTTATTTATTAACTACTTATTAACCACATCTCAAACCAAGTTACTGATCAAACATTCAAGGTTAATAAGTTGTAAGGTGTTTATTATATAGCTTTTTGCTTTGTTTTTTTTGCCTGTAATCAGCACGTGGGCATAACAGGAGAATAATGCTGTACAATTGGCCAATCAGAGCGTACATTACAATGTATGTCTGCTACAAGCGCAAGCCATATAGTAATGATGATGCCAGCCATATAGCAATAATTAATTATTTAATTGATACTATTAATTATTATTAATTTGTTAGGTCTTGTGGACAAATCTGTCAGGTTCTTACCTGGAAATTATACTGTGGTTTGGGATCCATGTAAGCGTAACCTGAAGTTATTTTAATCTAATTGTACAAAATGCTTTTAACAGCTTGAAAGTTTGGGAAGAAGTGAACTGGCATCAAGATTGACCCTAAACTGTTTGGACTCCTATGTTGAGCCCCAGAAACTGCATGGAATCCCCGCAACTATTATTGATGTGAGTCATTGTAACACTATTGTTTAGTCTGTACAACAGGTGTACATGAACATTAATTTTGTGTACTGTGACAATTAAAGTGATGCAAATTTGATCTCCCAAAATACACATATTCATCAACTTGAGTAAACGTATTTACACTGCAGTGTTGTCTCAACCAAGTTTTTGAAGAAGTTTGCTGCCATGCAGATGACATGTACAGAGCTTTCAGTGGTACTCAGAGAGTAATGAGAGAGGCTTATAATTATTGACAAATTGATTTCCCATAGAGGACTAATTATTATTATTTTTTTTAAGACTTCTAGCGTTATAATGGCAACTTGATTCCCGGTGGGGGACAATTTGTTTTGTTCTTGGGCTTTATGCTAAGACTGCAGATATGCTCCGGGCTGACAGATCACTTAAGCTTTATCACTAACATTACCAGTGGCAGATCCAGGGAAAGGGCCCGGTAGGCCTGGTGCCCAGAAACACCGACAGGGCAAGAAAAACACCCCCCTCCCCACCCCATTCAGCTTAAGGTCTAGATTCACCACTTATTATAGTTGGCAATTCACAACAAAATTCCCACCAGGGCTCAGTAGCAGGTGCTGGCTCTTATGGAGAGCACTGCATGTAGTGTCTGTGTATAACCAGGGACACCTTTAGGAAGTGTCTGGCAGTGAAGGTTTAACTCCAGCAATCTAATTTTTCTTGCAGGTTTTTGACGATTGTGCCCTCTCACAGCCTGTCAAGGATGAACTTTACAAATGTTATCCAAATGCTAAGAGAGGTCATCTAAAGAAGGGAGGTAACTTCCCATATCTCTGTCGGAGTGCTGATGTCAATCTTTACCTGCAGGTAGGCAAAGCAAGAACTTTTGGAGACCTTTTTTCCGATACATTCATCAGCTTCAAGCTGGAAATTGTGAACTTACTGCATGTGCATACACACAAAACATTCTAATATACACTACTGACTGTGAGCACATTATTAATACTACTGGAGTAAGGGCCGGTGCTAATTAGCATTCTGTCTAAAACATTCTAATATACACTACTGACTGTGAGCACATATTAATACTGCTGGAGTAAGGGTCGGTGCAGATTAGCATTCTTCTAATTAGTTATGCCCTTGTTAGTATTATACTTTTGGGAAAAGACTGAGAGGAAGGCATGAATAAAATATCTGTAGGCTGCCTGTCTTAGCATGAGTAGTCAAACAGGATAAAACATCAGTGGTCAGGATGAACGTAAAAGTGTAAGAAATAATCAAGAAAAAAAACAGCCAAGAGATGGCAGCCTGAACACTGATCAGCACTCCAAACTAGGGTATTAGATAGCTTTCAGAGGAACTACAGGTGAAGGAAGGGAAACAAAAAAGATACTGACCAGGTAGGATATGTGAAGAATTTACCAAAAAATATACGAACTCTGAGTGCTGAAATTATGATATGCAGCATAGTAGTTTTGAAAAAAAATTGAGGTGTTTAAAAATTTAATGCAACAGTCTGAAGTACGCATTGTACACACTGTAAGAATTATATTAAACAAATTTCAATTTATCTTGACAGATTCATCTTCGGCAGTTCATGGGGAAACGGTTCAGTGCAATGGATCCCAAGTTAATGACAGAAGAAGACATGCTATCATGTGGATTGATGCCATCTGCTGAACCACCTTCTGTGTTGTCAACAGATGATGAGGCAGATGAATAGATTTTAATAATTGTTATATTTTGTGATAATGAATATAGTGGAGCCATGCTGTGCAGCTATCTGCAGGACAAAAAACTATGGGTTCCCCTCCTGGTTTTGTAATTTTTGCTCGTGTCATACATGTAGTTGGTTCATTGCACATCTCAGATTCATCTTTGGTTTTCAAATCAGTAAAGAAAGCTTATAAAGAGCATCGAAATATAATTATAGTTTTAAGTTTTGAAAAGTGAGCAACCTGCTAGATTGCGTCTGTGACTCATTTTAATTTTCAAATATTAATCTACATATTGTCAGGAAATTATAAAAGAATAGCAACATAAACAAAGTTACCTGTAGCATGACATTGGCTGTCTGAGCTTTGGTTTGAGCCAATAAAAAGTGAGCAAGACAATGGGTGATCATATGAGGATTGTTGCACAGTGTGGTTTTACTGTATTAACAATAATTTATTTGCAAATGTTTTGCAATGAAAGTAGGCCATGCATAAACAGGAATATTTTGTAGTGCTGTTAGTCTTAAGTCATCTTCATGTAGCCAATCCAACATTTGAAATTTGGCAGAATCAAAACACCAGTGTTTTTTTTCCAGATGAATGCAAGAAAGTTAGTTTTTTCATTGGGCCTACTAAAGGGAGTGTAGAATTTGAAAACTTCAACATTGATAGCAGTCTAGTTGTACTTAGCTGCAAAAAAGCAAAAGAAATATTTCAAAATAACATTACGAATTAGGGAAGATAGAGGTCAATTATGCATGCCTTTTGAATGACCATTTTATTGTATAATGTAGCACTATTGATGCTCATAGATTGTTTGTAAATTATTAGTTTATAGCAAACACCTTCAAAGTTGAAGAAAAAGTTATTGGTGTGACAAACAGAAGATAGATGAAAGTAGTCTCTCTTTTGCCGACTGAAAAATTAACAGCTTACATGTAAGATTTATGAAGCAGTTTATTGAGGTAGCTGTCATTTACAGTGCTTTAAACCCCTCCAGGCCTGTAGCCAGTATGACGCTTGCAAACTGAGGCACAAGCGAATTAAACCATGGACATTGCCCCAGACATAATATTTTTTCTGGCTATCGCACTGCTTTTTGCCACAGGCATTCGTTTCCAAGTAACCTGTGATGTTGACATCTTCAGCTTGTGTAGCACTATTACTGAACAACATGACTTCAAACCTGTTTGTTTCTCAGCATTTTCATTGCATCTTCATTGTCTAAGTTGTATTTTTTGAAGTAATTTTGGGACAAGCAATTTTTTTAATCTTTTCACCGTTATTTGTAGTTTGTGTCCTTTTACTAAGACTTTTCATTAAAAATACATGTACTTTTAGAAAGCTAAGAATGTAAGGCCTAAGCTACTGGGAAGTGACGTTACCTTTGATAATTACTATCTAATCATCATTATATTTAGACTAGAGGCAGTCAGTTTGCTCTCAAAATCAGGGAGGGATTATGAGGCAAGACTTTTCAGACAAGAGTGGATTGCGGCAAGACATGGGTGAGACGCTTACCTACAGCGCCCTTTTTCGTCTGCGTTCACACAAACACTTGTCTGACCCTAAGAGAAACGGCTGTCTGCCAGCAGTGTTCAGGTAATTATGTGATAATAAGCTAAGTGTTATCCTCTAGTTCGATCTAGTGCTCATTTATTCAATTAACCCCCAAAAAGGATTCGACAACTAGCACCAATTTTGGTATGATGTACCCCCCAATTCTCAGAACTGAAATTGAAGAAATGCTTGCTAAACACTGGTTGGTGTACAGCCTTATTTTGTTTGATAGATATTTTTTAGAATAATTTTTCAACAGATGTTATTAAATGTAAAGTAATCATCATGGTCACGCGGTGTGGCTGAAAATCTAAACTAAAATATAGATTGTCTAAAAACTGAATTGTCCCATGACTTCTTTGTGACTACTTATAAACATAGACACATCTTGGCTTAACTGCTGAATACCCCTCCACTCCAAAAGAGATATTGCAGGCTGTCTTAGAGAGTACACGTAGAGAGTGAAGATGGCTACGCGGCTGCGCAGTCTCGGTTTTCTGCTTACTAACATTTCCATGTAGCCAGCTTTTTCAGGGGAGTAACTTCAACTGGCGGGGTATGTTATCAACAGTTTTTTCCTCTAGGGATTTTACGTCACATCTCGGTATTTAAGCCTTATCGCCTCTCGCGTTAGTCACTCGCTTAATTTTTTCTAGTAGCTTACAGTCTTTTTAAGGCCAAATCCGTCGAACCAAAAACCTTTTCACTCCCTCCAAGATATTTGTAATTATGTAGCAGCCATTTGACCCCCCACCCCCACCTCCCCGTTGGGGAATATCCGCAGCATTCACTCTTACTGTCAGTGAAATGCAGTGAAAGTCCCGTCTTGCGGGGGAAAAAATTAGAGTGAACTCCCCCACCCTCACCCTTCTTCGTCAATTATTCAGCGTCCAGGTCTTCTGCGAACATGCAACTGGAACCCAGTTAGTTCTAAGAGGTCGTGAACCACGAGTGCAATCCCCACCAAACCCCTGCTCAGCTCCCATATTGTATAGCGAAGGCATACAAAAGCTGCATTTCCCGACCACCGGGGAACCTAAATCGAACGAAAATGAGGTTAAAACCCTCGGTTCTCCCCGTGTATCCCCCAGTGGTGTGGGGGTGGCGGTGAAGAGTTTAAATGACTAAGTGCATTAGCGCCTGTTGTTGGAAGGTGCTAACTGGCAGTACTGCGCCTGCGTATGTTGCCTTTATCATGGATCATGTCAGCAGGCTAGTGTTCCCCACCCACATCCCCCTCGGGGTTTCCGGCAAAAACTCATGCAAATTTTTTCACTCTCAGACGCATTCGTGAAGCATTACCGATTGACAATACCATCTGGATAGTTGACTGTAAAGCACCTTACAACAGTGTAAATTCAAGGAACTAGCCAATGTTGGACGACATTGGCTCTTAGCAGTTGGTCCTGTAATATCGAAATCTAAACGGCTTACAATTATGCTGACTCAAAAGGAATGCAGGAACGCCAAACACGGACACGGAATGGCAAAATTGAAGTTAAACCGGAATACATCAGGGTAAACTCAAAAAACAGCTGCCCGACGTTTTGTAGTTTATGTTAATTTGTATCACTGTTATTTAGAATGCTAAAAACTCAGAGTTGACGAAATTAACAAAATTACCCGCAACAATGTTATCTAGTATTTTAAATAAGCAAATGAACACAAATAAGGTTAGATACGTTTTGAGCACTATGCTTTTGACCCTCAAAACAACAGCGCTTAAAATTATGCTCGAGAAGTAGCGTTATGTACCGGTCAATTCCAAAACCGCCCATGGCCCCCCCCCCCGGGAAAACCCCGGGGCATTTGACTTTTTTGAAACATTTTGGTCAAATTCCCCGCTATGTTGCCAGCTTGGACGGTCAAATGCCCCACCCGTTAGAGCTTCAAGAGGGTCAAATCCCCCACCCTCCAGGTATGTTAAAGCAACTGTGGAAACAAGTTCTGTAAAATTTTCAGCCAATACTGTTCAGCTTGTCTTCGCTCCACACTTTAAACAAAGGAATGTTCTACGATATAACTATATAAAACGACAACAACAGAAAAATCCTCGTGGAATCGACAAGAGCAATGACCCGTGAACGAGGCCCACGTGCTGAATCAAATCCTTTTGCTTCCGACCGCTGACAGATATTTTGACACGAAAGTCGAATGCCCCACCGAGCGGGCCTCATTTTGGGTCAAATTCCCCACTGTACGCGAGTCAAATGCCCGGGGCAAAAAGGTACCTTCATAAGTCAGAGACACAACAACATATGTGGCATCAAAGTACTCAGACGGTGTTATTTTTAAAAATAAAATATAAATTATATGTTAAGTATTCTCATGTGAGGCAGCGTGGCCGAATGATTAGAGCGCAGGATTTGAGATCCGTAGGTCGCGGGTTCAAATCCCGTTCTGACCGCTAGCGGATGTTGTTCTCGGGAGCCCCGAGTTGCCTCCCGCCAATTACGTATACATTTTTTTTACACACATTTATTTCAATTAAACTTTCATTAGCACTAACTCTCTGATCAGTACGCAGCGGGAACAGAATTCGTAAGTAGCAACAAAGCCTTATGATGTAAAATCCTTACTAAACGAACTTGAAAAAGAAAATTTCTCATTACAGCTATGGAATTATTAAATTTGTCTTCTTAGAATTATTTTCTTTTTGCTGAAAAATGCCCATTTTGCCAGCATTATGCTCTATGCTCCCACTATAGCATTATACTCAAAATTATGCCGGCACAATGTATTTAACTCTATCACAAACCGTCATTGGCCTACAATTATCATATCAGCCAACTGCTAATAGACTACCTTCGATATATCAAAATTCAGCTTGGCAGTGAGGCTTAGAGGACACAAACAAAGGAAACTGAATGACCATGTTTATTCATTTCTTTTGTTTGTGTCCTCTAAGCCTCACTATCAAGCTGAATTGTAATATATCGAAAGTAGCCTATTGACGTCACTAAAAACACCCAAACATTAAAAGCCCTCGGTTCTTGAGCGCAGTTTCATTCTCGCAGGCTGTCCATTTTCGTTTGTTTTAGCTAGAGGAGAGCTGCTTTGAAGCTGTTAGAAAAGGATTTCGTTACTCAGTCGTCATCAAATCGGAACACGACGTTTGATCGACATCTGATCTAGGATTTTTTCTTTGTAGTCTCGGAAGGAAGGAAAAACTCAGGAGAAAGGTGGGTCGGAAATCTGTCGTAAATTCGAAAGGGTAGTCTTAAATATCGAGAATAAAGTCTTGTGGAATCTAGAGAAGTTAATTTGCCCCTTTCTATCAGAGGCTGTCTCCAACGTTTTGAGCTCCGGTGTGACGAAGTAATCCGCATACAGATCATCATTGCGTGACATTGAAAGCCAGCCTGAAGAATTTCTAGGAGTGATACATTAACTTGTGTTTTGGGCGGAATCAACTGTACAAGACAACAAGTACAACTATCCATAAATCGCTTTCGAAGGAGCTTTAAGTGGTTAACGAGAACAGCAATCGCACCTGGCGTCGATCGATAAAATAAACATTGTCCACCAAGGCAGAGGTGATTTACTTTGTTCAGTACGCGTCAGGTTGTGCGAGCAGTGCAACATACAGCACCAGCCATTGGGGAATTGGTAAAGTGTTATAGCATCTACATTAAATAATGGCCGTTTATCTGGAATCTGAAGTGTTGACACATACAGACGACGGAGAAAACAGCAACACGCCCGAAAAAGATCGAGAAAAGATTGAGATGCTCGTAGAGAAGGTCGAAAATGAAGTAGCATTCAAACTGAAGCCTACGCCCTCATTGTCGAGACCCTTCGAAATAAAAATCAACGTGAACGGGGAGAAAACCATCAGGAATTCCGTTGTTCGAGTGAAAGAGCGGCTGCTTGAAGCTGTTGGCGAATTGGATTTACAAGGGGAGAAGCTCAAAGGACCTAGTGGCATAGCTGTAAACAGCAAAGGCGAAATAGCAATCACAGACTTCGATGGCCATTTTGTCGCAATATTTGACAAGGATGGAAAGCGTTCTAAAACAATTGGCCATTATGGAGTTCGCGCTGGAGAGTTAAGATTTCCTGTTGACGTCACTTACGTCAACGATGACGTCATCCTAGTAGCGGACGAGTGGAATCACAGGATACAACAGTTTGATATCCGAACTGGCGAGGTTGTCAAAAGCTTTGGAAGATTCGGTGCGAGAGACGGAGAGATCGCCAGTCCTGTTGGCGTCTGTTTGGACGATAACGGACATGTTTTCGTAGCCGAGTTAAACAACAATAGAATACAAGTATTAACAGGAGACGGTCAACCGCTGTACAAAGTTGGGGATACCTTTGATCACCCGCTGAGCTGTGTAACCCACAAACACTTGCTGTTTGTGTCTGACAGTCGAAATAATTGCATCAAAGTGTTTGATGTTTCAGGAAAGTTCTTGTACAAGTTTGGAGAAGGAGGAGAAAGAGATGGGCAGTTTAAAGGCCCTTTTGGCTTGTGCGTTGACAGAGGGGGGAAGCTTCTTGTATGTGACCAGTTCAATGGACGCGTTCAACAGTTCACTCTGGAAGGTCGTTTTACCGGTAAGTGCGCTCTTGGTGCGCTGAGAACACCATGGGGTATAACAACTACGGGAGATGGCCGTATTCTGGTGACCGATTACATGGCGAGGAAAATACACATTTTGAAAAGTTCTGCTTGACGCGCGTTTAGTTCACTTCGCGCAAAGACTAAGGCTAGATTTAACCCAGACTCTGCCAAGTTTATCAATGACTTCTGCAAAAGACTGTTTATAAGGCAAAAATCATCCATCAGGCAAAACTGTCTAAACCAAAAATAACCGGTTATTTTTGTGCATTACCAAAAAACAAAAGCATATGCTTCTGTAAAAAAATAATAAAAAAATAAATAAATCAGCGAGAACAATTAACACTCAGAGTTCGAGATTTACAGAACATAAACGTATTTAGCATGATAAATAAGGCAATAATCATTATTTGTCAACAATATGACAACTATTTATGTCAAGTGATGAATGTTAGTTTAAAAGCGACTTTTTACCATAACTACAGAAATTCACGCGCGCTCATTGGCTAATTTTTATTGTCAATATGCGGACAGACACATAAATTTAAAATTCGAGCGACGCGTCAGCGAGCGAGAGCGGGCAATTCGACAATTTGTTAGCGTAAAAAATAAATTGATTTCAGTTTCTTATGCGTCTGTCCTGTTATTGACAATGAATTTCGTGATAACATTGTCAAAGTAGTCTGCGGTTCCACAGCTACTTTGACAATGTTATCACGAAATTCATGATCAATAACAGGACAGATGCATAAAAAAGTGACGTCAATTTGTTAAAGTGATCATGGTAGTTTTTGCAATTACCGTAATTAATTGACACTGATAGTAACTGTTTCTATTGTTATCGATAGATAGTTTTTACTATTTGTGAGAAATAGAGAATATATTTAGCAAAGGAGATCCCTTCCATTGTGGGCGTTAGAAAGTAAATGACACATGATTTTTAAGTTACGTTTATAGAGATTCAATTTATTTCCTTTTGTTTATAGACAGAAATTCAGCCACGCCCTCTGACTCGTAAAACCCCCAGCACAGATGTCTGAATTAGTAAGGACTAACAAAGTAAAATTAATGACCTACGTAGTGAGTCTCCAAACAACACATAAGACCAAATGCTGACTTCTGTGCTAGTTAGCAGTCAAGCTTTAATATTTACAAGCAAAACATCAGCATTGATGCGACAAATTGTTTACAGTTGATTTAGTATGGGTCATCATTTAGGCACATGCAGGGCCATGGACTCCAGGTACAAAAATGGATCGGGTTTTTTAAATAACTTATTCTCTTATAAGCAGTGAAGTTTAAAATTTACGAATATCCAACGTAATAATTCTTTAACAGTCATTTATAGTAATATCTACAACACGTCGACAGAAACGCACAATGCGCCACCCAGGCTATTCACTGTCCCCTCCACCCACAGTAACACCATAATGGCCCTTGAGGGCATTCACAAGCTCTCTCTCGCCGTCCTCTAAAGAAGCCCCTTGTTGCATTTCACTCCTATTGAATACCAGGCGCTTGACCGCGTCTGCAGACGTTAAAAGGTTACTCTTGAGTAACCTATTCCAGTCGAAAGGAAAGGAGGCAATCTTGTCCTGGTAAAACGCACACTCGCCAATCATGGCGAACTGCCGGAGCGGGTTAAACCCCCTGCTGTGCTCGCTTCCAGGAATAGAGCGAGACGGTTCAGGGGGAAGGATGTGGCCTGGGACGAGAACCAGGTTCATCAGCCAGTTCTAGGTAATACAGTATAGAAGAGTTACTAGTAACATAGTAAATGGTTTGAACCCAGGAGTATCAGTAGTTCATATTGTGTGATCGTCCGGGTGAGGGTAGTTCTGAAAAGAACTGTTGTTGGTGACTGACGTTTCGACAACCTGAACGGAAGTAATCTTCAGAGTCAAGCGAACAGTGTTTGTCAGTCGATGATATTATAAGTCTGGTCCGTTTCACCCGGACGATCACACAATACGAACTATAATTACTAGTCATACAAGCCAGGACACGACTAATTATGTCAAAGTACAAACTTACTGATTTCTATAGCCTGGGATAGGCTAGGAGTGTTGCTACCTCCCCTTCCTTGGATGGGATGCTAGGTCATCACAAGTACATGTACCCCCTCTCCCCTCCCCAGTAAACGAACGAAGAAATAGAAGCATTTTACAACATTTCATACCTTGTTTGCTTGAATGAAGTTATACGCATGCCTCAGAGACGCCGCACCTGGAGAAGGAATAATTATAAATAAAAAAAGCCAAGGAAGAAAACAGCTATGTATGGATTAATTACGAAGAATTTAATTTTCCACAGTGTTAGCATACCTGATAGAGCTACATGTGCTACTAAACTGCACTTGAAGCAATCAATTTTAAACCCCCCCTATCCAACATACTCAATGTCCAATGTCCAGCTAACTCTAAACTGCGTTTTCAGGTTTCTAGTTGTTCGCCTTTACCAGCATGCGCACTTGACGCCATTCTCACCTCTCGTGTCTGAAATCAGAGCAGACGCCATATGGGTGAACTGAAGATCAGCTACTGATTCATACACTGTCTCAACTTGATATTCTTCATACGCCCTGTACAACCCAAATAACATCAAATTAATAGTGTCATATTATGAAAAACACATCTCTGTACCGAGTTCTAAGTCAGAAGCGACCTTTTACAGAAGCTCCGTTCTCTGCTTTCAAAGAAAAACAAGGGATTTGGAACCAACAGATACGCAGACGTGATAGTCAATTTTGTTCCGCAAAATAGCAGCCAGGTAATTAACCCAGATGCCAGTGAGACAGTCCAAAAAGTACATACCAGTTTCAATTGCTCCAATTTTTTGCAATTCCTCTCAGCATTGTGGCAAAAGGGTTCGGGACACTTGCTTTGCGGCGATACGAAAGGCCACACAAATTGACAGGTATATCATATTCAAAGTCTTGCTTAACTTTGTTGTAACACAACGTGACAAGCTGTCACGACATCCACATTGCATACTTACTGGTTAGCTATGTGGGTCTTGACTTGTCCAACCTTTTGATTCAGCCAGTCTCTCTTGGAAATCAGCAATGCATCAACGTCTGAGGGAAGATTAGGATTCCTCACACCTCCTGAGTGAACAACAACACAAGGTAAACCTTTCACTTTGTCAGTTATTATTTGGCAAACTTGTTCAAGATAAAAAAGAGACTAGGCCATTTCCGAATTACCTTTAGCCTCTTTTTTAGACCGAGTCTTGGTGCTCATCCTTTCATATGAAAATGAGATTTCATTCACATGCAAATTAAACTCATATTCATATGAATGATTGTGCACCAGGCCTCGTTTTGTTATCAAGAGGCTCAAGGCAAGTCGGAAATGGGCTATTCTGAATGGTCCCCATAGAAGAGTGAAATTGCAATGAACAACAACAATAACTACAAAAAGGATCTCTCAAGAATTGGTCTCTACAAACAGGTTTTTGAAGATCATTGTACAAAATTAAACGGTCTATGGTTCGGTAGAAATAATCTTTCCTTATGTCTGGCGTACAGTTTCAGTTAAACTTCCAAGAAAGTGACCTTACTAACAACTTAATCGCACGTTTGCCAAGAACGGAGTGCTCGCATCGTTTACAAGGGTCTTTATAATTAGTGAAACGAAACAAAAGGTAAACAACACAAACAATGCCTCTAGTCCTGACAACAAAAGAGGTGCAGATTAACAAGGACTCAAAATAGAGATTGTAAAGAGGTGCGGGCCTTCTGAAAACGGAAGCGTTAACTCATCATGAGTTTGATAAAAAAAAATTAGGAGTGGATTCAGGATTTTTCTCAAGACGGGTGCACGGAATGGCGCAACTGACCGGTGAGGTTAACAAATTTCAAAAGCCAATTTGTCATCTAGGCATACCCCCTGCACGTCCAGAGCAAGAGTGAAGTGGCAATTAAGCATTGGATATCCTGGAATAAAGTCATCATTATCATTATCATTATCATTGTCGTCGTTGTTGTCGTTGTTATTATTGTTATTATTATTGTTATCATTACGTCCACCCCTGAAACTCTCGAGCTATTTTTTTCGATCCATCTTGTTAGTGAATGACTGGTTTAGTGTTTTAGAGACATTAGCGCTCATCAGTACTATGCATCCTTTCTGCGCACGGAATTCATGTCGCAATGTCACGCCAAGTCATTCATAAAGCGCGCGCCATGAAAGAAATATAAGCAAAAATAAAGCTTCGTACCCGGTACGTTAATTTCGCCTGCAGTTTACTCTCTTAAATGGTCGACGACCCCATCGTTTCTTTTTTTTATTGAACATGGAAACATTTTGAGCGAGAACGTCCTAAAGGAATTTTTTCAACAAAGCAACAACTCCCCAACGTTTTCCCAATGACGACTTCTCGCTAGTTTCATATCATCTATACACGTACACATACATGTAGCCTGCGTGGATTGGTGGTTTTTAAATAATTTAAGCGCACTAAGAAAGCGGGGAAGTCGCGATAACGAGTGCCAAAGCCGCGAGGAGCCCTTGAACCGCCAAGCTACTCAGGCTAACGTACACAATCTTCTAACTTGACCGTCCCAAAATCAGAGGCCTGAAAACAGGAGCACTCTGTGATCTCACTAACCTTCAGTTCTTCCAAGATTAACCAACACATGCCACACTATCTCAGCGAACATGGCAATGCTTCTCTGAGATTCTGGGCTTAGCTTTCCCTCACAAACGCAACACACTCTGTCGGTATCCATCAACCATCGATAGAGCAGGCTGGCAAGAACCTGCAACAAGAAATCAGGTCGAGTTCGGGCGGAGGAAAGTCAGGAATCCGGCTACCACAAAACTCATGAAAAACTGACTCAATTTTCTCAGACAAAATTGTCTTTGCGTTACAAGCACTCCGATCAGTTGCAGTTAAATTATTTTCGGCAGAAGTTAAATTAAAGCAGTCACATTTAATTCTCCCGTACACGAGATAAAAATTAGAACCTACTTTTAGAACCTGTGAGGCTAATATTTCCATTTAGACCCCTTTTTAACCTCAAATTTAAAACAGGTTCTTATTTTATAGAATTAAAATTTAAACTGAACAATTCATAAACTCAAATAAAACAACCTCAGATGTGCAATGAAAATAAGCTAAATCCCTTACAAAGTTTGTATATGATTAGATTGCAGTCATTTAGACATGATTAAAACAACAACAACAGCAGCAACAACAATAACAACAAAAACAAACAATAGATAGTACCAATATTCTTCTGGACAGCATGGAAAACATTTTGTTTTTCTCAAAAAAATAAGTAACAGTAATTGGACTGAGTTGAGTCGCGCCAGTAACTTGAAACAGGATTACGAGCACGGTTACTTCCTGAATTGTACTCCACTCGGTTCCATGACTAATTAATCGTATCTGTCACAAACTTCAGAACCAAATATGTCTTTTGAGACTTGTTTTGAGCGATATCGTCTGTAGCCCTTTACATAAGTCTTGAAAACTGTAGGTCTGGAAAGACTGCGAAGATAGGCATTAAAGCGCGCGTAATTCAGGTGCGAATCACGTGGGTGTTTAATTACAAAAAAGTTTAAATTGGACACCTGTAATTGGACACCCACATGAACGCGCGCCGATTACGTGACAAATAAGTGCACGTAGAACCAATTATGATCAATATCTTGTTATAGCTACGATTGGAACCTAAATGGTCTAATCTTTGGAGGCTGACTTGGAGAAATGCAGCTTCTTATTGCGGATTTTTACTGTACTTCTAATTTTACATGGAACAAAGAAACGTTTAGCTGAATAAGAATGAAACTAGTGTTTACCCTAATGCCGACAGTCTCACTAGATAAATCAATCGACTTCTGATGAACCGACTCTGAAAAATAAGAAATCCGATTAACATATTTTCTAACCATTTCAATTAGAGTTGTTGTTCAAATTTATCCACAGAACCACACAGCGAACACTTCTTGACACAGAGAGCAACCAATCAGGACTTGAAATGAAAATAGCTAGTGAAAGGCAGGGGGAGGGGGGGGGGCCGCCCCAAAGCCAAGCAAGGTTTTCTTTTACTAGTGATTGGTTAGACATGTCAGGCCATGTCTTTCTTTAACATATCAACACTTAATTAATTAAAGTTGTCCGCCAACTGTGTAAATATCGCTTTTCCCTACGTTTTGTGTAGGCTGGGCTTTGCGACTGATTTACAGATTGTGAAAAAAAAAAAACTCAAAGCAAACACTTTTAAGCAATAAGAAACAGAATTAATACTTGAATTACGATCATTCTTCAAGTTTTTACTGATCAAGAAAGTTATGTACATTTGTAGTGACTGGCGAGATGTGATAAATTCAGCTTTGGTTCAGTTAAGGTTTCAAGCCACTCATAAGCACTCATCAGAAAACGTTAAGTATGGAAAAAAAGTATACAATTACTAACAATAAGTTCAAACGGCATTAGCCGCAAAATGATAGCATAGGTCACATGGGAAGTCAAATTTGAAAATGAACTCTACAGACATACCTTGAAGCTTGTTCAAAAACTGACACATGATTCTAGGAATGGCACAAAAATGCTGAGTCAGCTGATTTAAGAGATTCTGAAGTGCAGTATACAGCACCTCAGTCTGATCTACAAAGAACAACAAAACAGACTTTTTATCAATATGGCGGCCATTTTGACTTCTACTGATCTGACACATTGTGGGATGCTCATGGGGCAAATTAGTATGTATTTTTCCCCTAAGCATCCCATTGTTGTTTATATAACGGCTATTACTAGTAGTAATGTAAGATTATGAGAGTGCGTTCGACGCCGTATAAACTTTTATACAGATACCTTAAATGGAAGATATTTCAGTGTCAAAGTCCATGCCATTCTGATTGAAGAGGTCCCGGTACAAACTACGTTGCGTGATGGCCCCAGTTTCCGTAGACTCACAAGTTTAATAGGACTAAAATATTTACATTAGCTTTCAGATTTCGTGCTAATTATTCTCACATTAACTTGTAATGTTTAAGTGCAAAAGCTAATTTGTAAAAGTATATATTTTTACGAACATTTTTTTAAGCAGGAAGCTCAAATATAAGTAAACATTTGCAATCGAGTGCTCTTTCATCGTAAACAAACTCCGTGCAACTGCTTCTAGTATTTCCCCTGGCCTGATTAACAAAGTACACAGTATTTACATTTTCGTTCCCTGGTTCAGATTCACTCTTATGGATCTTGCCCTCAAAAGTACTCTTCCACTGATTCCAAATAATATTCCACCGGATACGACCGATCTTTTCTGTCGCAAATTGGAACTAAATCAACAAATGCAATCAAATACAGCCGGAAATTACAGCTGTTTCCACAGTTAACATCCCAAAGCCTAGACGATCGTGTTCGTGAACATATAAAATAAACAAGCTCCTCGTGAGCCCGAACGAACGTTTAAATAACATCATACTATTGAATATAATACTAGTCAGCCTCAAAATTGGCAAAAGTATCCAATGCTTCCTCTGAGATCGAGAGCACATGGAAAGAAAGGTCCAAAGTCTACATGGCCTGCTCACATGCTCACATGTTCGTCACATGCTCACATGTTCAATCAGAATGGCATGGACTTTGACACTGAAATATCTTCAATTTAAGGTATCTGTATAAAAGTTTATTATCACGTCTCAGTTACGGTACCAGTTTACTGGCCGTAACTATAGTTGATAACTATGCCGTGACATGCCCCTGCAAAAATTAAGCGGGGTGGCCATTTTTGTGTCCTTACAGGAATGTGGGTTTTCCAGAATATAACCTTACACAGGGCTACCAACTCTGCAGAGTCACAGCACAAAAGTAGGATTGCTTTCAACTTCGTCGAACGCAATAAACAATGGAATTTAAAATGGGCTCTGTATCAGAAAAAAAGGTCTATTGGACGGTTAATGTGGATTAAATCATACAAGGTTACACCTTCAGACACTTCCACACAACAATCTTTATTTCCCTCAAAAATAAAAGACTTTCAAAGAGTGCTTTTTCTCGTGTGCTTTGACAAAATCAGGTTTTTTTGCGTACCACGAAACGAGAGGCGTAACAACTTACTCTTGGTATCTCTTGTCTTGGGAGACTTCTTCCGTTCGCAACCACACGGGAGAGCACTCATGGATGTAAAGTTGTACGACTTTGTCACCTTCTTGTCTTGCTCACACAACAGCAACAATGACGGATACAAGAACCTGGACAATTAAGATCACCTGTAGCTTTAGCAAGTGGTGCCTATCACTCCATATGTGCTACGTTTAATTAAGCTTAAGATACACTTTGTTTTGATTCTTTGGTTCTTCCCCGGTATACTCAAGCCATCCAATAACCACACCATGAAGAAAATTGTCTCACTTGTTTCTTAACAGCAAAAACTCCTGCCTTTTCCAAGCCAATATTTGCGCTACCTGTCCGCCTCTCCCTCCCCAACTTTTTGCCACCTCTCGTTTGAAAACAAAGAGACCTAAACCACTCTACTAGCATGTTACAGCAGCAGGCTCACCTGACAATGTATGGGTCAAACGTTCTGTAGACACAATCAAGCCAAACAGGGCTCTGTGCAAACAACAACAACAACAAATTAACGTAACAAAAATTCAAAATTTTACTGGATCAACTCAAGTGAGAACACTGTTTGAAAGTTACTGAGGGATGCTTTTTAAGCTTTGAAAGTGTTTCTTTAAAAGCAAATGCATACAGTAATGGATCTGACAATGCTCATAGCTTTGAAACCAACAGTACCTCTGAAGCATCTGAAATCTTTAATCCTGATGAGCCCGCATCAAAATGTTTCCAACTATCCTCCCTAAAAACAGGTCATCATTGCTTTCGTTAAAAGCTAAGCGTATTGGCGTAAACGCAAGTAGCATACGCAGACCAAGAAAAAGGTTGATAATTAGCACCTTTCACTGGGAAAATATCCTACAGAAAGGGGGCTTATTAATTTACCTAAAGATGATCTGCCTACATACAAAGTATCCCTTCCCACAGAGATGATGATGCATGACTACCACCCAAGGGCACAGCTAGGGAAGGGGATTCTGGGGTGCCTGTGACCCCCGTTTTGTAACCCTTTTTTAAGCAAACAACCTAATACAAGTAGCAAAAACAACATGACAATAGACCAATTTCGTTATATTAAATTCAGTCTAAATCAATAGACCTCAGCACGAGTTTCTGGGAAATAAACCCTACAAACTATTATTCCCCAAAGCTTCGGGCTCAGGTCTATTGTTTTAGGCTGAGTTTTGATACATCGAAATGGGTCTACATGTATCTTGTGAGTACCCTCACTGTGACACAGTGTGACCTCTTTCAAAACATCCTGAGTATGCCCATGCCACCAGTTTATGACTACTCCAGTGACTATGTACATATACAACGTGAAAGGTGAGTATAGGAGAGAAACCCAACTTGAATGCCTTTATACTAGCCAGTCATAGAAACCCCTCCTGAGAGCTATCCCTAGTATAGCGTCACGATTCCCCAATGATATACGTCAACTAGCACGAAACCAAGAGATCAAGGGACTAGACTCTTCATCAAAGAGAATATAAACATAAGACCTCTTAGCAACACACTTTGCCGTACTCAAGGCTTCCTTATCCTACCTCAATGCCCTTATTGCCTCAAAATAATGTTATCAGAAGGATGAGACATACCTGCTTACTATTGCCATGAGGTAATTAACCAGTCCTGGTGATTCATTTGAACACTGGTAGAGAATGTGATACAAGGAACACACCACGCCCTCATTGAATTTGTTTACATTCTGTAATGAAGATGTTGTTTCCGGTTCAAACCATGTGGATGCCACAGGCTGAGAAGGTTTTGAAGGTGAGGAATTTACAGGAGTCCTAAGACTGCATAGGTCTGCAAGTAATGTGCATTGATCGTGTTTCAAACAAGATATCTGGTGAAGGTTGACAGGGTGGAAAACAATTTGGTTGAGGATTGCTCACTTGATCACACACCAGTCCACCAATCAACCACACACCCACCCACCTACCCAAAAGTCCAACTACCCAGTTGGGACATTTTGCAGGGACGTGTTGCAGTGAACATTTTGGTTGTGTGAAATGTCCTACAGTATGTTGTGAAAATGTTCTGTCGAGGGGACAAAATTTTGTTGCCAAAACATGTTAAATGAAAAGGCCTCAATTTTCAATGTCGCATCATCAAACTGCTCTTTGAAACTTTCTCCACTTTAACACAGAAATGTCTCCATCAATATCCCCTATGTGTGCACCAGCTTACATATTCTACCTACAATGTGCCTACACACAAAGGGGCTTGTTCCCACTTCATGACCCTGCAACAAGTCTCCTAGTGTGTGTGGACTTTTATTGCGACCTGCATACATTTGTACAACTCAAGAAGATAAACAAATCCATGTCATGGTGTCAGTCACATACTGTCCAAACAGTAGTCATATGTTTTTTAACCCCCCCATCACCCACCTCTCCTTTATTTACAAAGAATACAATTAACCATCTAAAAATTGTTCAATTCACAGTTCTTGTATTTCCTGTCAACCTCTTCTCTTCCCCATTCCCTTACTTTTCATCTCCACTCCTCCAAAAAGTTCACATCACATATTTGAGCCAACATGTAGTCACATTAAGAAGAGTAACAGAGTTAAAATACCATCACAATTGAAACGTTTTTAGCACCATAACTAAGAATTATTCAGAGACCAGTGGTTCAAAGGGTGAACAATGTTATGCCTTGGATAAATTGCTATTCAGTGGAAAACCACACTATCCACTGGATAGTGATTTATCTTGTGGCGAGCAATATCCACACTTTGAACAGCTGTCTCTTGCTTGATAGAGTGGTTTTCACTTGAGTGTCAAAAGTAATTTGTGGTTGATCTGCTTTTGCATTCTCAAGTTCAATGATTGGTTGAGAAACTCGTGCCACTTAAGTAAAACCAAAACCAATCGTCACTTGCCCACACACATTTTCCTGCACTTCTCGATAGCTATTGTAACATCTATTTGTCTCGGATTTTGATTGATTCTCTGGATTGCCTGTGCCCTTTGTGATTGGGCAGAGTGATAACCTTGGTTTTAGTTTTCTGATACTCAACTGAAACTCACTTCCTTTCTTTATGTTTACAATTACATGTATGTCATTACCTCCATACTTCACAATAGCAACAGGAAGTCTTGCATTTCTACTCAAAAGAGCCTACAAAATAACAATAAAATATCCAGCATCAGAAAGGCAGTACAGCTAACTGGGCATGCTTTTAGCCCTGTGACATTGAAACATTCAGCTTAATGAATAAACAGTAAACTTGCCCTTAAGAACAGTGACCAATGAGGGGATGGTTGATTGACGATAAGCTTAAAAAGCACAAACGTTGCTTGTCGGTCTGGTATAGCAGCCAAACTAGTAAAACAGAAACAACAAACTTAGTACACTGCGACGGTTGTATGTTCAAGGGATGTCTAAGGAACAATACTGACCTCCTGACGTTTCATCAGGGATCATTACATGAAACTTGTTTCCAAGAGAGCAGTTCTATGATCACGTTTTTTGACTCCAGCCATAAACAGTGTTAGTACTTTTTTTGTTACATAAACATTGCATGGTTTTCTGGATATGGCGAGTTTCTATGAAAAGGATCACAAAAACATTGTCCCAAGAAACGAAAAAGATTTTTTTCAACGCAAAGATCAAACTTGCATGTCAAACAATTAGACATTCAAGTTGATTAGATTACATTGTAGTTTAATCAACAAGATAAAAGGTAACAATAAACACCCGTAAATAAATGAGTACATGTACAACCCTCACCTTCCTTCATGACTTTTAAAGACTTCAGGATGTAACCATGACAACCAAGCAGTTTTGGAGTTAGCAATTTCCTGGCTGTTTGATACCTCAGCCATGACATGAGAGCACAGGGACTCTAAGGGGCAACTGACCACAGTCTGGACAAGAATAAGCCAACATCAAGAATGTTAGTAAGCACATGAACAGTGGTTTCCAGTGACATTGATACTGATTTATTGCATTGTATTACACTGTCTTAGTATAGCAGGGGTACTCGCAATGGTTTCTGGATCAAGTAAGTTCAAGCCCTGGCCAGTGTCACTGCTATGACACCTTAGTTTACTCTCAGTGCTTCTCCCCCCCCCCCCCCGTGCATATCAAATGGGTACCGCCCAATGAATGTAATGCTGGGGGTAACCCTGCGATGGACTCGCTTCCGATCAAGGGGTGAGGGTGGGGGGGGGGGGGGGGGAGGGAAGTAGAAATACTCCTAGTGGCTTCATAATATTCATGCTATTGGGTACAGTCTGACTTGATGCAGACCTTCTTATACCTCTCTCCATAGTTAGCATGGTTGGAGGATTTAAATTAATATATGACAGTACCAGGCAATGTCACGTCACTATTTTTATCAGCATGACTTAGTAAACAAACTTTATGGAATTCTCCTCTCACCAGTGTTGTCAATAGAGAGCAGCACAGACTGTGAATTGTTGGAAATGGTGCCATGGATGATGGTGGATCTAACAAGCTTTGTATGCATTTACAGCATGACCACAAAAATGACAAAGTCGATAGCAGTATGGCTGTGATATCTGATCTGGAACAAATCATCAATAAAGACATCCTCAATGAAAACCACCAAGGATATACAGTCATCAGCAAATAAATATTATAATAGTTTGTTCATTTTCACCAAAAAAGGGGGTGAAAACATTGCGAATTGCATGCTAGGCTCAATTTCCCCCAACTCAAGTCTGGTCTACTTTCTGTAGTGGCTGGAAATGAAGCCAAATTTTTATTTTAGACTCGTGCTTTCTGCTTGTGGTTGTGCTCCACACTCAATCAAATTATCAAGCTCTGATCAACAGCAATAAAAGAGAAAGCCTGCTTCCTCCTTATAAGTTTTTTTTCTAAACATTTCCAATTCATTTAGATGGAACAACCCACTTTTGTACATCTTTTAGCTACCCAAAAGTAATAACACCTCTTGTAAGAGTTGCAAGCTCCCAAATAGTAATTTGACAGGAGTACATGTATACTTCTGAGTTGTTATTTTTAGGACGTTTTTGCTTGCTACTGGCAGTACCTGAATTGTTTGACACGCTTGGTTGATGGATTCACTCGACTATATCTTGTTGCCAAGGTAACTAAAGAACTGTGAAGGACTGAAGTAAAAATTTCCTGGGCTTTTTCAGGGGGGCAACTATCCCATAGGTCATGGCGTAACCCTTGAAGATGAAAGTTCCACATCTGGACAGAAAAAGAGCACCTTTCATCCTGTAAAGAAAATCCAAAAACTTTCTAAATTATCATACAGTTAAATAACTTGTATGTGCTTTAAACTTCTCAGTTGCAGCTATGTACAAAATAATGTGTGCTTTCTGGATTTTTTTCCATATTTACAGACTACATGTACATGTGATTAGGTAAAGCTAATAGAGTACACAATGAATTAAAACTAGTGAGACAAACTGTCAGCAATGCAAACCTTTCTGCTAATTTCAGCCAGTCCAGCTTTACATATTGTAATTAATATTATGTCAGTGAGATGGCAAGTTTGTCTTTTTGTAACATTTTTTAACACAGGTTAATAGTAGCATTATAATAATTAAAATTCCTTGGCCCTGATGACACTACAGTACAGGTGTACCTCAAAAAATAAAGAAGGATTTCATTCCTGGCTTAATGGATTCTGGCACATCAACCATACATCCTGACCAGTCTCTCTTCCAATACTCTATTATCAGGGGATCCATTAACTTTTTCAGTGGGAGAGTGCAACTGACTTTCAGAAGTGAGTAAAACGTTTTGAAAAGAACTTCCTTATAAGAAAAACATTCTTCTAAGATGGTCAAATCCTCACAATTGGTCAGTTTGCCCAGTGTCTGGCTCTTAATGAAATCCCTAGTATTACTGTCAACATGACACATCACTACGGTCATGTCATGTACATAAATACAATGTACCTCATAGAAAGGTCTGTGATCTGCCCAGTTGTGACTGTGGGCATCTTGTAAAATGACAGTGGAAATCAAATTGTCATGGTAACTGGTGATCTGATCAATTACACTGTCAACAAGATCACTGAACTGACGATGTAAAATAGGAAAGGGGCGTCTGAAATGTAGAGAGAAGAATACTTCATAATCATTAATCTTCACTCAGAGTTTACATCAACAAATGGTATGATGCAGCTACAGAATCTTGTGAATATTTAGTCACCTGCAGACCAAAAAAATCTGGTCATATACTGTATCATCAGCTGGGGCCAGCTAATGTTACTGGTATATCAATACGGCTCAAACAAGACAGTGTCTTCAGACATTATTTTTTTTTGTCCAAGACAAAAAAAGATGAGATATTAATTTTTTGGACTAAAGCATACCATTAACCATTTCCAATGAAAAAAATGTGTCAAAAAGCAAATAGTTCACTGTACTTAGTAGCTTTCATCAGATAACTGTAACCACCTCCTTGACATGTTATAAAAAGCCCAGAAAATCTGTATGAGAATTTGTCATACCATTTCTGTCACCTAGATTGTACACCTACCTGGGTTCAGACCCTAAGACTTCTTCATAATGTACCAGCTGGTTTCTGACAAATACAGCACTGCTAAGAACAGTATAGAGACATTCCACACTGCACTGGTGGGGAAACTCAGAGAGTACCTGAAATAACACAGTCATAATATGTACTATAGAAAAAAAAATGAAAAAAAAAACCAAACAATTTCTGTGTCTCTCTAGATTCAGAGTTATAGAAATATAAGTGAGAGTTTGGGAGAATGAGAAATGGTGTGGGTTAGGGTTAGGGTTGGGGGGAGGGGGTGGTATGAGATCCTGGAAGGGTAGGACTGAGGACCGAGGCAGGTAGCGTGCAAGTTATTCTTTTTAAGAACCCCTCAAAAGTTGGTTTGAAGATCAATATGATCGGTGCCTAGCCCTTAATGAAACTCCAAAGTAAATTGTAAACTTCCACATACCTGTATATATTATACGCGTATCTCCTCGATGTTCTCTCAATATCATGTACAAGTGTTACTACTAGAGCAACATAATTATGTATACAAGGCCTGCATTTTGTTAATCTGTACCTGTGTTAATCTGGAATAGTACGACTTCAGACAAGCTTCCAGTGAGTCAACAAATGATGACCTGACAACATGGAAGAGTTTTCCACCATGACTACTGGCCAGTGGGAGAACATCATCAGCCTCTTCCATAATTACGGCACAGCACTATGTTCAAACAAAAGCAAAATCCACATTGTCAGCAGCTTGATGTTCACTGGGAACCCAATCGTAAAATTATAACTTACAGACCAGTCTCAACACAAAACTCAATTCTCCATCCTTGATACATGTATTAGCGAACATCATGATTCCAAGGCTCAAGCTTCAAGTTTTAAGACACAGAAAGAATAAATTTTGTTTAGAATTTTGAGAAAGGATTTTCCAAATTATCACACAGTGAAGATGAATAACGATCGGTAAAAAGATCAAATATCTCACAACACTTCAGCAAAGTTAACATTACTCTCAAATGTTGTCAACACTTCAATTACAAGAAGCAAAAGATGACTTATATTGATATCATTTATACTAGGATATCTAAAAAATAGTAATGCTGCAGCACATTCTGTTGATAGTGACATATTTTACGTAGTCATTAATCTATCTGCGGGTTACAAGTCTTACATCATAACCTATATTTCTTAAAGTAGTGTCAAATTGTGATGTGCAACTTAAAATCTCTCCTTGTGTGCATCAACTTCATGCATCATGACACATCGATGGTGAAGTGTGACAAGGGATCGAGACAATAAAGCACATACACATACACATAGATGTATATCTACCTCTCCTTTATCAGAACATGGAAAAGATGAAAATCGAAAGATGTGGAAATTGCAGGAGCAGAAATCTCACTTAAAAATTCTGAAGTGGTACGTATTAAATGTCTCTAGAGTGGATGCGTCCAGTTGCTGGATGTGTGAAAATGCTAAAACTTAAGCCAGCCTAAATTCATGTTTAGATGAAAAGGAATAGATCGTAGCATATATGAAATAAGTGTGTTCTACAGTTTCCATTTGTTTTTATTATTCTACAAGTTTTCGACCACGGAGGCAACACTGCTAAGAAATGACATACTAAGTTAAATGCAATGCATTCTGGTAAAGAATAGCACAATGCACTCTGGTTAAATGCAATGCATTCTGGTAAAAAGTGATGAATTTGAGAATTCATACTCCCTTTTATATATTCTTTTTAAATCCTCATTATGATGCTGCTCACTAGCTATGCTCACTCCCCAGCAATCAAAAATGGTGCTCGTCTTTCTAATAAGTTACAACTTCAATCCCTCTGTCAATACCTTTGCAATTCTCCTGGGATAATCTTGCTTACCACCAACAACATCATCTGGAAGTACATGATTGTAATTACATTGTAACATAAAAAATTGCATTATTTTATAAGTAACACTGAGTACAATAAAACAATGCATAACAAATTGAACTTTTCAAAGCCCCGAACCATTGTAAAACACAGGCACTAACTTTTCAAACCTTTAAGCTTAACTGTGGGTATTCTCTTTGAGGACCTATACAACTGTATCTCATCATCAAGAGCCTTCTCGCATGTCTGTTTGATACTTTCACTAAGGGCCATTGATATCTTTGATATGTGGCTCTTAAATTCATCTCTCCAAGGCCACAGTTGGGCATCCTGACTTGAAGATGATCCACCGCTGAGAGTTTGAGAATCAAGTCTACCACCAGCAGAACCTGAACAAGTGAAAGTCAAATCAATCAATGATCGGTAACATGACTGTATGGTGATTACACGAGCTGTCATGGTTCATGCACCTTGAAATGTTTGGCCTAAATTTTTCAAGTTTGTTGTTTATAATCCATGGTAATCTTTTCCATCCTTGGTCCTTTATGGTTTCTTGTTACAGCATCTCTTTGGTGTTTTTCTATCTCAGTAAAGTACTATAATTACTTTTCAGGTTTCCTTCAATTTAAAGGTAATTTTGTATGTATGTAGCCTGTAGAACAGGCATATTAGCGGGGCCAGCGCGATACAAGCGCAAGAACACGCTCCTCCCATCGCATGCAACTTGCACTTTGTGCTTGCCTTGCTTTCGCCTCTGTTCGTCTGAAATACACAAAAAATTACGCCTGTTCTACAGGCTATTTTGTATGTGACCAAATTAACTCAAAATGCCATACCTTGGCTCCTTTTATGACAAAAATTTACCCAGGTTGTTACATGTTGCATTTTGATACACCGAATTCATAAATGGCAGACCGTTTGGGTAAGCCTCCGTACAAGACCATGAAAACAAGGCAGGGCAGGTTAGAATCCCTAATTCCAATATGACAATAAATGAAGTGGAGACATAAACAGCTCCAGTTTTACTAAAGGAAGCTAATATTGCAGGAAGGAAACCACTTGAATTGGAAAAAGCAGATCGTTTGTGGGAAGGAAGGCAGTAGAACCAGTAGAATTGGAAAAA
>CM042748.1:12182972-12208434 GCA_022496165.2 Catalaphyllia jardinei
ATGTGGGTTTTCAAAACTATAACCTTACACAGGACAACCAACTCTGCAGAGTCACAGGCCAAAATTAGGATTGCGTTCCACTTTGTCGAACGCAATGAGAAAAATATCTGATGCCACCTGCTGCTTTGCATAAATTACATGTATGGTACAGGTAAAGTTGGTTACTGTGACCTCACACCAGCTTATGTGCTGAAGCTGGTTTGGGAGCAAAACTGTAAGAAAATTGTAAAATTGGTGATTTACTGCATCCCTTACCAGTAAATGATGAAATAATAATGATAAGATAACGATAATTAAGCCTGTCATTAAGAAGGCCGATAAAGTCCTTACCAAGGCTTACCCAAGCAGTCTACCATTATGAATTTGGTGTATAGGAAAGTAGAGACATCAAACCAAGCAGTACCTCTTTCACTTACCAAAAGGTAAAGGCAAATTTCCTTCTGCTACAAAAAATGACATATCAGAACTTTTTTTGGAACTCTGACGACTGGGATTCCTGTGTCCTAGGACTGGACTGGAAGGGGACCTTGTGGCATTCTGCAGACCACCGACTCTACTTCCTAAGTGCACAAGTCAGCTAGTTATTGATTTCAAAAATTCACACCAAACATTCCATGTTTCCTATGACTGCATCCTCTATCAATTCTTGGATAAAATTGTCTGTCAGACAAAGTCAACGCAACTCTCGAGGCTATACTCTAGATGCACCTGGGTGTCAAAAATAACTAACTAAAAAAAATAACTCTTTTCATGTAAGCTTAGTGCTAGGCACCCAGGATCTCATAGTTAGGAGCCTTTGGCCTTCTGGTAATTTTTCTAAAGACCACAGCCTTCAGCTCTGCACAGTATACATCCACATTTTTTACTTTTACAGGCTCAGGTTTCCGTAATATAGATGACAAGAATTTCTGGATTCTAGTTTCTCTGGGATTATATGAACTGTCCATACAGAACAATGGTGACTGTTTTATTAAAACTGGTAGGATGCTGACCAGTTGGCTTTTTACAAAGCACTTGTGGAGGAATTTGATTCAAGGCCACCAAACACAAAATCCATCTTGTGTCAGGATGAAGGATTTAAACCCAGGATCTCTGGATTACAACATCCAACATCCTAACTAATATTGAAAAAGATACAGCCATTTAAAAACTTAAAAATTTAGTAACAAACGTTTGGATTGCCGGACACTTGTCCGGAAATCCATACATTTCTTTGCAAATTTTGAAGTTTTTGAATGGCTGTATCTTGTTCAATATTGGCCCAATTAACATGAAACTTAAGGATTTTGTAAAGCTCGGTGTGCTCTTTCTGAATTTATGGGTCTTGTGTTGTTAATCCCATAATGCACGGACTTGTACACAGGCCCCCACCACATGAAATCCGGCAATGGATCCTCCTTAATCATAAAAAACAGCTGCCGCCTACTGTACCTTTTTAGTTATGTCCCCTACTTCAAAAAATATTGAATGGGCTGGATACATTACTATATTTACAAAATAAAGTCTACATGAAGTACATTGTATGTACCTGCTCCTTCATTTTCTGATCTTTGACTTGTAACTCTGTGCACAAGCCTCTCCAATTCAACCATTGCCAGAAAGCAATGTTTATGAGCTATCAGGTTGCCTTTTGAATCAGTCTGTTTAACATGTGATACATTAGAACCTCTTCTGCTTCCTGATGCTTGCACTAATTCATTCAAGGATCCTTGATCATCCTTCTTGTTCACATCAAAGGTCTGACATACAGACTGTAATTCCTGTGTTATCTTCCCTAAGTACGACTCATGGATGAACTCAAAGCTGGGTACCATTGTAGGGAAAATTCCTTCTTGCAAAATTGTTGCATCTTCATATATCATTACTTCAACTGCTCGACATAACTTAACAAATGGCACAATATTACTTGGAACTTCAGACGAAACAGCAACATCTGTTTCTATCCCTTGTAACAAGCCTCTATTAGAAACGTACTGATCCATCAATCTTCTGCGATAATTCTTGTATCCTTTCCAGATTTCATCTGGCGGGTAAAGAAAACACAAGTCGTGCAGCAGCTTGATTTTAGTTTGTCCATCACAAGGTTGGTCACTGTGTTGATCAGACAGAGGCAAGTTTGCAAGAAGAGTCCAAATTCCTTTACGAATCTTACTCCTGATTGCCTCCCACAACACGTCAGTGGCTTGTTCATCTTCTATGACAATGGTGTTCAGTGGTACCTCTGCCAGTTGCTCACCATCCCCCCTTTTATCTGGGTGACCAAATGGCATAAGGATTCCTTGTTGAGATGCAAACTGTACCAGGTCTTCAAAGATGGACTCTTCTTTACCAGGATTTCGCTCCAGGGCCTGAATCTACAAATTACATGCATAATGAAAACAAAATTGCTTATCACCACAACCAAAGATACATGTAGCCACATGAATTAAACAACTTTTCTAAACATTAAAACCATAGCACGTTGTGAGCAGCTTAAACAACATGTGTGAGCGTGTGTGTTTGAAACAGGTCTCCATCACCAAAAATACATTTGGAGATACCATGAACAAAGAGAATTTCTTTAAAATAAGATTCCTCCAAAAAGAGAAATGTACCTTTCTTCTCCTAACACCACAAGTATCAACTCAAAGTATTCAAGCTAAATGTATGCATCATTCACAAAAGTTTGGGACCACTTGAAAATGGCTGTTTCTCTATTTCATTTTCTCCCAAACTTCTACTCTTACTTGTTATAATTATAAATACATGTACAGGTAACTTTGTACAGCTGTAGAAACAAGAAAAGTGTTTTCAGCAACTTACCACATTGTTTAAGAAGCAGTTGAGTGCTATAGGTTCATAAGAGCAAGCACAGGTCTGTGTAACATTGGAGGATGTCAAAAAATCAACTGCATCTTTAGAGTTCAACCATTCTGTTGAATCCTGAGTTTTATCTTTTGAAATGGTGTTGCAGACATCAACAAACTGTCCCCAACTTTCTTGTAAGCTGTTGAAAAGGAAGTTTGTCAACACTTTCCTGCTCAAATTCCTAGATTTACAAGATCAGTATCCACCAGCAAATGGGAATTCATTAATTTTCATTGGCTATGTTACCAAGTTGAAGTTACTGTACACTGGTTAATAACATTACATGTACTAGTATCACTTGTAAACTTGATGACAGTAAACGTATACATGTACAAAACTGTATCTTTCTTAACCACTGTTCAAGCACCAACAGAGTACAACTGTTTTAAATCCAGTTAAACATACATGTTTCTGTATAATAAGATCCCAGAAACCAGGTTGCTCTGTACATTAGTTGAAATTTTCAATCTGCATAGCGACATGTTGGGGGTACAAACAAAAGAGCCTGATTAGAATATTTAGCAATTATTGAATGAGGCATTCTTTCATTTTGCTGTTTTGCTATTTGTTTTTCTGCACAACAATAATAATATAACCTCGTCCCTGGTCAACAGTTCAGTAATCTGCAGCAGGCTGCACTTTTCATGTCACTTTGGTGTCAGTGGTTCGATATGACAAAACTTTTGACATCATTGACTCAATATAGACAAAGTCCTTTCTGAATTTGGTCAACAGCAGCTTGTTATGGTGAATTTTGCATGTGGTTTCAATCAGAAATGGGGGAATACTCTGCAATTAACAAATAAAGAAGCCTCCACTGTGCTCTGTTCTGTTGTAAAGCACGCAGGAAGCGGTAGAGCACGAAAGAAGTGCAGGGGAAAACACGAGATGCAGTGGAGTGTGTTTCCCCACTTCTTGAGTGCTCTACCGCCTCCTAAGTGCTTTACAACTGAACAGAGCACAGTCGGGGCTTCTTTGTTTGTTTTATGATAAAGAATTCTATAATTTCCCCTCGTATTCGCTGAATTTTCAAACCAAATTTTATTTTCCAAAGGAGTAAAAGTGGCGTCAGCTGTCTACTAATCTCTGATAAGGCATGCTAAAATAAACCAATCACAATCCTTGTTAGAATTGTTCAAATAATTTGATTGGCTAACAACACGACAGCTGTCAATCACAACTGGACTTCGGCTAACCTTTCCTGCCCTTTCACATCGCTTGGCTTTCGAGAAAAGAAGGACGCCTTCAAAGTTCGCTTTTCAGTTTTAGTTTTAACAGGACGTAAAACCAGGTAAAGGTTGCTAGTCCAGAGGAATCTGGTTGCACTGTGACTCACGAAAACATGTACTTTTCTGATGGAAATTATGAAAGAAGGAGCTCAAAGCTTGTGGATGAAAATGCCAAATGCTGAGTTGTATTTGAAAGAATCTACAGTTTCTTTTACCTGCTTGCAGCAAGATTGCCCAAATTAAACGAGAATGTTGTAAAGACTAGACTGCTTGCACTTGTTCAACTCCGAACACAGGAGCAAGCTTTCAACTGATTACTCGTTGGGTAAGCGAAAATACGGAATTATTGAAGTTCAATTCGTTGAGATGACCGGAGCCGCCGCTAGTAAGCAAGCGAGCATTACTACACTGCATGTAAGTGTTGTTTGAGCATTTTTACAAAAATAAAGCTTCTCATTGTAAACAGAAACAGCTCAATGGTATTCTCTGTCGTTGTTTTACTTCTTCAGTATAATTTCTGCCTTCATAATATATTCTGATGTCTTTCATCGAAGAATGCGCTAGGTTAAGAATTTGAATATGGCAAAACATGTTATTTTCATACAGTTTTTATACTACTGTTGTCAACGATAGTCTCCATGAGCCACATTTACTGCTGACAAATAGCTTGTTTATATTGACTTTGCCTGAGTCACACAGGGACGTTCAATTTGGGTCAAATTAATCGAAATTCTGAAGCAAAAATTTGAAAGCCAGCTAACTGTCATCAACCCATTTCAGCCAATCAGAGCGCGCATTGTATGGAAACTTTATTATAATGACTAATAGAATATGTTACTGAACCAGAGGGATGCCCTTATTGGTGAACCCGTCAAGCCATTTTCTTGCAGGTTTATGGACTGCTAATGGAACAAAATTGTCAACCAATATAGTCTAAGCTCTTGTAAGTAACCACCTCACGTAAGCGACCACCCAGGCTTGACATTTTGGGTGGTCACTCACGAGAGGTTCGACTGTAATAAGTTCTGTTAATGACCACCAAAATGGTGGCAATGAAGTCACATGAAAACCAAGAATGAACCAGTCGTAACATAATTATCACATAAATAAATATAGCCATCATTTATTTCAGTTCTGTCTGTTCATTTGCTGTCAGATTATCATTTGTACTAAGCATATCTAGGACTGACTGATGTATTAAAGCTTATCAAAATACAACTTGAATATATATATGCCTGCCCACCATCTGAGACTTAATTCAAATATACATGTAATGCTTTTATTAAGTTGAAACCTACGTTTACGTTCAAGCAATGGTGCAATCCAGCTCCGATTGTTGAGTCAAGACTATAAATGTAGGGCCAATTTAGGGTGTAGACTCGGACAAGGGGTTAAGCTTAACTAAAAAGCTCCGATCTACATGTAAGCATACAGCTTATGTTTTTAATTAATAAACTCAATGTGAGTTGCGGAAAAAAAATTGGTTCGTGAATCACATCTGTATTCCTATGAGCAATATTACATTACCTTGCTGTATTTTCTTCTAAACGAGAATCAAGTTTCTGAATGGCGTCTTTGATAGAACCGACATCCAGCGACGAAAAACTCAGACCGTTTACCAACAACGACAGTTCTCCAACCTCATGTTTGTTCGATCTCGACTTGGACCGATCGCGTCTCGGCATCTTGGGTACGTCATCACCTCGTACATCGAGCACAAGAAATATCCAACATGACAAAGCAACTCTGAGCTAGTGCTCTTTGTTCAAATTCCAGCTGTTTTGATAAGTTCGATTTACATTGACTGGGCAACTTTAGCATGTTGTGTGATATGTTTACGAAGAGCTTTTCTGCCGGGCGCAGATGGCCAGAAAGGAGATTCCATATTAGGTTACTATTGCCATATATAGCTATATGGAGTCGAGTATCTCGCGGTCGGAAAAGCGCGGGAATTTCTTTCCCTTGGAGGTAAGTGCTTATATATATGTAGGACTTTTTTTAAAATTAATAGCCTGAATAGTGTATTCAATAATTTCATCGCCATGCAAGCAAAATGAGAAGGTGGAAAGGCTATGAAGACCTATAACGCTGTGTAAGATATGGCTTGTAAGTGTCTTGAGCGCTCAAAATAATACAGATCAATCAGGATCAATACATGGTTGTCGCCAAAATGAAACCCATCAGGAACGTTAACCCTTATAACGTATTCGCTTGCAGGTGGCCATTGCAGGCAGATCAGCACACTCCGACTCGACTCCTCTCTTAATCACATAGGCCCTAAAACAAGCTAAGGTAAAGTTTGTCTCCAATTCTAGATTCATTTGCCAGGCTGGGCTAATTTCTATAATTTTTGGCAGGGGAGGGAGGTGGGTAAGTCATAGGAGTGACTCCCAGGGTGCAGATAAATTGCAAGATTCCAACAAAAATTAAGTAAGCTTACTGTATGTTAGAAAAGGCAAAAAAAGCAAAAAAGGTACCATATGTTTATGAAGCAATATATAGTTCAATATGTGATTCCTTTTTTTCATCTCTTAGCTGCTGTATCTAAGGTATCTGAGAGGACGAGTGGTAAAATTTTGTATAGAACATTGTAAGCTCAGGGTTCATACAGGTCCTAGAAAACCTGGAAAGTCCTAGTATTTTATTGTGGCATTTTCCAGGACTGGAAAGTCCTGTAAAAGGCCACTGGTCCTGGAAAGTTCTGGAAATCTGTTAAACTCAACTAAAAATATAAAGTATATAGAAGGCAGTAAGGAGAATTAACATTGAGATATTGGGAGTGTAGTGGTTAATGTGAATTTTAGAGCCCTTGAAATATCAATCTGAGTCCTGGAATAGTCCTGGAAATTTGTTTCTGAAAAATGGGTACAAACCCTGTAGTAGAATTAGTTGAAGTGTACAGGGCTCACCAGATGTTTGAAAGGCGGTAGCTTAATTGACTGTTTATTGTTAAAGTTAGACAAAAGTAGGCAGCTGATTTCGCTATCTTTTTCTAATGAATCAGACAACTATACCAGTAGAGTAGCCAACTGACTTCATGAAATAAGTAGCTGTTTTTGCTGGCAGCTATTTTCCAATTAGTGACAGTCTTTTGATTGCTTCAGGTTTGCACTGTTTTTGAAACTTCATCGCATTAAGGCTACATCAAGAGATCAAAATGTTCAACCTCTAGGTGTGATGGTGTACATACAAGAGTCGACAGGTATAACTTGATATAGATCGACATGTGTCAAATTGGTGGCAAACTACATTTTTTGTGACATTATTAATGTCAGTCAAAAGTTTAATATGAAAACTTGTTCTAGTCCGATCTAGTAACACCTGCATCAACCCATCAGAGGTTGGACTTCAACTTAGTTTGTTTTCAAGGAGTCATTTGCTTCAGTCAAAGTTTCACTTTGTTCTCTATGAATGTCTAGATTGATCATTTTTCTTCTTGGTGGTGCAACACAAATACCAAAATAATGTCACACTGTATAGCGAAGACCCATACGTAGGAAAATTTGGTAACCCATTGATCCAAAAAAATTGGGATACAACTGTCATTATGTACATCTGTACTCCTTCTGTACACCTATACCTTGAAAAATAAGAGAGTATCACCATTGCCATAGCTTCATCTTTAATTTTGGAAATACATATTATGGATAATTGACAGCAATCAAAACAAACTACCCACTGACCTACATCACATGACAATATTGCAGGCTCAGATTTAGAGCTCATCAAGCCGCATGTTTTTTTGGTGGTTTTCGATTGGATTGAATTATTACTCTAGGGGAGAAGGGATTTTGTGTAAAGGCAAAATTTTACTGCAAATTAACCCTGTGGTGCATTCACTTGGATAAATAAAATATGTACACACAAGCAGTCAAACTATTCTTAATTCATCGATATGAGGGGGTGCATGGAAAAAATCCTACATCACATGTGATAGGTCCCAAGATTCTCCAAGCAAATTGCTCTTGCTTCCTTCTAAGAAACAAGGACAATGTGACATGATCAAGAGTCACTTAGGACTTTTTCCTCACACCCCTTCACATGAAAACCATGAAAGCTCCACACAAACAAATATATTTACATATACAATGTAAGCTTTGCACTAATGCATCAATTTGATGAATATACCTGTACAGCAAGAAAGAGTGACGGTTGAAATGAGTCTTGAAAATACAGCTGGGTAAAGCTTTGGCTCTAATCAACAGTTATTTTAAACAATTATTGGATGAGGTTTTTGTGATATCCAGAATAATCAAGGTCAAGGTAGGGGTTATCAGCCGAAGCCGTAGGCTTCAGCTGATAACCCTTACCAAGACCTTGATTATTCTGGATATCAAAAAACCAAATCTAATAATTGTTTTATTATACATTGAATGCAAAAATTTGGAAATCATGTTTCTGCTTCTTCACTGACGGCAAGCAACAAGAGTCGCATAAAGTTGGCATGGTTACCCTTGGAAATCATGCACTGCATGATTACCCATGGCCTTGACATGATTATTGTATAATCTGCAGTTATGATGTCACAGGCACTGATTTCGAAAATTCACTGTATGCTTTTGGCTGATCAGAAAAGAGTTAGAGAGTTTGATGTATAATAATCATTATTATTGCACACAGTGAAACATGCCATTAGCAAGACAGAACAGTGATCAGTTATTTGTCAAACAAACAAAAACTACCCATTGTCGACAACCACCCTTACAATAGTAATGGAGCAGACTCTCATTTGACAACAATTAACATAAGCCAATCACAATGGTTAAGAGTTGGCAATGAAATTGCTGCTGACTTAATTCTAGTTTATCCGGGTTTAAATCCTTTTTATCACCTCCCACTGCGGTACTGTACAAATAAGCTGACTTGCCACGTCATGTACAGTGTACATCAGCTGAAACAGTCCCAAAATTTCACGAGAATGTCACAATTCTGAATGGGTATGCATATATTTTAATAAAAATAAAAGTATCGTTTATTTGCAGTTTTTAATACCAGGAATCACAATTAAATTATTTTAATAAAACTCGCATATGCAAAAGCATATTAATCAGCAGGAATTTTCAACCATACAAAGAAAACTGTTATCAGATTTATGGATTAAAAATTCAGATTTTTCCAAATATTGTAAAAATCTACTGTTAAGAGCTGGTTCCTGAATTTATTTACTGCGAACTACTTGTTATAAATGCTAAAAGAAATTAAATGTAACTGAAAAACATATTTAAAAAATTATTAACTAAGTTTGAAAAACCAATGGAGGTCACAGTAATTTAATCCAATTGGTCAAAATATGCCCTCTCACAAAATTGTTATTTAATACATCACTTTCAGCTTATTTCTACATCTCGGTAAAGTATGTGAATACATACAAAAATTTTAAGGCCTTGTACAGTACACATCCAACTAAATTATTCTACCCAAATCATTAAATTTATTTTGTAACAATTTCTCTTTGAAAAGATAAAAAACAAAAGGGAAAATAATTTGCAATTTTTTGTCCAATCAGTGCTGTAGGGGTAGAGATGAAAACAAAGGGATCTTGGATTGTTTTTTTGTCTATTTTATCCTAAAGCGACACGATTTAGCATAAGGCTCACGTTCTATGTAATCTGACCACGCCAACGATCTAAAAATTCCCTTGGCACAACTAGTATATACACTGCTGAACACATCTTAAATGGTTGAAACAGAAGAACCTTCTATGTGTGCAGTTGCAATTTAAGATTTCATGTAAAATCAATTAGACAAATAAAAAAAAAATTATTCAAAATTAGAGGAGGTTTTGAACGGAAGTAGTCTGAATTAAGACGGTAAAATTACATCAAAATGTCCAATTTAATCTTTCTCTGAGACTAAAAGATCGGCCGGTGATAAAGATTATTAACACAATATTGAAATTGCAAGATATGAATTTTTTTTTTCAAACAACTATGTTAAAATAAAGAAAGTTTCTACGGCCCAAGATCATCGCAATACCTTTCATTTATAATAAATTTCAATATTTAGAAATTAAAGAAACAAAGCAGCCCAGAAAACGGCCATCGCCTCTTCAAAACAGTTTTCCTTTGAATGGAACGAAGGGGCATCAATATTTTCTCTATAAATAGTGATTATTTAAATCACAGACAATTTTCAGACTGTTGAAGTCTCTGAAGAAATTTAGAAATCTAATTTATTCGACAGGAAGGTCGAGCACCTGGAATTTCGAGTAAACATTAGACTACGAAATGGCCGAATAACACAAAAATTCTCCACGAATCATATTATATTCTTACACTGTAACTTTCACTGTTTCTAAAAATTTCGACTCTTAAAGGTCTAATATAAGTTACGGTTAAATAAATATCATAACAATAGAGACTGTGTATGTTTAATACACGCCTCGCATATTTTGAAAAGGATATGCAACCACACGATGATGAATCGAAGGTCACAGTAAATGCACAGTTAGATAACAGAAAGTCTCCTTGCGTTAGCAATCCCGTCCACAGGATTCCTATAGATTGCCTTCTTCCATTAACTTATTCAGGTTGGCCACGATATTTTTGAGAATAACACCGTAAGGTCCGTCGCGCTTCTCTAGAAATACTCTCTCTAACATATCACCATTTGCATAGTAGTTGAAAACGTGATCAACCCGTCCATGCGATTTCGCCGTAAGGTGGCGCTCGATGATTTCATGGAGAAGGCTTCGGCAGGCCTCCAAATTCTTGGTTAAAAATTTCTTATCGAAAGAGAAATCAACCTCGTAGAAACTGATAAATGTCATGGCTGCAGACCGAAAGTTTCTCCTAAACTTCTCCGCTGTTTGTATTTCCTCCCTACTCAGCTGGTCGTTCCGAAACAAAATGCTGATTTTAACCACAATTTTGACAAGGTTCTTCACCAGTTTTTCAGCTTCTTTCTTGCTGCCTGTTTCCAGCTTGGCTAGCCTGTAGAGCTGATCTAGTAGATCTCCTGTAGTGTCGTCTACAAAAGCTTTCGCCATATTCTTCGAAGCCATTTTCCCCAAGATCTTCTTCTGCGCGCGAAGAGCAACACTCTTCGAGTTGAACCCGCTACCAGGCTCTGCAGCTTCGGCCATTTTGTCCCTGAATAATAGATAGTATACGTAACTAGAAGGGATTAATTTCTGCACTTATAAGCAATAGGCATGGAAAAATCTTACGGCAAACAAAAAGCGAAGCGGTACGCTGCTCAAGTGTTCTCATATCCGCCGAAGCCATTTGCAAGCGGAACACTCGCTCCGAAAATGTTAAATACCTGAAGTTCGAAGGGTTATCGCCTTTGGTATGTATCCATCTAGCGATGTTCACGACGTTTCAACACAAAATTCACAACAGTTTTATCTCCCTTTACGCCTGCAGCAACGGAGCAATGCACGCTCACAATACTAAAGAAAAAGAAATGAAATCCAGCGAATTTACTAAAGCCCAAGTGATTGACAAGGCCGAGACACGTGATTCGGTTATATGTAAACTCAGGGATTAATAACTTGAATATCGCCGTAATGATGCGTCGCCTCCTGAGGGAATTATCAGCAAAATATACCCTCTGAACAGACGTTACAGATAGATACTGATCGTTCTTTTATTCTGTTGTATGTGCGTGTCATTTGTTGAATTTTCAAACAAAAGACAGTTCTTCAATGTCGGAAGATTAGAAAACGGCTGGTGCTCTCCCTTTTTCGCGATTTGTTTACATTTGCTAATTGTTTTATGACCAAAACCGCACATATTTTCCAAACCTGTCAGTATTGTCACACTGTGTCAATGAAGCAGATAAAAGTGTTGTTCTTTTTTGCTTGCCAAATGAGTTCATTATGGTGGCTTTTTCTCAAGCGCTTGTCATTGAAACAATTAGCCAAGGCGGTCGGGTTGCGAGAAATTCGGCGGTAATTGATCGCGTACGTGAAACACAATTTACATCTGTACATAATGAAGTAAAGATATCATCGAATGTTTTTTTTTTCAGAAGCGACAACTGAACCGGAGGTCGGTCATCTGCCTCAACGATTACAATACTCTAGCGTTGCGGTTTGTCCGATTACATTAGCAGGGGGTTGGAGGGGGTACCTCGCCACGTCCAATTATTTTGCAATGTTGTGATCATAACGATTTTGATAAGGCATAAATTGGGTAATATCCTAATTAAACTAAGACCCCTTATCTTACCAGCTGGGCTACGGTACGCGGTCGTTTTAAAACGAATAATGGTTTCCAAGTGTCCGTGCCCACAGATGGCGGTAGATAGGATCAGTGGAATGTGACTGTTGTAGCGTGTGCTATACTGTGAGCGCAAGATATGCACGCGCCGTTGGCCATAAGGCAAAAAAATCAGAAAGTACTCTCTTTTCAACAGATGCCGGTTAACGTGACTGTCTATAAACAGGTCTAAACATAAAAGCAATCAACTTAAAAAAAAAATGTGCATATATGTATTTATTACACGGCTAAGTTAGTTCAGAGGGCCAATAACTAAAATCAGCCAAACAGATTGCTCCATTGCCGGTCCAATACTCTATGCTCTCGGTATTGTACCAGGCACTGTCTCGAATGATCCCGCACGATCTTTCTTCAAGACTTATGGTTGTTTTGTGGCTTACGTCCCTAAAAATGATTGCCTTAAACATAAAAGATTATTTTTCTTCCAACTCCCTGTCCCTTATGGTTTGTTTAACATCAGACGTGAGTCAGTATACGCCTATAGTGGGCTCCCAATCAGAATCCAGTCCGTAATCGTGGCATTTTTCTCTCAACATTTTCAGTCGTGTACCATTTTTTTTATAAAGCAAGCTTGCTCGGGACGTACTGGGAGTCCCGATTCAAATCCATCCATCCGGAAAAAAGTGCCCCTTCAGTGGCCCTTTCTGATGGGGTCCTCTACATAGTTAGATCTGGGGGATTTCTTCAGCGATATCAGTGAAGATTGGAGCCTATTTCTTCGGCTATCAGTAAATTCTTCAGATTTCGGATCTCAGCCATGCAGCAGTTAATTAATTTGATGCAATTCACAGCTTCCAGTTTGTTCAAACTTTCGTCACAGTAAAATCTATCAGTAAAACAGAATGTAATGAATCAGTATTCGAACTAATTACTGTAGAACACTCTTGTTCATTCCCTCGGTGAAATCACGCAGATCCAACTCCATCAGGAGCTCATCTTTTACGAAAATTGGTCACGTGACCAGCTGTTAAGGAAAAAACCCTGTTTGGTGCTGACTTTTTCCTTCTCATTCTGTATCTCTATCTAGCTATCTCTCTATCAGGGATTGCGCTGGTCGTATCTTTGGACGAACTTCAAAAAAGGTCGAAAAGCGATCAGTATCTTGCACTGCAAGGGAACTACAGGGCATGAATGTTCGCGGTCCATCTAAAGCGGATTAACGCAAATATAATCGGCGATTTAGGTTTAGAGGAGTTTTTCACCGACTAATTATGAGTCAACAGTTTTGAAAAAATGGTATCACCATCAACCGAGTCAATCACACAAGCCACTCAAAGAAATTCTGGATTCTTCCAACCACTGCCGAGATTAGTAGATCCCTATCACTGAACGGGTGCTCATAGAGAACAAGTGATCCCACGTATCATCATCACATGCCAGAGTGTCTACCGCACGAGCGTGTGACCCATACGTGAGCCTGCTTGCCGGGCTTATCTCATAAGTGGCTTTCCCCATGTTATTGGTTTTCTTTCAGTAAACAAGCGGGAACGTCTGTGATCAGGTGATGGCCGTTGATGGTAATGCCAGTCGGCAAACCGGTGACGTAGTCCTTTCCATTGAACCCGGGACTGAACTGTTGCTGCTGCGCTGAAGTTCCGTTGCTCGAGATTTCACTGAAGTCATGCAGAGTCATGGTAACATAAATCGTTTTGGAAGTTCTGCGTTGCAGGACTAACCGAGTCTCCTACGATCTGCTCTCAGGGTAGGACTGACCTGGAGTGAGGCGGATTGCCAAAGGGCGCGAGTGAGCACAAATCATTAATTTGTCGATTTTTTGATTTGGCACTTCCTCGAGAACTAGTTTTTGTCGGGAATTAAATACTTTTATCACAAAAAGCGACATGTTTACATGAAGCATACCTAGTACTTTCTTATCAAAGGACGATCGTAGGAATAACAAAATATTGCAGTTTTAAATATTTTTTGTCGATGTCGCTATCTCCTTTCGACCAGATTCTTGTACCTTCACAGGGCATGGAGCTTCGTGCCGCACTGGTCTACTGACAACAGTCAAAAGAGTGGCGTTCATTATATAACCGCGTTTTTTGTACGGGGGGGGGCGGGGGGCGGCTGTTGGGAGAGTTCCTTTTTCGACTATCACCAGGCAAGCGAGAGGAAGTCGACGGAGACAATTCACTCACCCTACCTACAGATACAATTTATTGCTTTCTAGAAATATCTTTCATGGGTGAGTTTTTTTCTAGTCTAATTGTTAGTTGCTCCAAAAAAGCAGCATGCCTTACAAAGGAGATATAGTAGACGCCTTTTTGGCAAGTTACAGTACGCATATAAGATTATTAAGAAATAGAAAACATTATACAAACACGGGTGGAAGTTTGGGAGAACGAGAAATGCTGTGGGAACACGAGCCGCAGGCGAGTGTTTCCACAGCTTTTTCGAGTTCTCCCAAACTTTCACGAGTGCTTGTATAACTCGATACAAACCCGGAGTACATGTTTTCTATTTCTTTTAGAAGACACCACGACGAGAAAAGGGAAAACAACTTATTAACTTTGATTATCAAAATGTAAATCCTCTTTGCTGTACGTCAACAGCGCGCGCTAGTTGTGTCTCCATCGAGTTATACAAACAGGATTTTTAACCAATCAGCGCGCATGCTTTCTTAGGACTGTTTTCTAATTTACAATATTAACTGCCCTAAGCAATTGATGGACTACTTAGTAAAACGATCTCAAAGACACTGTCGATCTCTTAGAGACCCGACATTATTAGATTTACCACTAGTTAAGACCAAATGTGGTCAGACTTCGTTTAAGTTCTCGGCTGCTAGCAACCTCGTTCCCAGGGTCTCTCATCTAAAGAGGGCGGTTAGATGAGAGCCCCTGGGAACGAGGTTGGGCTGCTAGTGCCTGGAACAAACTGCCAAGAGAGATACGCGAGATAAGCACAACTGCGCAGTTTAAGGTCAGAACATTTACTTACTTGATGAACATGGATAGGGCCAATCGTATTGGTAAGAACGCTTAGTTCATTTTCATATTTTTGCTACTATTTGTAAACAACTGTCTTTCATGTGAATATTTTATATATTCTTGTATGCTGGTCACCGATTAATACCACTCTATCAACCTTTGTTGACTGACTGGTTGTTTTTTACCAGGATAAATAAAGTTATCATCATCATTATCATTATCTCTAACTGAGCAAAGTATCAGATAAAGTTGTACTCCAAAGGCCACAGAATGATAAGCCTCTTGTCGCAAAAGGGACAGATTCAGGGTCCTTCTGTTCTAAAATTCTTTCAACAAATAGGGCAGCCCTTACATTGATCAATGAGGTAAACTGTAAGTTTGTTAGAGGATTGCTGATTTGTTTGCAACAATTACTTCTTTCTTCATTCACTCTATAGAAGATTTTGGTTTGCAAAGATTCTATATTAGAGAAAGGAAATATTTGCCACCAAAATAGCCAAGCAACTAGTTTCTTGTTTGAGCATGTACAATTTACATTAATTTTGTGTGTAACTGATTTGAAGTAAACAAAAAAGTCTTTGTACCTATCAGTACTAGCTGTATTTTACTGTTGATTAAGTTTCTAGTCTTAATATCATGTTCAACACAGAGATGTACTAATAAGCAAATAACCACCAGAGGAAACTATTACCAGATATCTTTCTTTATCTTAAAGTGGTACTATGATCAAATTTTTACCCCATGTTTTTTTGAGTGACATAGAATTCCATGAAAGAATCAAAACGCTGTTTACCGTTTGCAAATATCTGCATTAGTTCTGGAGATATTTAAGTTTGAAAACTGGGTAAAATATGCAAATGAGATAGTTGATGACATCATTCACTCAACCGAGTATTATATTGAGTATATAAATAGAGCTATCTTGGCCAATTTGCTGTGCAAATCATTGAAGCTAGGCAGGCTAATCGTTCTACAGGAAACACACCTATGGCTCTAAAAAATTTTGTTGCCATGGCAATTCACTCTTTTCCAGTCCCCACCCACTTGATTTCAATATGTTGGTGATTTTCAGTGTGGAAATGTTAAACAAGGCCACAATGTCAAGCTAACATATTTATAGGCTTGCTAGATCATGCACATGAAGTGCTGTTAGCAAATATCAAAATGGAATGCCAAAGGTGGCCAGAAAAGCTTTTAATATGGGGGAGGTCTGGCACCCAGTATGTTGCCATGGTAACAGAACTGTTAATGTCATATTGTGCAGCACATTTAGTAGAACCTTACTGCAAAAAATCAAACATTTCTGATACAAATTGGCCGAGATATCTCTTTTCATCATATTTGAACAAAATCTGGTTGAGTGTATGACATCATCACTTGGCTAATTTACACATTTTAAAAATTTGAATATCTTTGGAACGAAAAGAGATATTTGAAAATAGTAAACGGCATTTTTCTTCCCATGCAGTCCAATTTTTTATGTTTCAAAATGGCTTTAATAGGAAAGGTGCAATTTTCGTCATACTTTTCACCACTTTAAAGTGGTACTACGACCAAAAAAAAAATTCTTTTTTTCTTTCGGATTTCAAAACTATGGTAACTAAACACTAACTGACCCAAGTTTTAAGTTCTGATTTTAAAAAGACACCTCTTTATTTTAACTGTAATTTTCTTATTTATTGGTCCGCCATTACTTATTTTAAAATCTTGAGAGAGCTGGGTCGAGAAGAAAATGACGTCAAAGTCTCGCCAGTTTAAGAATTCAATGCGTGCGTACGCGGCTTAATTAATATGCAGCACGGGAGTTTTGGGCTTTCAGACCTTTAAACCCGTGTTTTGCATATATAATGAATTGCGTTTACACACTGAAATGTTAAGCTAGGGGGTAAATGACATCATTTTCTCTGGATCCAACCCTCTGATGTCCTATCGGTCAGTTTTGAACATGAGTAATGGCGGACCGTCAAATCCAAAACTTACACTCAAAATAAACAGCCTTCGGATCAAACTCAAAGCTCTAAATTTTGCCAGTTAGGTGTTTTTAAGCGAACACGCTTTCAAAATCGGAAGAAAAAAAGGAAATGAGTTTTTTGATCATAGTAGCACTTTAAATTACTATCTGGTAAGGCCATCCCAGTAAAATGTTTCATTTCCGATCACCCACATTTTTTTTGAAAAGTTAAAAAAAATTCAGATTAACTAGTCACAGAAGCAAGTATTTTAATTTACAAGCACACAATCTTGTTTTATTACAAACAATCAGTACGATGTGATGTCCTTAGATGTATCTTTAATTAACATCAATACTACATTTTTTTAAAGGCTAGACTTGATAGTCGAGTTAATATACATCTTTTATCATATGAATGTATGTATTACAGATTTAATATGCAAAAGTAAACTGGAAGACTAACTGCATGTTTCTTTGGAAAAGATAAGGAATAACAAATGAAAAGACCACGTTTTTGAGTTGACTTTGTAACCAGCCTTCTTAAAAGCAGCCCAGCCTTCCCTGGAACCCAGATCCCTTCAAGTGTTCATTCTTTGTTTTTTGCCTGACCTACTGGCCCACCATCAAAAGAGATCGGCAATGGGAAATGAAAACATTTTATTGGGATGGCCTAATGGCATTTCATGCTACCAAAGTTTCACGAGGTATTATTTGAGTAGACTACAAGGAGTCCCTCTTTCTTTTAGTCCATTGAGTGAGGCACGAAAGAAAATTTTTTTCCTAGCAGTTTTCTTTTGTGTCCTGCTGAATGGACTGAGAGAAAGGGGACTACTTGTCATCTATGACTTGAGAAGTGATGTTTACATTGCAGGTGGCATTTAGCATGGAATTCATGATTCCTTCAATAAATTATATTTGGATATTAGTGTAATGTAATTTCACCGCTGTTTCACTGCTGCATGTTGCAACAAACCAAATAAAAATATTCTACAGGAAATCAGAATTGCACTGCATCAAAAAATTACCAAAACCAGTACAATTAATGTTTAAATCATTTTTATTTTAGCAACAGAACTTACAGCATCAAGAGTAAGTCAGCATCTGTATGTTCTTTTTGCCATCATCAATTTCAAAACAAACCAGCAGATTCTTGTAATTCTTTGTGAATGACACCTGTAATGGAATGTGTTCAGTTCCAAAACAATGTAGTAGACGCCCATCTTGACTGAAAATCTGTATTGTGGAAGTGCCACGGTCACTTACTGCAAGGCTTCTATTAGTGTAGTCTGCTGCAATACTACATGGATGATTCAGGCGACCCTTTCCAATTTCTTCCAGGAAATTTCCACCTTTATCAAAAACCATAATACATTCATTACCATGATCCACCACAAAGAATTTGCCATTCAGAAACACTGCCTTTTCTGGAGACGATAGTCTTCCATCTCCAAATGACAACGTTAGTTTCCCTGAGGGATTGTAGACAAGAATGTAAGGCATGGTGTCATCTTGGGTTTCTCCATAGCATGGGCAGGACGAGATGATAAAACGTCCATGGATATCAACAGATAAAGATGTAAATTTGACATTTTCTCTAGGAGCAGTCACAAATTTTTTTCTGAAGTTTCCATTCATATCATAATGCAAAACACGGTTGCTTTCTCGATTTAAAACAACTATCTCGTTCTCATTTGAAATTCCAATGTCCCACAGATCACCATACATGACGCGGAATTTCTTCAAGGGTTCTCCCTCCTCATTAAAGATGTGAACATGTTTCATTTCCTCATCTAGTGCCACAAAATGACCAGAACTTCTGGACACTGCCACAGAGAAAGGGGTAAAATTTGCTACACCACAAGAAGAGCTGTCCACAATTTGAATCAGTGATCCACACGGTGAGTAATCTATGCTTTCCTGAATAACTGGTGTGGCTATACACAAACCCGAGAAACCAGAAGCTGTAGGGATGTCTTCAGGTACTGAAGCAGAGTCTGTATTTATGGTAAGGTTACCTAACAAACACTTTTCCCGAATAAACTTGTCAACGGATTCTGTGTTTGCCAGTGAAACATCAAATGGATGGGTAAATTCACAGTTTGCCCAAAACATCCGCGATTCCAAGGCCTCGGAGAATTCGTTTAATTCCTCGATCAAAGCTTCTTTTAGATCGTTAAGATCGCTGACTACACCATTTTGTAGAATGTCCTCCACAGTTTGGATACAACTGGAGGCATTTTCACATAACCCTGAGGTGTTGGATTTATGCATTTCAAACGTTCCTTCGTTGCGATTCTGACTCAGTTTCTGGTCTATCTCACTGAGCATCTTTGTTTCTTGTTCTCGCACCATGGTGACAACATTTTCTGCCATCGATGTTATCTTCTGCTTGATCTGTTCAGCTTGGCTTCTGGAAGTCTCATAACGATCTTCCATTTCTTTCAGAGCGGTTTCAGCCCCTTCTAATTTACCTTTACAGTTTTTCAGGGCTTCTTTGATAGCTTCTTTTTCCTTTCGTCCCGGCGTACGCTCAATCAAACGGACCAGAAGATGATTCTTTGGGAAAGCAGCGACTCCGCCAATCGGAATCGCAGACTCGATTCGACACACTGGGCATTCGATAGAACTCTGTCTCTTCTTCGCCATCCCCTCAAGACAATGTTGACACACATTATGCGCGCAGTTTGGAAGACATTTAGGCTCTTCAAAATCATCCAAACACACGGGACAACTGATTTCATGTTCGACTGCTGCTACCACATCATTCTGTGAGGAGGCGGCCATTCTGATTTTGCGAGAACACGCCCCACGTGATCAGGATTCCGGAGGCCGCGATCCTTTTGGTCAGCACCCTGGTGTTACTACGGCGGTTGAGTGGAGGGAGGGGTGGGGAGAACTAATCGAGAGACCAGGCCAGGATCAGGAGGTCCTGAATTTCAATGCCTCCTATCCTGTAGTAGAAAGTGGCGACAAGAAAGCGGAAAAGAACCATGGAACGCGATACACTTTTCAGAAGAATTGTAAACAAAAGACTATTATCTAAATCATCGTCTCATGTACGTAGTAAATAAGCTCACGAATTTTGCAGTGTTACAGCTCTTGTAAGTAAAAAAGTTCCAGAAGCTTTGTTGTGCTGTTATGTTATAAATGCATTGATATCCCCCGAAAGCACACACATCCGTTTATTGATTACAGTATAGCAAATGTCACCTTCCTCTGTAAGCTTCTAAATCAGTCCGAAGTTGGAGTAGGGCCAAACCTAAACTATGGCAAGCAAGCCTAGAACTAAATATAATTTTGATGTTACATTAGGAAGTGTGTCAAGCACTGAACGTGGAGGGAACTAGAGGGAAACCGAAAATGAAATACGATCGTGAGGAATTTGGCGACTCCGGGCGATTTACTTGCAGTTCGCTATTTTTTATTTCCCCGCCCCCTCCTTGCCAAATGTAGTACCTGGATCCCCACCGGGTCCCCACTTCTCCCTTTTAATTTGCCCTCGCAAAGCCTTGGTAAGCGAACGCGAGAAGTTCATCTTGTATTAAAATCAGTGGAACCTGCTGTACCCTTAGCCAGCAATGTATAGCCTGTTTCCTCTGGCCTGTTTCAATTGATTACCGGACTGAAGAAGATTCCGTTGTCCTATCCATGATACAGAGAACGACATTAGGAAACAAAATCGCTTGATCGCTTCCATTTTGGAACACACCGCAGGTAAGAAGTGTAAAATGCTTCATCATCTGTATTGGTTATGTTTCACGTTACAGTGTATTGGGGTAAGGTATTACTAATGATGCGTGCATACTTCAACGAACAGTCAATCTTGGTTCGAAAAAGTTAATTGAAGACTGCCTTTATATATATATATAGTGGCCTTCATAGCTTCCGGTTCACCGTTGCAACCATCGCAAACAAAACGTGAAAGATATTTTCTAAGTGACCCTCTTATTAGGCATAATGTCGGCGATTGTATTCCTGCTTGCAGAACCAGCACACTAAAGAACAGGTTTTTCAACAGCATGAATTGTATTTGGACGATTGTTGTTTATCGTGAATCGCATTTTAGCATAGTTTTATTATTTGGATTCCTTTCTAAAGTTTTATCTAATTCAGTTCCATAGCTGTGATTTTAGAGTTTCAATTAACTATCTATCTGATCTATATTCTAGTCCATCGACAGCTTTATCAGCGAAATCTGTCGTCAGATCACATACTTTGCCGGCGTATTTCAAGACTCATTCTGCTTGTCCTACTCCTTATTAAAGAATTGGGGATCGTTGTCATCAGAAATATTTCGGTTGTGACCAACTGGTGTCACTCTGCGTAAGTTCTCTTAAAAGTACAAGTGCCTAGCTCAGGCCTAGGAAGAGTTCGAACGAATAGGCCTCTCCATGCTGCTCGAATAACTTGATAAAATGCTCAGTCTGATCTTGTCGCAACTAAAATGAAGAACGCATAAATTAAATTGTATCAAAAAAAGTTTGATATTTGCTGGCATCATTTTTCAGGAGAGACAAAGGATTGGTGTTGTCGGCGGGAGTGCTGAAATAGGCTATCTATCAACTTTTAAGCTCTGTATATATTTTTTTATTGGCTGCTTCAACGGTCTAGTAACCCGCTGTGATCACCGAAGAAAATCGGTCCTTGCTTGAAAACGTTGCCTTGTCTAGGTTATGACAACGTTCTATGCAATGATGTAGTTTCGTTTGTTGCGTTGTGTAACTGAATTAACACTGAGCAAAGTCTGCTGAAAACACAGTGGTATTGCGCTTGAGACTTGTTGGCACTGTAACTCGCAAAGCGGAAACTGTTCGTAAGGAAGCTTATGATACAGCTAAGTACCTCTCCAAATATGCAAATTTTGTAATGTCTGCCATTTTTTTAGGTATTTTAATTAGAATTCACGCAAGAATACGTATTAAACTACTTTAGTTAATAAATTAAGCAAGATGAATGTATAATTGTAATTCTGTAACGTATCGTAATAACTCTATCTTCCTTTTTCTTTCCTTTCCTTTCCTTTCTTTTCTTAATCTTCTCATATTGAATTACTTTATGTTCAAGTGTCCTCTACCCGCCTCGACTAGCTGAGCCATATGCGAGCAGAGGAAGCTGATATGTATATTTCTGTGAGAGAATAAATAAATGAATAAATAAATAATAAAAAAAGTTTAGGAATTCTTGTATCTTATGTCATTTTCGTATGGACGAAAATTGAATCTAAACGTACATAAGAAATATGCGTACACCGAGGTAACGTGTATCTGTTAGTCTTACATTTGCTAGCTTATGCGTCACAATAGCTTTAGCTATTATAATAGTAGCGTCATACTTTGGAACAGTCTTCCTTGTGACTTGAGGGAAGCAGAGTCTCTCAGGCAGTTGAAACGCCTACTCAAAAAGAGATGTTTAAGGCCCATGATAGTCGATGATAGTTGATTCTCTCCACTATCACCAACTATCATTCACATGGCCAGACGGCCAAAGAAGTTGGTGATAGTAAGATAGTTCAAGGATTTTTTTTATTTAATTATTTTTTACTATTAATAGTTACTTAGTAATTTTAGCTGACGAATGTTTAACCGTGTTTAAATAAAGATTATCTATCTACATGTACCAGTGATTCTGGTCTGTGGCCTTGCACCATAGTTAGTAGAGGCGACCTTCTACTAACTATACTTACACTAACTGCACCCTTTGTGCCGCGTTGCACCTAGGTCCGCAACGTCTCTCCACCTCAATCTGTCTCTGTTTTCTGCAATCCATAAGTTCCAACCCTGCTTGAGCCTTTCTCTCTTCGCAGTTCTGCGCTACGTTTCACAAGGTAGTCCTCTTATGCCTAATATGTCACGTGCATACTTCCTCATATCAGTGGTAACCTGAGCTATTTATCAACTTGATTTGGGGTGAGGACTGTAGGATTCCACCTGCAAATTTATTTTTATTTTAGCTTCTCAGTTATGTATGCAAATTAGTGGTATTTAAACGCTAACGGTTTCCTGCTGTAGTGCGCCAGTCTTTCAACGTTTGTTCTAGCTTTACAGTAATATTTTTGCGGAATCTATACTCTACCTAGCTTGACCCTCGTCGCTACAGTCAGGAAACATTTGTAAGTTGATATTCTGTCCTGTAATTTTATTATCGCTCCTCTTCTTCACATGCATTTTTATTTGTTTTCCTGGTCGAACTTCGCTCGATCACTCGTTCCATCGTTGATCATTCACACCTCAACGGGCTCCTCGACTCTCAGTCAACAAAGAGATTAAGGGGCGGGAGGGCTACGGGAAGCGGGAGAGAAATGCGAAATGCTAATTGTTTTAATTCAACAATACGTTAGAATTACTTTCAAAAACAAGAACCCAAAATATCTTTGACTTGCATTCAACGTCTTCTCAGTCACTTCTGAGACTTCTGAGCAAACGAGCCAACAAAAATTTGCGCTTGGGCTGAAAAATAACAGGTTTACTTCCGGTGAAATAGTAAACTCGATTACAGTGGTTACGTCATAGCGATCTCAAATCAATGTCGTCTATAAAGACAATTTTGTTAGGTCTCAGTATTTTTCGGTGCGGCAGTGAAAGGTCCGTGCATGGAAGATCATCTTGGAAGCTTGCTCCTTACGACCGTGAATGAGAACGGACCAAAGATTTCACCGCGTGGTATAGAGATGTCTCAACTGAATGCTGCTTTAATGAGCGCGCTGGAGAATGTGGAGTGGTTCGTTTTACGTCCCAGATTTTTGTTTTAGACAAGTCGAAATCGATTTGAGACTTAATCTTTTCAGACTGCCAAGGAGAACGTGATTTGAAGAGGAAGGAGACTTAACAGGTCTAAGAGCCTGGTCAAACGTAGCCTGCGTAGCAAGCGTTTCCGTGGAGCAAAGAGCGAAAAAACGGCGAAAGCCCCGTTTCTTCTTCGCTCTTTGCTCCACGGAAACGCTTGCTACGGAGGCTAGGTCAAACGGCCCATGATAGTTGATTCTTTCCTAACTATCATCAACTATCACCAAGTATCATTCACATGGCCAAACGGCCAAAAAAGTTCGTGATAGTAAGATAGTTCACCGGCAGTCGCGCGAGTAGCTAGTTCCAGGCTCTCCGCATAAAAAATTTGACAATTAGATTATGAGCTCGAGATTTCTATGAGGTGATAGCTGATGAGGCCGACAACCACCTCATAGAAATCAAGAGCGAATAATCTAATTGTTTTAGTAGAATTACCAAAGTTAAGTTCAAACAACGGTTTCCAGTTATTTTTCGACGTATTATTAAACTTTGCGCCTTAAAAAGATCACTGGGATTAAAATTGAAGTTGTGTACGCGCGCGCGCATGACTTAACTTCTTTTAAAGTCAAAAAACCGTTTTTGTCTTTTGTTTAGTCTTTTCAGGAATTTTTTTTATCCATTTTCATCAAAAGTTTCCTCCTAAACTTTGGCAAACGACGAAGCATCGTCATTTTAATAACGAGTTCCAGTCGCACCACACTAATGGCTCAGCCAATCAGATTACAGCATTTGCATTAGTATACTAGTAGAATTCTACTTATAGACGTTATATCAGGTTATTATTCCATCTCGCCGCATTGCGCATGCCCATTTTACCCGATGAACGTTTAGTGATACGCTTATTTTTTTTGCGGTGTCTCTTCTAATTCTTGCGAGTTGACGCTTTCTTCGAAAGATATCTTCTCTTTGTTATCTTGGAATTCAATATTCTCTTCGTCATGATTATGATCTTGAATTTAAACACGAATTTCTGAAGCTGCAGCTGAGCCTCGCGAGGAGCTTTTGGCGGCCATTTTAAACGAGCCAGCCGATTTTCGGGGAGAACAGCTGACCAAAAACTATCATGAACTATTATACGCGTGATCAAACGAAATAATTTATCGACTATCATAAAGAATTTGAACAAGCTTACTTAGTTATCCGCGTTTTAAATCAAAAGCTACACTAGATGACCGTTCTTTTACCTGTGCTGCGCCGAAACTTTGGAATGCGCTACCATTTGACATAAGGAGCGCCAGCACTGTTAGTATTTTTAAAGGCAAGCTAAAAGTTAACCTTTTCCGTCACGCATTTTTATCATAATTGTTTCGATTGTTGTAAGTATACTTTTAGTTGTAATTTTAGCTTTTTAAAATCGTTGTAAGTTTACTTTTAATTTGTAATTTTTAGCCTTCCAGCCTTTTTATTCTTGAAATTTGCGCATTATAAATATTATTATTATTATTATTATTATTATTATTATTATTATTATTATTATTATTATTATTATTAT
>CM042748.1:12208444-12253444 GCA_022496165.2 Catalaphyllia jardinei
ATTATTATTATTATTATTATTATTATTATTATTATTATTATTATTATGAAAATGGACTTAAGAGGTGAGACTCAATGAAAAACAAGTGGGTCAAAACTTCATTGAATTGAAACATATGGCAATGGTAATCTTGTTAAATTATTTATACTTGAACTTATGGAAACCGGGTTGGCAAACCTAAACTTTTTGTGCAACTTTTGAGAACTTCTCCTGTCTAATATTAGCTTGTTTACTGTGTTGTTCACGGCTGATGTCGGTTTTTTTCTTTTTTTTAGCTTGCTTTCTGGTTAGGGATTTGTTTTCAAGTGCATGTAGACATAATAAACCCCCCACCACCCGCCCCTATGTTTTTGTCCCTTCCCACAATTCTCTCTTTAATACAAGTGACACTGAGGGTGCTTTCCGTTATGCCAGAGATTCCGGAAATTTCGGTCGGAATTCAAATGGAAAGGTCCATTTCGGTTTCTTCTGACCGGAATATTCGGGATCACCTCTGGAGGTGGTCCACATATATTGGTCGGAATATTCCGACCGAAATTCGCCGTTCCATTTTTGACAAACCGGTTCTTTGCCCTAATTAGGGAATTCGGTAAAAGAATTTAAAATGACGAGAGCCATTTCTATTGGTTGGCCCGGTTTAATCGGAAAATGTCGTTCCATTTTCCTCAGGTATTCCCACTGATCTCTGACCGGTAAGTTTGGCATAATGGAAGGCACCCTAAGTTATTTGCGCCTAGAGCTGGTTTCGGTGCCGTTTAGATATGTCACGAAACGGCGTCTTTTATGCCGAACAGTAGAAATCAATTCCATGCGAAATCCTGTTGTTTATCGGACTGCGAAAAAATTATGGTTTTGCTGACTATTTAAGTTGCGAAAGTGTGTGATTGTGTTATTTGCGCACGGTGTTGACAGGTATGTGATGTCTTGTTTAAGTGCGGTTTCGCCAAAATAGTCTGTGCTAGGAACTAATGTTAAGTTTAGCTGATCGTACCTTGGAAAAAGCATTTCTCGACTCAGGAAAATTAGATCTAGGTCCAGTTTCAGCGAGCTCTTGTGGCATTGAACCATAAGCCACAGTCTTTGTGCAGACAAGGTGACAAGTTTTGCACTATGTTTCATTCAGTTTGTTGTCTATTCCATGCGAAATCCTGTTTATCAAACCACGAAAAAGTAGTGTTTTGCTGACTGTATAAGTTGCTATGTAAGCCTTAGCCAGGCACTCAGCTTAAAAATTTCTAGACTGAAATGACATTGCTTTGAAACTTCGCCGGAAGTCAGGTTACTGAACAAATGTTCTAAAATTTGCGTTATTTTAAACTTCGACTCGTTGGAATGCTTCTAGGGACCATTAACTTACAGATATAGGCTTTTTATCGGCCTTTGGACGAATTTTATTGTTTTTAATTGCCAAGTAGTAGAATGAGTCCTTATCTTTGCTAACCCTGTTTTCAAAAAATCAGGCATGTTTAAAAACAAAGGAAATGCTTAAGAATTGCAAAGCTAAATGACTAGGATGTGTTTTGACTCTGCCAATTTACAGGGGACAGGAGTAGCACGGAAAAGGGCGGGAGGCGGGAGATAAAGGTACGGGAAGCGGGAGAGCAGGGTACGAGAGGCGGCAGGTTGTGACCCCCCTCACACCCCGGCCCCCGCCCCCCCACATACACACACTCTAGACGTAGCGTCAACAAGAACTAAGCTACGCGGGCATTCCATGTTGCGATTTTTTTTTTACTTCCATTTTTTGGGGGTAGCTAGTGATCTTGGGTACAAGGCTTCCTTTCGGGTTTGGCGCCGTCCCGTCATGATATGACGATCTGAGTTTTCCCAACCAACATATCTGGAACGTGTAGCGTTATAGGGTTTCATCAAATATATTCTTAAATTCCTTTTATTTATAGTTTTGTTAAGTCTTATTGTTTCGTTAAGTGTATTCACTGCGTAAACTAAAGCCTTGTCCACACTACGCCGGAGGAATCTGCCGGAAACGGAGGTTTCACTCTGTAAACGACGCATCAAATTTTTTCCGTTCACACTAAACCGGAGGAAATTGAAAACGTACCAATCACCGTTCATTTTGGATTTGTGTTTGAGGACAATTCGGTCAGGGATATCACGTGATTATCGTGACGTCATCGTTTTCGAAAAGCTTTGTTTTCAAAATGTTTTCGGTTCACACCAAAACGAAAAGCCAGCTTTTTCAAATTCTTCTGGTTTGAAGAGCGTTTTCGAATATGTCCGTTTTCGTGACGGATTAGTGTGGACGGTAGGCCTAAACGTAGAAATAATCCTCTTGAGATTTCTCCGGTGTAGTTTTAGATAGGTAGATAGGCCGTGGGCCGTATCGTAAAAAGCTTGACCGGTCACGTGTGTAAGGGTAGCCAATCAAATTCCAGGATTTAGGATTCCGGCCCGCTCAGATGCTTGAGAAAAAAATAAAGAGTTTTATTAAATACAATACAGAACATCACGTGCGATACAAAAAAACTTGAGATAACAAGAACTAGGCAGAATACTGGAATGATTCAACATCACGGCCACACCCATGTGTACAAGTTGTTTATTTTTAAACAAAAATTAAAAACCTTCAGGTAAAATTTATATAAGAACCTATGCAGGCTAATTTGAAAAATCCTAGTTTCTTGTATGCGGGTTTCTACTGTAGTCAAATTCAAAGAAGAATCTCAGAATTGCTTGTACATCGTGTGTTTGTTTGGGGGGAAGGAGTCGACCACTGAAACTGCTTTTCACTTCACGTAATGAAAGTATGAAGCAATCGCCTGGCGGATAAACGTGTGTTGACAAGGTTTCCTAAGATTACTAGCTTGTCTTTCCATTCCCCTTAATCTCGCATTGAGAAACGTAGGAGGAAAGAGAAATTGTTTTAAAACGTGAATGGATATTGCGTCTTCTTTTTCTTTATTTCTTATAATTTATTACAGGTTGCCAGGCTTATGGACAACGTAGATGAAGTTCTTCAAGCTCTCTTTATAGGCATTGTAGTAGCATCGTTTCTGCTTCAAACATGTCGTTATACTAAAGCCATTGAGCTGCTCAGTGAATGTTTGGTCGTTCTGCAAAAGCATTCTTCAGAATTAAAGAAGAACAAATTGAACGAATTTCAGGCCCTAATCTACTACAATCTGTTTAAAGTTTTCTTTCTTGTTGGTGACTACGAGAATGCCCTCCACAACGGCGAGAAAGCGTTTCCTCTATATCATGAGATTGGTGATGTTGAAGGTGCAGCCGAAATGCTGGAGAAAATTGGTGATGTGTATCGGCTTGCCGGCGAGCAGGTTAAAGCAAAAGAAAGATACGAGAAAGCATTCACATTCCATTCGAGCGTTATGATCCTCTCTAACTTTTTTGGCATGTCGAGTGTCTGGCGAAGGGAACATCTAAAGAAAATGCTGGTAGTGACGACCAAAGCTGGTAACAAGGAAATGGAAGGACAGCTTCTTATCCAACTTGGTGATTTGTTGTTGTCTCTTTTCGAGTACGGTAATGCTAAGGACTGTTTTCAAAGGGCACTTGCAATCTGGAAAGAAAAAGGTAACAGAAAGGAGGAAGGAAATGCACTTTGTTGCCTGGGCAAGCTCTGTAGAAAAACCGAAGAATACCAAGAGGCAAAACAACATTATGAAGAAGCAATGACAATCTTTAAAGACGCCGGTGAATTAAAAACGCTTGGAGACGTTTTTGGCGAACTTGGAAAAGTGTACAACAGTCTTCATGATTATAAAAAAGCAAAAACATTGCAGCAGTTGGCTCTCAAACAAAGTGTGAAAAGCGGGGACAAACAGGCAGAAAGCATAGATTACCGAAATCTCGCTGATGCTCATATTTCGCTAGGGGAATATCGGGAGGCAAAAGAATGTTACCAAAAGGCACTCGCTATTAGTAAAGACGAAGGTGATAGAAAAGGAGAAGCGTTTGTATACAGTGATCTAGGGTGTTTTTATCAGGATCATAACGTCGACTTAGAAAGGGCTGAACATTTTTGCCAGAAGGCGTGTGAAATCTACAGAGAAATCGATGACATGCAGGACGAAGGATCTGAAAATGACCAACTTGGTAAACTCTATTGTCTTCTTGGCAGGTACGACGATGCGAGAAAGTGTTTTGAAAGGGCACTTGTTATCCACAAAGAAATTGGTGACAGACGTGGAGAAGGAAAAGCCTGTTGCAACCTTGGTACTTTGTATCAATCTCTCGGTGACTATTGTAAGGCAAAAGAATATCATCAGCAAGCACTTGCTATCTCCAAAGAAACAAATGACCTAAGAGGGCAAGGAGTAGACCATGGAAACCTCGGAGCTGTTTGGCAGCATCTAGGAGATTATGACAAGGCATACGAGCACCATAAGAAAGCCCTGGAGATTGCGATCCGAACTGGTCACAAAGAAGGATTGCCTGCAGTATACAATCACCTGGGACTTGTTTGTAAGCTGCGTGGGGAATATGAAAACGCCAATAACTTATTCAGGAAAGCTCTTACAATCGCAAAAGAAAATCGCGACAGAAGAGTTGAATCAAAAATACTATGCAATTTGGCATTTTTAGAACAAACTATTGGTGAACATAAAAAAGCGATAAAGTACTACGGAGAGGCGCTTCAAATCAGCAAAGAAGTCAACGATATAAGACAAGAAGGTGTATTAAATGGTAATCTTGGAACTGTATATCAATCTCTTGGTGACTTAACTACGGCCAAGCAGTATTTGGAAAATTCATTGGCAATCACAAAGTTAATTGGGAGCAAAGATGGAGAAGGTACTGTTCTCGGCAACCTCGGAGCTGTGCAAACATCACTGGGCGAAAATACTAAGGCGAGGAAATGCTTCGAACAGGCTTTGGAAATCTCAAGAGAAACTGTTGACAAAGAGGGTGAAATGACCATGTATCAAAACTTAGGAATGTCGCACTTGTCTAATAATGAACTTCAGAAAGCATTAAGCTGTTTCAGAAGCGCACATGAGATCTGTGAACAAATTGGAGACTTGAGAGCGAAAAGCATTAACCATTGTAACATAGCAGTGGTACATTTTCTTTATAAAGATATACCCAAAGCTCTGTCATATCTCTCAAACAGCATCAAGTGCCTTGAAGATATGCGTGCAGTATCAGTTGGAGAGAACGAATATTACAAGATAGGGTTTGCTGACGAAAATACTGGTCCTTATCGATTAATGGTTTTTGTCTTGTTGAAACTGGAATGCATTACAATGGCTTTGACCATATCAGAACTTGCACGTGCCAGATCACTGGCAGAGTCAATGGCAGCACAATATTTCGTCGAACATTTACCTGGTTTTAATCCCAACCGATGGAGAGAGTTCGGAAATGTCATCCAAAAGAAGTCCTGCACAGGTCTATCATTTTGTTTTGTACACGAAAACCTTTTCTGCTGGGTTTTAAAGACTGGCAAGGTTGAAGTTGTGACAAATAAAGGTCTTACGACAGACATCACACCCCAGGGCGCGTCCATTCAACACTGGCTGGAAACTTTGGCGAATCAGTCCTACAGAAACTTTTTGCTTTTGCAAGGAGAACAATGTGAAGATCGTTCGTTGTTTTTCTGGGATGAAGATTCTGAGGCAAGAACCCCCACACAAGTTGAAGAAACCTCCACCACTTCTCATGTTGAAGAGAACGAGGAAGAAGGTTCAAAGGATTCGCCAGCCCTTAAAGATTTGTATAACATTATTATTGTTCCTGTGCTTGAATTTTTGGAAGGGTCTGAGATGATCATCGTTCCAGATCGTTCTTTGAACAGAATTCCATTTGCAGCCTTAAAGGACGAGCGTGGTGAATATCTTTCTGAAAAGTTCAGGATTCGTGTCATTCCTTCTTTGACGACTCTCAAGCTGATCCAAGACAGCCCACCAAATTATCACAGTCAGAAAGGTGTCCTTATCGTGGGAGATCCTGAAGTAGGCCTAGAAAAATTACCTCCTCTTCCATTTGCCAGAAAGGAAGTAGAAATGATTGGGCAGTTGCTGAATGTTCGTCCCCTGGTTGGAAAACAAGCCACCAAGCAAACTGTATTGCAGAAGATACACTCAGTGAGTCTAATTCATATCGCTGCGCACGGTAATGCAGACAAAGGAGAGGTAGCCTTAGCCCCTGCCAGGAATATTAAGGGAATACTGAAGAAGGAAGACTTCGTGCTGACAATGTCCGACATCTCAAAAGTTCAACTGCGAGCCAAGCTGGTGGTACTCAGCTGTTGTCACAGCGGACGCGGCCAAATCAAAGCTGAAGGCGTTGTTGGAATCGCCCGAGCCTTCTTAGGATCTGGTGCGCGCTCAGTATTGGTGTCTCTGTGGGCTGTAGACGACGAAGCAACGATGCAGTTCATGAAGCAATTCTATGGGCAATTGGTTCGTGGAAAAAGTGCCAGTGAATCTCTTCACGAGACCATGAAATGGATGAGAGAGAACCCAAGATACCGTGAAGTGAGAAAGTGGGCACCATTCATGCTGATTGGAGATGATGTTTCATTTGATTTTGCAGACTCAAAGTAAGTGTGTTGACTAGTGTCTCACTGCAAAGAATCAAACATTTCTGATATAAATAAGCTGAGATATCTTTCTTCATCATATTTGATTAAAGATTATTTGCACATCTCTGGAGCGAAAAGAGATATTTGAAAAGAGTAAACAGCATTTTTCTTCTCGTACAGACTACTTGGTTATGTTTCAAAATGGCGTAGGTAGGAAAGATGGAATTTCATCATGGTTTTACATACACTGTAATACATTTAGTCAGTGTGCGGAACTGATAGGATTTCTGGTATGCTGTCCATCTACGTTCAAGGTGTTCTTAAAACAAGAGACTATTGATTACCTAAGTGAAGCTGATAGGCTGTATTGAAAATATAGAAAAGAGCTATTGAAATCCTCTTTAGACGCAAGGTACGATCAACCACTAAAGCGTTTTTTTAAATTTGTTTCAGCATGAAAAAGACCAAAGGAAAATGCAGATCTCACAAGAGAGACTGAGTGATCCTCGGCTTTTTCTGAAGTAAGGATTTCAAAGAGAAGCAGAAGTTACGCTTATAATTGTCCTGTACATAGCCCTTGTATTTTTGCCTCGATAGAACTTCAAGCTTCGTTACCATTTCCAAGACTCTTTAAGTGTGGACATTCCGAGGGTTCGATACAGCTTACTTTTTTACCCTTTTCGTATCGTTTGTTCTAGCTCGCTAAACCTAAAATTTGGCCAAGTAAAAAGAAACACATGTTTCTCGTCCCCGCCCGATTCAATTTTTAGCGCCGCCTCTCTTTTTTTATTATTTTTTATGAGCAAAAACCAACAGGCATCACTTTTACCTCTGTGTGTACACACCAAAATAATGTAAATTTTCACTGTTAACCCTCTGTGTGTATCAAAATTAAACAAACTTGTGTTTAATCGATATCTGATGTTTCGTTTTATTAATATTTGACCTACAGCTGTAAGAGCTCCAACGTATCCCTGGGGGAAGGTAATGTGTAAAGTAAGCATGCAATAGGAAATAGTAAAGAACAAAAAAACCGCCCGCCCGCTCTGTTTTTTATAGAAATCCGCACGAGAAACGTGGGTTTTTTACTTGGCCTTACGCATCTTGTTAAAGTACACATCGTTGCGATTGTTTATGCATTCTCTTTATGTAACGAATCTCGAGGCCTGCGTAGCTAATGAGATTTCACCCACGAAGTTTTTTTTTTAAGTTTATTTAAGGTTACCGTATTACTTTAGAGTTGTGTTACGTCCAAGCGATGTAGCGCGTCCGGTTTAAACTGTAGATACCTATATCATTAAATCAAATTAAAACTTTTTGAGCTGGCTATCAAACTGTACCAATAATTTTGAAATAAGATGAATGGTCGAATTTTTTATGACCTCTGAATGCGAGGGTTCGAATCATCTTTTGATAGCTAAAATAACCTGTCTGCGATTTTCCATACTCAGTGTTAATAAAGAGCTAAAGAACATTTTCGAAGTAGGATTAAAAAAAATAGAGAGTGATCGTAGAAAAATCATACTCCGAGAAAAAATCAATTGGAAATAAAAAAATTCGCAGACACGTTTTTGTTGTTTATATCTCAAACTACTGTCCAAATTTCAGAGCAAACATACACCGTGTTTCTATCGAGTTATAGAAACACGAGTGGGAGTTTCCCGAGTGTTTCTATTAAAAAATTAGATTATAAGCTCGAGATTTCTATCGCGTGAAGGTTGACGAGGGCGCAGAACTATCACGCATAGAAATAGAGGGCGAATAATCTATTTGTTTTAGTATAAATCTACTGGTCGTTCAAAACTTTACAATCTAAATCCTCTTAACCAGACACCTCCAAAACGCCAAGAAGCGGCCTCTAGCGTTCAAAGCTACTCTACTCACTGTCTATCACAGAATAGATAGTAGCGTAGCCAATCAGAGAGCGGCATTGGTGATAGACCACTAGTAGATTTATACCAAGGCTCGATAGAAACACAGAATAAGCACGAGCTGTTGACGTAATGATGGCGCCAGCAAAGATAATTTATATTTTGATAATCAAAGTTAACAAGTTGTTTTCTAAAAGAAATAGAAAACATATTCTCCGTGTTTCTATCTAGTTTTAGTATAAATCTACTCGCGTTCTATCACGAATGCCGTTCTCTGATTCGCTACGCTACTCACTATCTATTCTGTGATAGATAGTGAGTAGCTTAGCACTGTACTCGTCGGCAAAATGACGGCCGTTTCTTGGCGTTTTCGAAGTGCCTGTGAAGAGGATTTAGATAAAGTTTTGAACAACTAGTAGATTTATACTAAAACAATAAGATTATTCGCTCTCGATTTCTATGCGTGCGCCCTCGTCAACTATCACTCGATAGAAAACTCGAGCTCATAATCTAATTGTTAAATAGAAACGAGTTTTAACCAATCAGCGCGCGAATTTTCTAAGGAAAGCCGTGTTTTACTGTTTTTCGCCACATCAACTCTATATCATAAAGCAAATGGAGAAGCATATGCCGTGCTTTCCACTGTGATCTGAAAACACTTCGGACATTTGAGAGCACTCAATGAATTTAGAAAATATGCACTCGCCTGCGGCTCGTGTTTTATACATTTCCCTCATGTACTCAAATGTTCGTCGTCTTTTATCACAGTGTAATACATGGCTTAGTCTTCTGTATTTTTTAAATAAAATATACGTCTCCATTATATGTAACATATTTTTCTTCAATTAGAGCTTTGACTGCATGTCTGTCAGTTCGTCATTATTGAGAGGGTTTCGTAATGAAAGGATTGCAATTTTATGCAATCCTAATATTCTTCTTCAGAAGCCCTTTTTAAAGGGTATCAAGACATACGTAACTACCAAGGAACAACAGCTTCCATGCAGTTTTATACCACGTTAATTTTAAATTCTGTGGTTTTAGCTTGAAATAAATTTGATTCACTTTATTCTTGGGTTTCACACTTCGTACCAGAGTAGCCAGCTGGACACACGCAGCCTTAGTGATTGAATATCCCAACCTGATCAAAATCGTTTTTCTTCCATTGTCCTCCGTTCTGACAAGCTTGTTGGATCGCTTCCTCTGGGCTACAATCTGTGACACAAATCAGTGAAAGATAGATTTGCAAATGAACTTTTTCCCCTTTTTTTAGACAACTTTTACGTGATACATTTTATTAACACAGCTAGAACACTGACGGTTTTTTTTAAGGCTTTATTAGGTTTTAATTGTCTCTTACATAATTACGTAAAAAAGAACCAAAAAACACTGTCCCAAGAAAAAAATATAGTAAACGAAATAAAAGGGATAATACCCAAAGAGGGAAGCCCGAACGTTACCAAAGTGACCCATGCAAGGTGGCGCCCACGTAGAAAATTTAGCTAAAATCTGAGCTAAAAATTACACCGTTATATCAGCATATACAGTAAAAATGTGAAATAATTATTTTTAATTACTTGTCGCAACTAATTATAGTAGTCGTTTTAACCATTCTCATATATGAATATCAAAAGGAAAAATTTGGTGTGTGCTATGAACGATGGCACGTGCCCACGATCGTACAAGTGACCAAGTGAACAGAGTTCCACGTCAAATGCTGTTCGCAAAAGGCTTGTCAGAGTTTGTTTTGAAAAGATTTATAAAGTGCCTATGACGTAAAAAATAATTGCTGCTTATTTGAAAGGGTTTTCAAAGTAAAGAAGAATGGCAATTTCCTTTTTGGAATATTTTTTTTCCGTTTTAAAAATATATTTACGTTTTTGTATTCTGCAAATGAGGAAAGTGATGACGTCATAGGTGGTTTCACTAAAACAGTACAACACTCAATCAAGAATATCTCCAGAAATATTGGAGCAGTGTTCTTCAAACTTTCCACCAGAAATGTTCATCACAAAAGAAACAGAATGACACCTACTATGTTGTTGCCATGGCAACAGTCTTGGCTCAAGTCTCTTTCTGTGAAAAACCAAATATCCCCCCATTTGCAATCTTTTAAAGAAGGACAGAGGCTCTAGCTCGGAACACACAGGGTTCCCATATTGTCTTAACTCTCCCCATTAGTTTGTTGCGAGTAGATGATCCCCTTGCATACGGCTGGCGCGCAGGAAATTGGAATTGACCAATCAAGATTCAGCAGGTGGGAAACATTTTTGGTGTCCTTACGTCAATGTAAGTTGACAGGAAAAGCATTGAAATCAAGCACCTTTTCTCATTGGAGATTGCATTAAATATTCACTAAAGGGGATTTACAATTCCCAAAAACATATCACGTTTCAAAAACTGAAAAATATGAAACATCTTTTGTCTCCAAGCTTCTAATTTGGCGCCAAAAATAGTAGTTCCTCGAGCGTCGCCAGGTAGGATAATAGTAGTCTTATTTTGTCGTCAATTAAATCTGGAATTCTCTAGTTAATTCTTAAAAGAGGCCAAAGCAACTTTAGCATTGTCTTCATTTTAGCTAGCGGCGAAGAAAAAGGCTACTTTCGTGTCGTTTCGGTAGGACACTTAAGTTTTGACTGCCACACGTACTGCGAGCTCAGCCACCGTATGCAAGGCTTGTTTAAGATAGAATCTGGAAATTTTAGTCTTAATTAAAGCAGGACCAGCGATATAATTCTTGTCATGGCAACGACACGAGAGATGTCATTTTGCTTTTTTTGTGATGTAAAGTTCTGGTGCCAAGTTTGAAGAACACTGCTCTAATATTTCTGGAGATATTATTGATTGAGTGTTGTGCTATTTTAGTGGAACCACCTATGACGTCATCACTTCCCTTATTTGCATAATACAAAAACGTAATTATCCCTAAAAATAAAAAATATATTCCTAAAAGGTAAACGCCATTCTTCTTTACTTTGAAAAGCCTTTAAAATAAGCAGCAATTATTTTTTACTTCATACGTTTAGGCACCGATTTACAAGTAAAATTAGTTGACAACCCTATAAAAATAGGAAGTCTTGCAAATAGGACTTTTTTAGTTGAAGGAATTACTTAGCCTAGACAAGAGAAAATGAGGTGAGAGAACGCATCCTCGTGCCCTATGGTAATCTTTTTCAATCTATTTTAGTCTTGTCATTTCTCTGCATGACTGGTTCACATTAGGCGCTCTAGCTGCTGACAAGAATTCTTAATACGCTCTACAGTCGTTTCTCAAAAAGTTACTGAACGGCCTAAAGCGTACCCTGCGATCAGGCGTCCTTCAAATTTGATTAACTGTTTAAATTAAACCTCAATGTTATTACGTCATTTAAAGTGGCCAATCGGGTGTCTCCTAAAATAGCCTCCCAGTTTGACCACGTGCTAAAATTTGATTAAAATAGATTATCATTGTATGTCTGGGGGATGTGTATGGTCTCTTGGCCTAGATGGTCATGAGTTACTAAACAAACGAAGTTACCATCATCTTCGAATTGACAGTGCCATCCAGAGAATCCTTTGGCACAATGGCAGAAGAAATCGTACGTTCCATCACCCCAGTCAAGTTTTTGACACGTTCCTCCGTTCATGCAGTATTGTTCGGTCGCTTCTGCCTCAGTACAGTCCGCGAAATATACGAGAGGTATTCTATAACCCTGTTAAGCCAGATCTTTTTGTTTTTCATTAATAGCTGATATGCATTTCTAAACGATTTCACGCCATAGTCACTTAACTTACATATCTTAGGAACAAGATTCTAAGTTTGGCCTTATTGCTAGGCGGGCAGTCGAATCCAGCGCGGGCACTTTGCGTCTCCATCTCCCTCCCCGCTTTGGGGATTTGCAAAATCTAACAAAACAAACCTCGCCGTTTCTTTGTTTATCCAATGAAGCAAGGGTCTGGCCTTGGACACAGAGGCAAGATGAAACTGAGCAAACTGAGCAAACTATTTTAATTTATCTATTCCTTTCTTCCCTTTTTTACATTAGCAGAACTGAAATAATTTGCAAAAGGAAAATTTTATTTCCACGTTGGATGAATTATCTTATTCAATCAGAATATGACAAATAATTGTTGAAAGTAAAATTAAAGAGCAAACTAAACGTGCTTTTCCTTGAGTGTCAAATGAAAAATCATGGTGTTTCTTCGTCTGTTTTGAATCTAGAAAGATATAACGTTTGAGATTTTAAAAAGGAATGCACCATGTTTAGAATTGTTAGGTTATGTAAAATCGGTAATTTTTATGTCTTTGCGATAGTTTATGTTTCACGGCTTTACATTTCATTTTTGAAGAACACAGAACAGCTCTTCACATTATACAGCAGCTTTAAAGAACTTTACAGGGTATGAGGCATCAAAGCTGTTCCTAACAAGCTAAGATTATTTATTAGATCAGTAATTGTATTGGCAGTTGATGTATCTCGGCCAACATGTGTAACTTCACAACAGAGACAAATAAAAACCACACATTACTAGCTTTGTTATGGCTCATTCCTGTCCAAAAGGTCGTCAGTATATTTTTGACAGCTTCTTCAGTAAGATATTGTTAGTGACCAAAAGGGGAAAAAGAAACAATCGAAATTTGGTAACTGAATATGAACCTGCAAGAATTGTGAAGATGCTCATAGACATTAGCATTAAAAGTTACAGGACGACATACCAATATTTTGGCTCCACTTCACAACGAATGAAAAACACAGCTAATAGGCAAATAAGTTTATTTGGGAAGGGCCTGGCAAGAACCCACCCAAACACTACGTGAACAAGAATCTACATAATTCGTTTAATAACTGTTTGCTAATGAGTATAAACTCCTATCGCCGACCACTTGTGCGAACTGTCCATGTGGAATCTTGTGAAGAGTCCATCTTCAAAGTAGATGTAAACATATTACAATAGATATTAGACGAGTGTTTACATAAAATCTAAATGAAAGGCTGATCGAACAGCTCAGGTAAATTTTAATGCCCAATATTTCGGTTAGGCAGAACTAACCTTCTTCAGGGGCTACACTGAAGCTGACTTAAAATGGAAACAAACGGTAACAATATTTAAAAATGATACAAGGAAAATTTGTGACATAATTGGTTAATAAAAATAGAAAAATACGGTAAAAGCGACGGTTACAAGTGGGTTAGAAAAATATAGAAATATAAACGGATTAAATTTCGTCACACCTGTTCATCCCAGAGGGTTCAAGTGTCTTGCCCTTGTAGATTAAAAATGCCTCTCTTGCCTTACGGACAGCGTCTCTAATTGAATTAATAAGTTCAAGAGGAATCAGTTCTAGGTTGTTCAGTAAATGGCCATGGAGAGTGAAGTGATCAGAAACGGCGGTGGGTTGATCGATGTCACGTTGTGTGATGGCTTTCTCTACCGCGCGTCGGTGTTCTCCAAACCTATCGCTAAGGCGACGTTTAGTTTCCCCTAAGATCCGGCTTCACTTCGCCACTGTTTGTGCAAGTGGTCCTTCCTTTACAGTTTACCTGAGTGTTTACATAGGCCGTCCACTACTGTGGACCAAAATCTCTCACGTGTACAAATTCGTGTTACACAACAAAGAAACAAGCATGCAACTAGCACATAGTCTGGTGGGTCCACAACTTTGAACTGATCCTTAAATGCAAATACATTGTGCCATTGAGGCTGGGATTTCCACTACTTTGGACAAAAATCTCTATGTACAAACATATCACGCCAGTTAGGCAGGGGAGTCCACAACTTTGGACACAAATCCCGGTACACAAATATATCAAGCCAGTTAGGCTAGGGTGTCCACAACTTTAGACATAAATCCCCGTACACAAATATATCAGGCCAGTTAGGCTAGGGTGTCCACAACTTTGGACATTAATCCCCGTACACAAATATATCAGGCCAGTTAGACTAGGGTGTCCACAACTTTGGACATAAATTCCCGTACACAAATTTGTCAAGCCATTTAGGCTAGGGTGTCCGTACACAAATATATCAGGACAGTTAGGCTGGGGTGTCCACAACTTTGGACGAAAATCCCCGTACAAAACATATCAGGCCAGTTAGGCTGGGGTGTCCACAACTTTGGACGAAAAACCGGCCGCACAAAAGTATAACACGCCAGTTAGGCTAGGGTGTCCACAACTTTGGACGAAAATCCCCGTACAAAAACATAACACGCCAGTTAGGCGTGGATGTCGTGTTAGTTAGGTTAGGGTGCCCACTACGTTGGAGAAAAAACCTATAAACAAACACATTATGTCAGACAGGCTGAGTTGTTCACTAAACCCAAAATACAAAAATATCGTACAAGTAAAGAACAGTAATTTAAAAGAAGGCAATAATAATACAGGAGCTGAGAAACCGCTTACAAGAGACGTGCGATTAGAACGGAGGCCAACCTGCCATAAAAAAACCCTTGGGAAGAAAAATAGCAGGAAATCTGGTTAGGAACCATGGCTCATGCTCCGGCGGTTGGTAGCCTTTCCTACGGAGGCTTTACAAAGGTAAAACAGTCGATAGTGCAAAATACCTTTAAAAAACTAGAATGAAAAATTAAACGGAGCTCTGAACAGGGTTGGTTCAGAGGCCTAGATGACTATCATGTGCTACACTTCCCCTTATGTACGCTTTTCTCTCTCTACCCATGATGCACCGGCCTGGAGCCCAGGCCGCGTTGATTCCCGTGCCGACAAAATAGTTATTTCGGCCTTCTTCGCAAGCTCATTCGTCAGAAATAACATTTTTTTGCCATCACAGCAAAGCACATCACATCATCACAGCAAAGCACAAGACCACAGCAATCTTCAAAATTTGTCGCTTTTGGAAAAATGCCCCTTCATCACGAGTTTGCGTCTTTTTGATGCTTGTTAAGATATTGCAGAGTTTAACGATATCTTCTGGAGAATTTATTGGCACATGTAATCAATTATACATATCTGACTAGTTAGATAATGTCGCTTTTACTCGTGTTCTTGTCTCTTGAAGCATAATATATAGGCCAATCATCGTTCGTTCTGTGTCCTTTTCAGTTAAGCAAAACGTGTCCCTCCATTAGTGGTATTTAGCTCCCATTAGCTCATCAATGGACATATTTTGAACTGGGGATAAGGCGGCCTTTTCTAATTCTATTTTTGTCATGGAAACAATAGAATACAAAATGGCCGCCGTATCGCCGAAAAGGTCCATTTCTTTTGTTTGCGTTCCATTCCATTTCCGTCTAATTTGAGCCAATCATCTTCCGTTCTAGTTACTTCTTTAGTACTCCTGTTTGGCCCCTGTTGTATGATAAAACAGCTCATTAAGTCCCAAGTATTAATTATGGAATCCATGTATAGACTATGCTTGTTACCCATAGGGTGATCTTTGTGTCCATAGGGACCCTTGGACCAGGCTTTTCGTTAACAGCAAAACTGTGGAATTTACTTAAAGCCTCTCAAATGTTTCGATGAAACCGGAATTGATATTGTCTTGCATCATATATTCTCTGTAGCTAATAAGAAATTTTCTGTTGAAAAACAACAATTTAACAGACGTCTGTATGGCTGGGGGAAAAACTGCCAACTACCGGCTGGCAGCCATCTTTCTCGTTCCCCAAGGCGTGGTTGCATTTTCTCGAAAGGCGGGAAACAAGGAGCACGTCACAGCAACCACGGGAGGGAAATCTGGACACGACTCTGGCAAGCGTACAAACGTCTTCTAAAACGTTTCCTTCTACAAATTTTGAATGAACTTTCCAGTTTTCGTGGACGTGACTTTTCAAATAAATAACTGTTTAATTCGCCCTGCTGTAGTTTTATCGATCACTCATCCCAGTCTGAAAGTATGGTTCTCGATACTGATACTGGGAACTTGAGGAATTTATAAGATTTTTCAGGTTACTATGTGACGGATGAAGGCCAAATTCGCTTTAAAAACTTAAATTTTCATTGAAAATCCGTGACGTGTAGCCACGTGACAGAACCGTGACGCTTCCGTGACGGTTATCACATTTTGACCGTCACGGATGCTGACCGTCCGGGTTTTACCAAGGCCCTGAATAACTGAGGTTTTAACTCGGTGGCGTCGTGGTCACCGTTCAAACACCTCTTGGCATGCATGAACCTAAGCATGTTTCGACAGTGAACCCAGTAGTAAACATTAGGAAACTTGTCACTCGAAGTACTTCATTAATCAACCAAAGCTGGATACATACATGACATACGTACATAAAACTGTTTTTTTTTTGCACTCGAGGTTTAAGCAGCTAACACAAGATAGACGAGAATTAGCAAGGATGATTACAGAGTAAAGGCATATATTTGTAATCAGCCTGGCTAATTTTTGTCTATTATTCAACTTATAGCTGATAAGATCCTCTTCAGCGAGAGTATTCCATACTTTTGTTTTTTTCCTTGCAAAAATTAACGTCTAACACAAGTTAGCACGAGATAAGAAAAGGAACTAGTATAGAAGAGCTATGAAAGGCGAGGTGGCCTCAGTTAGTTTACTCGTCTCCGGCTCGAGCGGTCCTAGGGTTCTTACTCTGACCAGCCGGGAACATTTGTTGTGTTCATCGTGTTCTGTTCTTGGGCAAGATACGTAACTCTCACAGTGCCTCTCTCCACCCCAGGTGTATAGATGGGTACTGGCGACCTTAATTATAGGGCTAACCTTGCGATGGAATAGAAATACTCCTGGTCGCTTTATGCTACAGAATCTGTAGATAAGCGCTGGCCTGATGGCTCACTTCGCTCGTATGCAGACTTAACCTTACTATAGAAGAGCGGAATCTTTCACAAGCCGTGTACTAACAACGTAAAATTGTTAAACATTTCGAGGTCATTGTGCCTATATGTCCCCAAGTATCAATTAATTTCCATTGACGAAGCGATGTCTGTCGTGGCGGATACAACGAAGGGCTATGTTGCTCGTGGCTATGCATTACGTTTTTCAACCATGCACAGCCGAAGCAGGTAACCATTAACTAGTTTTGAAGACAACAGACGAGTAGCCCTGAGGGTTTTGAGCGAGTTCTTTGAGATTTCGTTGTTAATTTTTCTTGCTACTTTAACTCCCCTTTTATTTTTTTCTCAAAATGAACTCCGTTAATACAGTTGCACTTTTACATGTAACTTCAACAGACTCTTTGACAATTATTCCAGGAGAGCTAGCACGTCGGATATATAAACAATAGCCTCCATTTGGCGCGAAAATAGAGAAAAGTATTTCCGAGAGCGAAGCTCGAGGAAAACTGTGAGCTTCAAGAAACAGGTAATGTCCAAGGACAAATATCCTGGCATATTTTCGCGCCAAATGGAGGCTATTGTTTATTTAGTATCACCCAACTAGTGGACTAATGCAAATCCTGCATTTTGATTGGCTACGCTACTAGGGGTCTAATAGTAATAGTCATCGAGTAGCGAAATTCGCCGGTTATTCCTTCGTTTTTTCCCCCAAATAAATATTTCCTAAACTTGCATTTGCTAACTTTGTTATTGCCTTTTCTGTCCGACTAGTTGGGTGATACTAAAACAATTAGACCCTTCGCCCTCAAGGGCCACGGGTCAATAGCCCATTCGGCTTCGCCTCATGGGCTATTGACCCGTAGCCCTTTCGAGCTACGGGTCTAATTGTTAAATATCCGATGTGCTAGCTCTCCTGAAATAATTGTTAAACAGCCTGTTGAAGTTACATGTCTTAAACATAAGATGATGTTTTACCCAATGAGACCTCTTAAACGGTGCTAACTGATGATTTAGTTTTTAATCATTCATTTTATGTGTAGTTCTTTCATATTCTACTTTAGGAAACCAAACCTTAGTCGAAATTCTCATTGGCAAAAATCAATGAAAAAAAATCAACAGCATTTATTGTGAAGTGAACACATGGCACTTCCAACCTCGTTCCCAGGGCAGGGTAGAGGCCCTGGCAACGAGGTTGCTTGAATTCGAGATAATGTAAAAAGATGGACTTACTTTAAGCGTACGTGCACACAGAGAATCACGTGAGTAAATTAACTATCAGGGAAAGTTTGTAGACGACTCGGGTGGACGGCTTGCTTCTTTAAGGCCAAAAAATAAACTGTTTCCATAAGGTCTAAAATTTACCGGGTTTTTATTTCCGTACACAATTACATGTTAAAGTCGTTGTCACAGGTAGACACTAGTAAAGTTTTAAGATTAAAGCTTGAATGCATTGAATCTTTCCATTTCAGGGTTACAGGATACAAGATAAATATGATAAAAGTTGACTTCCTCCCGGGTTCCTGCCCTTATTTGTTTTGCAAAGCTGAGGTAGCAGAGGTGTGCCAAGCCTCCAAAGTTTTTTTAATGCGAAAAGAGCCTTTGTCAATGACGCTAGAATTTTCAAAATCTATGCGATGGTCGCATGACCACACATTTCGCAACGTTGTGTGGTCATTCTCTGGCGCCAAACATTGGGAACTCATCCAGTCAATAGACCCTTCTCCAAAATGGCGGCCGAAAATTCAAATAAGTTAAAATTAGCTAAAATTAAAAACTTATACCGAAACTAGAAAGAACACTTTTACTTAGTAAAACTACCAAGTTTAAGGTTTTCAGGTGTAATATCAGTCGAGAAAATGTAAGTTGAAAATTGAAAATCTACAGACGTTTGTATGACTCGACTGGGGGTATGCATTGCACCCCCAGACCGTTGACAATAATGTCCCCGGTGTAGTCGGTGGAGGCTGCGAAAATTACCGTTTAAAACTGTATTTAGATTAACCATGTTCATGTAACGCAATATATACTTTATCACGGTTTTTGGCAATTCTTGGAACTTTTTAACTAGGGATTTAGTTCGTCTGCAACGCAGGCTAGCTGTTTATCGCTGCATGAGTTCCGCCTCGCTACACATGAAAGCTGACGCGAAAATCGCGCTCCGATCGACCCAAAACAAGCACGATTTGTTTCGCGAATACTGAGTTTAGTCGCCAAATAAACACGTATTTTCACATATTTTCCATCTCGGTGCGTGATTGGCTCTGGGGGAAGAAGGGACTTTTTTAAAAATACTCCCGGGGGTGTAGTCGGACGGTGAGTTTTGTCTTTGAGCAATCTGGGTCTCCCTTCCCTGCACGGGGACTTATTATACTTATTATACTTATTGTGCCGTTAATGACGGTAACGGTTTCGGGCCGCCATTTTAGTAGGTTAACGTACAAGTTCCTATGAGCCTGGTGGCTTCCCTTCGCTAGCTGGAGATGCTTCAGTGAATTCGTGGCTTAGAGAACTTCATGTTCCACGAGTCTGGCGTGTTTATTTAGCGATTGAACTCGATTTTCGCCAAAAATATCGTGCTTGTTTTGGGTCGATCGGAGCCCGATTTTGGCGTAAGCCTCCTACCCTGCCACTTAACTATAAAGGAAACTAAAAGGTCATGAAGACTATTTTTTTCCCAAAAACTACGTGTACGTATTAGTTACAACACCAACTCGTCGCATGTTAAGTTTCATCGATTTTTATTTCCATTTTCTAGCGAATTTTCAGACCTAAACTTTGCCTCAAATGTTCTCTATATTTACCCATGTTATATCACATAAAGGCACACAGTGACCCTGGGTTACCAATGCCTCTCCTTGCGAAATGTAGTACCTTGGATCCCCACCGGGTCCCCACTCCTCCCTTTTTATTTGCCTTCGCAAAACCCAACCTTGTTCCCTGCAGCTGGGTCCTCTCTCTTCACAAAAAAACGGTAGACTGAAAAGAAATAAAACAGCAATGAAATTAAAACAAGTACAATATGTTTGTCCGAAATTTCGGTTTGAAAAACAAACCTTCTACGCGGGCTCTACTTCGAGAAAGTACCCTGGTTACGGCTGGTCACGTGCCTATGCATGCCAACCCAAGCCGCACAGAGGGTGGGTCCTCAACCTAATTTTGTCAACACTCTCTAGGGAGGTGAATGTTGCGCTGCTACACAGACGCTATTTTGAATAGAAAGCAAGTTATTTGTCAGAGATCCTGCCTGACCAGTGCTTTGGCTCTACCTGAACTTCTATGAGTATGAGTTTTTTATTTTTATTTTTAAAATAATACATCTTAATATTTCATGCTGTGCCAAGAATTTGTATGATGTACCCTATATTGTCAGGAAGCCTATAGTTCATGAGCCCCCGGATTCTACATAGGCTTCCTTACCATTACCACCTTTAAAATTGTTAAGTTATCGTCTTTAAGTTATTAGAAATTTTCTAATGTATTACGTTATTTTATTTTTTCTTTCTTATCTTTAGCGTGGTTTATGGAAAAAAATAATTGGAAAATGGAAATGTTGGTTGAGAGGGAACTTTGCTTATGTTTCACTGCTTTTTTTTTTAAATAGCCGTCAACAACCCGTGCTTCGGGTTAATTTAATCAGTTTTTCATACCAAAAAGAATTAAATAACCGTAAAATTATCGATGGGATAGTTTAACTTGGAGCTACTTTCTTGACCGAAAATTGGATTTACCACCAAACAGTTTCAAAACAAAAGCCGCTGCATTTTGCAAACGTGCGACCGGTGTATCGGTGTCGTTGTTGTCAAGTTGTTTATAACATTTTATACTGCAAAAGAATTGAATGACCACCAAACTTTCGATTGGATGAATTCAATCAAATTCAAAGCTAGTAAACACTGGACGTATCAAACTCTAAACGAATGCATCAATACCTCCGTTTAATATGATTTGGCCGATCGAAAAATATACGCTGACCACTCTATGTGTTCGTGGTTTAATATCTGTTTATATGAAACGAAGAGAATCTATGAGGGTTATGGCCGGTTATTACTTTTGCCCGTCACCAGCCAAAAGTAATTTCGCTATAAGACGCTTTAGACGGCCCAAGAAGGCGGAAAAAAAACACCATACATGAGTTGATTAAGGTTTCATTTAACTTTATTGGGATATTCAGACCGAGTTGTGATTTAGATGTGCAATTTTCAGAGCTTTATTCATAACCATCATAGATTCTCTTCGTTTCATATAAACATATGTTAAACCACAAACACATAGAGTGGTCTGCCTGTGCTTAATCAAGCTTTTTTAGCGCGCAGACGCTGTTGTCAAATTTTTTTTCTTTGCTGCAAGAGAAGGGAATGACCGTCAAATTGTCGACGGGAATAATTAAAACAAATGCAAAACTACCTTTGAAGGCAAACATACGACGTGTTTGACCGTCTAAACGAATGTGTAACCTACGTTGTGATTTCGCCGAATGAAAAATAAAATCAAGTTCATGATCACCTCGCGGTCCATTTGTTGTTGTGGTTTTCAGTACCAAGTTCTTTGCCAAATTTTTTCACCGCCACAAATTCCAAAGACCGTCCAAATGTCGATGGGAAAAATTCAGCCAAATGTGGAGCTAACCTTTTAGCCGAGCATTGAACGCATTGAACTCCAATATCGAACGTGACAATGCCTTTGCTGTGAGCTTTGTCGATCCACAACGGGAGTTTTACAATTCAAATTCCACTCCCTACTGGGCTGAGTAGGTGAGCTCGGAGGAGATGAACTATAACTTTCCAGCCCCCCCCCTCCCCCCCTTCAATCACATCTCTGGAATCTGCTAAAATCCAGCAGACATGTGATGCCATAACCAGGGTATTTTCTCGAAGTAGAGAGTGGACCATGGAAACGAGGTTTCGCAAAGCCTTTACATGCGAACGCGAGAATTGCATCTTGTATACGTATTTAAATGAAATCTGCTGTCCCCTTAGCCAGCAATGTAATTTAATTGATTACTGAACTGAAGAAGATTCCACTGTCCGATCCTTGATACAGAGAACGACATTTATAGAAAACAACTTCCGCTTGATCGCCTCCATTTTGAAACACACAGGTAAGAATTGTAAAATGCGTCATCGTCTGTATTGGTTATGTTTCACGTTACAGTGTATTGGTGTGCTTATCAGCCATAATGTCGGCAGAACCAACACACTGAAGAACAGATTTTTCTACAGCATAAATTGTGTGTAGACTATTGATGTTTATCATGGATCACATTTTAGCACAGTTTTATTATTTGGATTTCTTTGTAAAGTTTTAGCAACTTCAGTTCCATAGCTGTGATTTTACAGTTTCAATTAACCATATATATTGACTAGTCCATCGACAGCTCTATCAGTGAATTCTGTTGTGAGGTCACATACTTTGCCGGAGTATTTCAAGATTCTTCAGGGGGTCGTTGTCATCAGAAATACTTCGGTTGTGACTAACTGCCGTTACTTTGTGTACATTCTATTAACAGGACATGTTCCTAGCTCAAGAAGAGCTCAAACAACTAAGCCTCTCCATGCTGTTTGTAAATTAGAATAACTTGATAAAATATGCCGCTCACTCTGATCTTGTCGCAACTAAAACAAAGAACGCATAAACTATATTGCGTCAAGAATGTTTATTGTGATATTTGCTGGCATATTTTTTTCAAGAGAGACAAAGGATTGGTGATGTTGGGAGTGTGAGATAGGTTATCTATCGGACTTTAAGCTCTGGATATATTTTGTTATTGGCTGCTTCAACGGTCAAATAACGGCCAATAACCCACTTGTGGTCACAAGAAAATTTGGTCCTTGCTGTTAAATGTTGCCTTGTCTATGTTAAAGGAACGCTCTGCCGGTGTAATATAGTTCCGTTTGTCGTTTCGTGGTAACTGAATTACATTGTAATAGTGAGCAAAGTCTGTTGAAAGCACAATTGTACCACTCAAAATATGCAAGTGTCGAGTCTTGCCAGCGGGATGACACTTGGTTGGAAAGGAAAAGAAGTAGCTCTCGTTAGCGAATGGCTGACTAGCCTCCCACGCAGACATTCCTTGGGTTCGTCTCGCAACCTTCCTTCCTTGCCGTTTGCCGTGAACGTCATGCTTTAACCTCTAATATAAACTGAACAGACTCACGTCAGTCCGCATTTGTAGATTTACGAGCTCTTCATCCTTTTCACGGCAAAATAAACTATAGTTTCCCGAAGGGGATTTAAACAGATAATCGTAACTGTCTCACACGCTCGATAAGGTTTCAGTATACCTTCAGGGGTATCTCACGTACAAGCGATGTAGCGCGTCCGGTTTAAACTGTAGATATCTAAACCCCTATATCAAATTAAAGCTCATAGGACTGGCTATCAGACTATACCAAAATTTTTGAAAAAAAAGGAATTGTCGAATTTTTCACGACTTCTAAATACGAGCGCCCGAATCACCTTAAAAAGGCTTTTGAACGTTACATGTCAAAGCGAAAAATTGCTCTTGGAAAAAAAAATTAGAAATAAAAAATTCCCAGACAAATTTTATTTTTTATATGCTAAACTTGTTACTGTCAAAATTTGAGGGCAATAGAACAAATTCCCTTTGACTCATCGCTCTTAAAGTGTCTCCTTCTGGTAAAAAAAATTCTTTCGAGAAAACAGCGTTGAAAAAAATTTCTTGCTTTGCAAACAAACTCGGCCTACAATTAAGAGAAAGAGCAGCATTTCCCAAATGTGAAACATATGAAGGATTGTGCGCTAAAGCTAGGGATTTCAAGCTCATGTGTTTGATTGATTACAAGAATTATTGATGGAACAAGATGCTTTGCAAATGAGCTAAAGGGTGTAAGATTGAGACATTGTAGCGGAGCTCCGGCCGCCAAGCGGAGCACCATAATCATATAGGAAAGAAAAGGAAACCCATGAGTTGATTTTCTCATGGTTATCATTGCTAGCGGCATTGCTCGTGGGCGCGTACGCACGACGGCGACGACGGAGTCGCGCAACATGGCGGCCATACTCCAAATAATAGGTTGACTGAGGCATGCAGCCTTGGTTAACTGTGTACTTCTTTGATATTTCTTGGACATCCCTGTTATGATCAATTGACGCCTGTTAGTATTCGCTGACCAGTATCACGTGATCATATCGCGGGCTCAAGTCTACAACTCGTCTAGGTCACGTATTTTTTGAAGTTTACCGCTGCTGGTTTTAGATTGGATCGCGGGCTCATGTCAGCTTAATTTGTTAGAAACAAGGCCGGATTTTTTGGAAGCCCGTTAACGCTAGCCAAGGATTAAAATATATTCCAATGATAACTTTTTCTTCTGTACAAATGTTTCTTGCTGCTTTATTTTGTGTATATGGTGATTATAAAACTCAAAACAGAAAGTCAAACAATAAACAGAAAACCCCACTGCAAAGTTACAAAACTTAAATCAAAATTCTACGTTTTGCTGGGTTAGCTTTATTGAGCACTGAACAACCCGGAGCTACGCTTTTAGGCTGGCCTAAATCTATATATTATTTTCGTGTGGAGCGGATGATGCAAAGGGATGACTGAAAAATGAAAGCTTAGATGTTGAGAACCTTCAAGAGTCTGTTCCAGACTTAAAGTGCCCCTGTGACAAAAAATAAATTATTTTTTCCTTGGGATTTCAAAACTATGTTAACTAAACACTAAGTGACCCAAGTTTTAATCCTTGATTTAAAAAAGGCACCTGTTTATTTTAACTGGAACTTTCCTATTTAATGATCCGCCATTACTAAATTTAAGTTCTTGAGAGAGCTGGATCGAGGAGAAAATGACGTCAAAGGCTCACTAGTTTAAGAATGCGATGCGTGTGTACGCTGCAGAATTAATATGCAGCACGGGAGTTTTGGGCTTTCACACTTTTAAACTCGCACTTTGCATACATAACAAGCTGCGTTCACACGCAGAAATTTTAAGCTGGTGAGCCTTTGACGTCACTTTTCCCGGATCCAACCCTCTGAGGTCAAATCGGTCAGGTTTGAACGTGAGTGATGGCGGATCGTGAAATCCAAAACTTACAGTCAAAGTAAACGGCCTTTGTATAAAAATAAAAGGTCAGAATTTTGCCAGTCAAGTGTTAAGCAGACACACTTTCAGAATCTTAAGAAAAAAAGGAAGTGATTTTTTTATCACAGGGGCACTTTAAGATTGCCATACAAAAATAGAAAGATAAGGCGCTTATTTAAAAGAGTACTTGCGGTCTGTTCCAAGGTCCTCTATACTAAACTAGTAATAGTTATCACTAAAGCTGCCCCCGCTTTCTTTTATTTCTGCTCAGTGATTGAAAACGATAATATTGAACGTCATTGTATGAACTATAATTTTTTATATAATAACCCAAGTTATTCTCGCATTTTGATTGGTTCTCGCCTATGATCTATTAGAGGACAGATGCACAATTGACGTCATCATTGCAAAGTTTTTCTCTCTGCCGTTTTAAAATGGCGGAAAGTTTTGAGAATTAGGATGATATTTTACGTGACTGGGCAAAAGATAAGGTACAAAAAAAGTCTTGCCGAGGAATTGAACAGGTTTTAGAAGCCAGAAAACGAAAGATAAAGCCGTTTCTTTAAAAAAAAATGATACAGAAATAATTTTCTAGCAGCCTCAGTCGGCAGTTGAGCGCGACTAAACCACGCACAAACTTGGTCTTGGTAAGCCGAGAACCACTCCGTTATCTCGAATTTAACAAACCCAATAAACAAAATGCTTCTGAGATTAATTTATTTAAAAAACTTTTCCCAGTGTCAAAACAACTCTTGACTCACTGATTGATGTCAGGAATGAAGCGTCAAAACATCACTTCTTAAAATTGGTAAAATAAAATACATAACCTTGCTTTCCGATGCGAATGTTCCTGTCCGTTTCATGCCATAGCAATGAGCGCCGTAAGTATAGCTAACCACAGCTTACGGTCAAGAGTATCGCAGCTAAAATGTGTCTCCGACACTATATCAAGCTGATTTGAGAATCACCAACCACAGAAGACAAAAATCTCCACCGTCATTTACGCTCCTTTCATTCAAAACTCAAATCAAATGGCCTCTAGGTTGACCGCAACCACAAGTTTTCCGAGACTATTTTTTCAACTCCTGCAATTTTCAAGCATTTTCTTCAAGATTTGTAGATTTTGAAGTTCAAATCTGCTTTCGCTGTAAGTTTTCATTCCACGAGAAGCGACGCTCGACTTAGGTTTGACAGTAACCTGATTTTTCTCGACCAATCACAATTCTTTGCTACGCATAGCAACTAATGAAACTGCTTCATTTTGAATGTATAGATCACATGATGTTCTTTACTTAATACTCTGACGAAGTGCATTCTGGAAAAAACTATCAAACCTCTGTTGTTCTAGTTTGATACTGAAAGACTTAACCATTTGTCTTGACCATAGTTAATAGAGGGGACTGGTTAGGAAGCCCGGCAAACATCAAAGGGACAAACAGAGATGCCAAGATTTATGTTGGAAAGTCCACGACCCAGCACAATCTTTTGTTTTACGCTCATACACTATGCATGAGTTACGTAACCAACTCGTTTCTATTGGTTAGTTCCTCAGTTCGGAGTAAACAGGTATTGTGTTGATAAGTAAATAAAGATGGTGAATTTTGAGCTCGGTAATTAAATGTGAAATATGAAATAGGATGTGTCGAAAACAAAGACCCTGTGGTCTAAAACGAAGACCCACTGGTCTAAAACGAAGACCCTGTGGTCTAAAACGAAGACCCACTGGTCTAAAACGAAGACCCACTCATCTAAAACGAAGACTCACTGGTCTAAAACGAAGACCCACTACCCGAAAGCTTTTTTTCTTCAGGGAAAGACTTTACACTAAGCTAATGCATAACATACAATGTCATGCGTGACAAACTGCGTAACGCAATTTAATTCCTACAGTATGGAAATATACGAATAAGTAGAGATTTTCGTAAATGCTGTCGTCGCTAATATTCTATTTTTCATATGAGAACATTTAGATGAGGTGACTTGAAAGGAAAAGCAAAGACAGGCCAACACGGACTCCCAACGTGGTTTTTGTGGTTGCGTCGCATGATCAGAGCCTTCAAATTATACTTTTGCTCTTACAAGCATGTCCTTTAGAGATTTACCTCTTTTGTAAGATATGATCGGAGGATTTGTAAACATTGTTTTCAGCAGAGGCTGGTTTTCAATGAAACTCCAGTTTTCCATCACGATTTGTTTAAGTTTTTTTACCGCAGGGTGGTATGTAGTGACAAAAGGCAATATTCTCTCTGCAGTTTTATGCTTGTGCGGTTTAAGAGCCGATTGTCTTGAGTCAAAGGTGACCTCTGAAAGCGAACTTTTAATTTCTTAGGATACCCACGTGCTTCGAGGCGTCGTTTAAAGTTTGCAAGGCACTCTTCAAATGTTGTTTTTGAAGAGTTTGTTCTAAGCAGTCTTATTGCTTCGCCTTTGATAAAGCCTCTTTTTACCCCTGGAGGGTGGCACGAGCTAAAATGGGTATATTGAAAGGTTTCCGTAGGCTTGTAGTGAGTTTTGATGTCTAGGATGGATTCCTTTATGAATCTTTCTCCTTTGAACACCACTGTATCCAAGAAAGTTATTTCTACACTACAGACATTTAGAACGAAATAAGTTTTCAGCTTTACAGATTAACAAGGGTGATTATGATGCACTCATGAGCTTGAGTGCAAAGGCCAGATCAGACTTGCACTGGTGGGTGACCAACGTGAATACAGCATTTAAAAATATAATGCACACCAACCCTGACTTAACCCTCACTACTGATGCCTCTAACACAGGGTGGGAGGCAGCGTGTGAAGGACAGCAGACTGGAGGGCTTTGGAGTGCTAACGAATACTGTTTCCACATCAATTATTTAGAAATGAAAGCAGTTTTGTTTGGCCTGCAATCTTTGTGCAGTGACTTAACAGATAAACACATAAGGATCCAGTCAGATAACACTACTACAGTGTCGTACATCAATGCTATGGGGGGCATTAAGTCGAATGACTGCAATGACATGGCATTGCAGATTTGACAGTGGGCTAATAGCAGGAATATTTGGCTTAGCTCATGCCACCTCCCAGGCGTTAATAACGTAGTTGCCGATCAAGAATCCAGGAATTTTGATGGCTCCACAGAGTGGTCCCTAAATATGAAAGTGTTTGAAGATATCAGCAATATATGGGATCCTTTCCAAATTGACCTATTTGCTTCCAGGTTAAATTATAAGGTTCAGGACTATGTTTCATGGAAGCCGGATCCTGGAGCGAAGTTTGTGAACGTTTTTCATATGAATTGGGCTAACTCATATTTTTACTGTTTTCCTCCATTCAGTGTAATTGCCTCATGCCTGCAGAAAATAGAATTCCACGAGGCAACAGGAGTGTTACTGATTCCTCTTTGGCAAACCCAGCCATGGTTCACAACATTGTTACACCTTCTGATAGACAGACCTCTCCTTCTTCCCCAATCCACCAATCTACTAACACAACCTCACAGCGGTGCTCTACACCCCTTGCGAAAGCGACTTCGCCTGTTGGCTTGCAGAGTCTCGGGCAAGGCTTCCTCCAGAACAACATTTCAGGGAAAGCTACAGAAATTATCCTACACTCCTGGTCAGTTGGAACACAGAACCAATACCAACCATACCTCAGGCGATGGTTTGAGTTTTGTGGTGAACAACAAGCTTCTCCCTGTAGCCCATCTGTGACTTCTTTAAAAAAAATAAGAACAAAATTGTCTTTTACGAAGTTGTTTCACTTCCACCATTCTCCTGCTTTTGCGGATTTGAAAAGATAATATAATATAATAATATACATTTCGCAACTTCTGTCAGTGTGGGGGATCAGTTACTTGGGAGAAAGTCTTATTAGGATCGCGTGACGTCCTCAGGGTGAAGCTGAGCGGTCCTTTTCGCTCATGAAACGGATCAAGACCTGCACCAGATCAACGATGTTTGAAGAGCGCTTCTCAGACCTTGCTGTAATTGCGATGCATTACCCTGAGAGATTCGAGGTAGACGAGATCTGCGAGGCTTTTGTAAAAGCCCATCCAAGAAGACTTTTTCAGGCTTCGTTGTTTGATTAATGAGGTATGCTAATGCAGTAGAAAAACGACAACAACTGCTGGACAGTTCAATCATACATTATTATTTTTTAATTTCTGTCTGAGAAATAAGATTAATCCCAGATTTTATATCATGCCTTCACAAAATCTAAACATCATATTTTTGGGGGACAGGTATGGGTAGGACAGGTATCATTTTCTCTTGGTATGACACTGGAACTGTTAAGAGCTCACGCCAGAGGCATGGGGCCATCACTCGCCTTCTGCCATTGGCGATAAAAGTGTACTACAATAATGTACAAACGGGCCGCCGCAAGGGTTTCAATGAAAGCCGGTTACCGGCGGTTTACTGCCGCCTGTCATGCCTCTTACAGCCGTCTATTCACAGTTTGTAATTCTTAGTCTCTCTTCTACTAGAACTAAACTAATAAGTAATGCAAGAAAGCAACGGAAGATTTCTAGAACGGAAGACCACGTCAAAAAAAACACTCTTTCCAACCTTGAAATACAGGCTACAACAACACGCCTTTTGATGCCCAGAATGCTGGAAATTGCATTTCCGAGCTTCTAGATTTCAAATTTTTATGGGGGGGGCATGCCCCCAGACCCCCCTAGTTGGAAGGGGCCTTACGGCCCCTTCTAAATCACCGACATCTCTACAACCCCCCCTTTCAGAAAATCCTGGATCCGCCCCTGGGTTTAACGTACACCACACTTAATACAGCCAGAAGTGCTACACCTATTGGGAGTCACCCGATAGTATCAAGATTCATAAAAGGGATCTATAAATGTACACCACCTATGCCTCGATATCAATCCACTTGGGATGTGAAGCCAGTTTTGTCATATCTTTCAGGATTAAGCCCTATGGAGAAATTAGATCTCAAGACACTGACTCTGAAAGTAACAATGCTAGTTGCCTTGGTCTCAGCACAGAGGAGCCAGACTTTGCATATGCTTAATATTAACTTCATGAAAGATACATCTTTATGTTTTGAGTTTGTTTTACCCGCTCACATTAAACAAAGTAGGCTTGGCTATCGGCCAAAGCCTGTTATGTTGCATGCATACCCTCATGACAAGTCCCTCTGTGTTTATTCATACCTGACGGAATACGTTAAACGAACGCAGCCCTTGAGAGGGAATGAAACTCAGCTATTTCTTAGCTTCACCAGACCACACAAAGCCATTTCAAAGAAAACTTTGTCAAGATGGATGCGAACTATTATGTCCTCTGCTGGAATTGATGTTGCATCATTCAAACCACACAGCACTCGGTCTGCCTCCACTTCCAAAGCCAAGGCAGCATGTATTCCAATGGACGACTTTTTGCGCACGGCAGGGTGGTCCTCGTCTAGATCATTTGATCGTTTCTACGATAAACCAGTCCAATCCACCACCTTTGCATCAGCAGTACTACATATTGAGTAACTTCTAACGAAGTCCTGTCCCTTAATGCGGACTTGTTTTTTTCCCGGGAGGAGAAATCTCCCGATTATTTGTACACACATTTTTTATCTGGCCAGTATGAAATTTGAGGCCAGTTATATTAGGGTTAGTTGTTATATGGAACATCCCACTGTTTGTATTGTTGTAGATTTGTTATAATGAGCGTTACTGTTTCTTACTTCCATTAAAGGAAGTTCTTATATTACTGTATCCTGTAGTCTATTTGTCCTCATGTGACTGTCTTGTCTTTGAAATCTCATGGGATCCCTGGGCAGTGATGACGAGATAGAATTAAAAAATTAAACGAGACTTATAAGTTGAAGTTTGATTGGAATTCTATCGAATCATCAAACTGCACCAAGGGATCACATGCCCACCGCAGCATGTTCACTTCACGTTTTACCCTCCCAGACTGGGTATGTTTTGAGGACTTTTATTTTCTTTTACCCTGGTGTCAATTGCGACACTCACATTCGGCTGTGAACACTGATTATGCGCATGCGCCTAGCGGCCGCTCCTGTGTGACAAATGCCACTTAACGGACGGGGCACAGTCAAAAATTTCCGTTAAACGGTGCCGTAGTTCGTTGGATGGTCACACGATACGCCGGAAAGTTGAAACCTCCAGCAGTGAAGCAAAAATCATTCGAATTGGAGCGGAAAGTTTTAAGATTTTTCCAAGCCGACCGCAAAAGGGGACCAATGGACTATCCTTCTTTGCATTGAAGAGAAGAATTGAGCAGCAGATTCGAATTTCGGCGAAAGAACGGCCTCGCGGTTCAGGTCTTTCGAAACAGCAGTGTCCAGCCTTGACTTCGTCTATAGAAAGCTACGAGAAACACCTGAAAACCCCCCAAAAACGACGAAACAGGCCCAATGGACAACAGAAATCAAGCAAGGTGAGTTTATTTACTTAATTTCATTCACAAAAGTAACATTTTATTTCATTGCGCGATTTTACCCTTCGTTATTATAAATTTCATACAATGCCTTGTAGAGCGCTCAAATTCTCAACGGCCCAATGTGTAACACAACACCGGGCACTTAAGTCAGTCACGTCTCAATCGATACGCGTACATAAATCATTAATATTTGATCGGTTCCTCGAATCGTGAGTTTGGGACGCCTGTGGGCAAAGCAGTATTCGAAAAGCGCATGTCTGTTTTAAGTATTTGGACGGGATATCGGCTAAAAATGAGAAGAAAAAGGAAAAGGGTTGTTTTGAAGAATCGAGAAATGTCGATATCTAGGGACAACAATCATCAAATGTTGTACAAGTGTAACGAATACCGTTCATTGTTGTGATTGCGTGACCGTCAATACCTCTTTGTTTTATGTGACATACCAATTAGTTGTCGGCATTACCTTTCATTCAACACACGTGTAAGTTGAGAGCGCATGTAGAGAAGGGATTGATTGAAGGAGGAAAAGGGTTGTTCTGAAGAATCGTGAAATGTCAATATTTAGGGACAACAATCATCAAAGGTTGTACAAGAATATTAATCTCCATAATGACATTGAATGGAATCCGGAACCAGTATACGTGAATGGGTTAACCTTGTCATAACTGTTAAGGGTCCAACGAGTATTGCCACCTCCAAGGGCTTTTAATTAAGTCACAAGAAAAAAACTCCTGCACGCCTTTCGTGCCTATGTTAAATCAAGCCGGGGCTTGTAACCAAGCGACCTCGTTCACAGGACCTTTTCCCTGGTAGCTTGGGGGCGGGAAAAAATTAACAAAAAATCAATGTGGGAAGTTAAAAAAAAAATCAAGATTTCTGTCCACGGGACATGGCATCGTGCCGTCTTGCGACTGTAGGGCGCGTGAAACTATAATCGCGTAATGCAACCTTGTTCTTTGAGGAACCTTACCAGTTGATTAAATTTGCTCAATAGGTCTATTCAAACCATATTTGGCAGAGAACATTTCCCTTCAAAGCTCTAATTTCCGTATTTTTGGACTTGCAACCACCGTGGCCTTCTTCGCTAACGAAGCTCAATTAACTCAGATTGCCGTGTTTTTCCGGGCATGTTCTCTCCAAAACGAAGTTGGTGACCTCCCATTTTTTTGCATTTCTGACATCACTAACTCATCATCTTTCAATGGAAAATTAAAAAAAAAAAATCAATTAATTAAAATTGCTACACAAAATCGTTATGTAGACTTTTGTAATATGCCAAAGTTTTAGCTTCAACGACCTTTTTTCAGCCGAGTTCTGGATATCAGCCCCTCGGGGGTCCTCAGAGGCTGATTTCCGATGCAATTTTGGCCACTTTACAATCTCTCTTTTAGCAATGTACAATTAACTTCAGACAAAAACAAAACCATCTTAGTAATCCCCTATCCGTAGGCTTTTATGGGTAAAACCATTGGCTCACAGAAATTTTTCGTTTGGCTGTGGCTGTTATCACAACTTGGTCCTATTTGAAGCATATGGGAAGCAATCGGAAATAACCTGTTTTTGAGACCTTATATTTTCCATGCCCATGTTTTATATCATGAAGTCTTAATATCCCTGCAAAGTTCAGCCCTTGGTTTAGTAAGATTTCGACTTGGCGAGCAAAACGGACCGTCTTAGACGTCCCCAACCTGTAATACCTAGGCCGTTTGCACAGGAGGACTGGGTATGAATAAATATTCTGTATATAACATTATCTACATTATCAGGTTCTCATTGCCTCCTAAGACCTTGCAGCTCCCCCTTATTTTTAAGAACGAAGAGCATACATTTCACCTTCTGCTAACAAGGGGCACCATGCAAACTTTCAAAAAGGTTAATGGTTTTAGACCAACGTTAACATTGATTTGCTTTATCATATATTAAGGTCCGGCTGTCACACTCACATCTACATTTTTCTAATGGATGACGTAGACGAGATTCTTCAAGTCCTCTTTATCGGTATTGCCGTGGCATCGGTTTTGCTTCAAACAGGTCGATTCATTAAGGCCATTGAGCTGTTCAGTGAATGTTTGGTTCTTCTGAAGAAGTATTCCTTGAAATTGAAAAAATACAAACTGAACGAACTTTTCGCCCTGGTCTATGACCGGCTAGTTAATCTTTACTGCTTTGTAAGTGACTACAAAAATGCTATCCACAGTGGCGAGGAAGCGCTTTGTCTATTCCGCGAAAATGGCGATTATGGCGGTGAAGCTGTATGGCTCAACAAAATGGGAGATGTACACCTATTTTTCGGGGAGGACGGAAAAGCCATAGAAAGTCTCGAGAAAGCACTAGAGCACTACCTTAACGAGGTGTCAAGGCTTAAGGAACGGAAACATTTGAAAGGAATCGTTGCAACCCTTCTTTGTAACCTAGGAGTGTATTCAATGTCCTTATTCGAATTCACCAATGCCAGAGACTTTTTTGAGCAGGCTCTGCCAATCTGGGAAGAAATTGGTGATAAAAAGGAACAAGAAACAACACTAAGCTTTTTATCGGAACTTAACTGCCTGGTCAGCGATAGTAAAAAAGCCCGCCACAACGAGGAACAAGCAATCCCTATAAACCAAACTGGTGGTAGCGAAAGCGGAGTTGCATTGCCGATTGGAAAAATTGACGATGTGTCTCAGTCGACTGGCGAAGTGGTGGAAGCCAAAGAAAGCTACGAGGAGGCAGTCTCGTATTTCTTTAATGATATTATGAGAGTTTATAAAGTCCTATTTCTTGAGCAAAGAGAAAATTTTGAAAGATTACTATTGGAAGCAAACACGCATGGGAAAGAAATTACAGCAGGATTTCTTCATCGATTAGGTAGAGTATCTTTGTCACGTTTCGAACACTCAAAAGCTAACAACTATTTAGAAAGAGCTCGTGCAGTCTTTAAGGAAACTGGAAATAGAAAGTACGAACTAAATGTGCTCATCGATCTCGGCAATCTGTATAAGGAAAATGAAGAATACGAACGGGCAAAAGTTTGTTATGAAGAGTCGTTGGTTATCGCAGAAGCCGTGGGTGGGACGTATGAGAAAGGGGTGGCATACGGCAAACTCGGAACGTTATGCAACATCTTCGGTGAATATGCCAAAGCCAAAGAATTACATAGGAAGGCTCTTGAAATCAGTGTGAGACTCGCAGACAAAAAAAGGGGAAATCGTGGATCACCTAAATTTTGCTAAGGTCCACATTAATTTGAGCGAATACGACCAAGCTCGGGAATGCTATCAGAAGGCACTGGAGATAAGTAAAGAAATTGGTAGTCAAGCAGCAGAGGCCTCGACATGCTTCGATCTGGGAGTTTTTTCACGCAGTCTGAGTGACTACGAAAATGCAGGCTTCTACTTGAAAAGGTCACTTGAAATATACAGGAAAATTGGTGACATGAACAATGAGGGATCAGCAATTTGTCAACTTGGATACTTGTACTATTTAGTAGGTAGATACCACGAGGCAATAGAATGTTACGAAAGAAACCTTGCTATTAGTGAAATCATTGGCGATAGACGAGGAGCAGGGACAGCACAATGTGACCTTGGAACTGCATATCAATCTCTTGGAGACTATGGCAAAGCAAAGAAATGTCATCTACAAGCACTTGCTTTCAGTATAGAAACAAATCACGTCACAGGGCAGGCAATAGACTACGGCAATCTCGGGACTGTCTACCAGCATCTTGGTGATTATGAGGCGGCATGTGAGCACCACAAAAAGGCACTGGAAATTAAGATTCGAATTAATCACAAGGAAGGGCTATCTGCAGAATACCTTAACCTGGGAGTTGCTTTTCAGCATCTTGGGGAATATGTGAAGGCCAATAAATGTTGCCAAAATGGCCTTGCCATCGCTAAAGAAATTGGCGACAGAAGGGATATATAGAGCAAGCTATTGGTGAACACAGAAGAGCGATAGGGCACTATGAAGAGGCTCTCCAAATCAGCAAAGAGGTCAACGACATCAGGCTGGAAGGAACAACGAATGGCAACCTTGGAACTGTTTATCAATCTCTTGGTGGCTTAACTACGGCCAAGAAGTATTTAGAAAAGTCATTGGCAATTGCAAAGCAAATTGGAAGCAAAGATACAGAGGGCACTGTTCTCGATAACCTTGGTAAATTGCATCATACACTGGGTGAATACGCTGAGGCAAGGGAATGTTACGAGATGTCACTTGCACTCTCAATAGAAACTTGTGACCAAAAGCAAGAGATGACAACGAACAACAACCTAGGGATGTTGCACGTGTCCGATAATGAATTGCAGAAAGCATCCGGATATTTCCAAAGGGCACTTCAGATCTCTGAACAGATTGGAGACGTGCAAGGGAAAATGGTGAGCTATTGCCATTTAGTAGGGGTATATATGGTATCAGGTCAAGATTTGCCAAAAACCGTAAAATATCTCTCAGCGTGCATCAAATCCCTTGAAGAAATGCGACTATTAGTAGGAGAGAGCGAGTATTACAAGATAGCCCTTGCTAACGAAAATGCTGCTTCGTATGGATTAATGGTTGTAGCGTTTTTGAAACTGGGAAGCACTGAAATGGCTTTGAACATATCAGAACTTGCACGTGCCAGATCACTGGCAGAGTCAATGGCAACTCAATATTCCGTCGAACAGTTGCCAGGTTTTAATCCCAATCGATGGATAGAGTTCGGGAATGTCATTCAAAGAAAATCCTGTACAGGTCTATCATTTTGTTTTGTACACGCACATCTTCTCTGCTGGGTTTTAAAGACTGGCAAGGTAGAAGTTGTGACAAATAAAGGTCTTACGACAGACATCAGACCCCAGGGCGCGTCCATACAATACTGGCTGGAAACTTTGGCGGATCAGTCCTACAGAAACTTTTTGCGTTTGCAGGGAGAACAGTGTGAAGATCGTTCTTTGTTTCTGTGGAGTGAAAATGCTGAGGCAAGATCCCCAACACAAGTTGAAGAACCTCCCACCACTTCTCAGGTTGAAGAGAACAAGGAAGAAGGTCATAGGGATCCGCCAGCCCTTAGAGATTTATATAACATCATTATTACCCCAGTGCTTGAATTTTTTAAAGGATCTGAGATGATCATCGTTCCGGATCGTTCTTTGTACAGAATTCCATTTGCAGCGTTAAAGGACGAGGATGGTGAATATCTCTCTGAAAAGTTCAGGATTCGTGTCATTCCTTCCTTGACGATTCTCAAGCTGATCCAAGACAGCCCACCAAACTATCACAGTCAGAAAGGTGTCCTGATAGTGGGGGATCCTGATGTTGGCATAGTAAAGTACCAGGGGAAACAAGTTCAATTTACTCGACTGCCATTTGCCAAACAAGAAACAGAGATGATTGGTGGACTGTTGAATGTTCATCCTCTAACTGGAAAACAAGCGACCAAGCAAACGGTGCTTCAGAGAATACACTCTGTGGCTCTAATTCATATTGCTGCACACGGTGACGCAAACAGAGGCGATATCGCATTAGCCCCTTCTAACAACGAGAAAGATAACTTCTTGCTGACAATGTCTGACATCTCAAAAGTTCAACTGCGAGCCAAATTGGTGGTACTCAGCTGTTGTCACAGCGGACGCGGCCAAATCAAATCTGAAGGCGTTGTTGGAATTGCTCGAGCCTTCTTAGGATCTGGTGCGCGCTCAGTATTGGTGTCTCTGTGGGCTGTGGACGACGAAGCAACGATGCAGTTCATGAAGCAATTCTATGGGCAATTGGTTCGTGGAAAAAGTTCCAGTGAATCTCTTCACGAGACCATGAAATGGATGAGAGAGAACCCAAGATACCGTGAAGTGAGAAAGTGGGCACCATTCATGCTGATTGGAGATGATGTGTCTTTTGATTTTGCAGACTCGAAGTATGTTGACTAGTGTCTCATTGCAAAGAATCAAACATGAACACTGACTTTGTGAAGCAGATAGGTTATATTGAAAATATGGAAAAGAGCTATTGAAATCCTCTTTAGACGCATCATTAAGCTACACAAGGTACGATCAGGTACTAAAGCATTTTTTTAAATTTCTTTCCAGCATGAAAAAGACCAAAGGAAAATGCAAATCTCACAAGAGAGACTGAGTGATCCTTTTCTGAAATAAGGATTTCAAAGAGAAACAGAAGACTCTTAAGCTTATAATTGTCTTGTACATAGCCCTTGCATTTTTGGTGTGAAGGAACTTCAAGGCTTCGTTACCATTTCCAAGACTCCTTATTGTGGACATTCCGAGGGTTTGATAGAGCTTATATTTTTTACCGTTTTCGTATCGTTTGTTTCAGCACGCTAAACCTAGGATTACACATCTTGTTAAAGCACATTTTTCGCGATTGTTTATGCATTTGTCTCTTCATGTAACGAATCTCGCAGTCTGGGTAGCTAATAAGATTTCACCCAAGAGGCTTTTTTAACTTCATTTAAGGTTACCGTATTCTTTAGAGGTGTCTCACGATGATGTAGAGCGTCCGGTTCAAACTGTAGATACCTATATCATTACATTAAATTTAAGCTTTATGAGCTACCTATCAAACTATACCAACAAGTTTGAAATAAGATGAATAGTCGAATTTTTTATGACCTCGGAATCCGAGGGTCTGAATCATCTTTTCATAGCTACAAGTCAAAGTGAATTTTCCTTGAGTTCGCTTATTTAATTTGTCGCTCAGTTTCCGGATCCAATAGTGCAAAGTGCTAAAATAACCTGTTTGCAATTTGCCATATTCAATTTTAGTGAAGAGCTACAGAACACTTTCGCAGTAGGAATTAAAAAAATATGGAGTGATAGTAGAAAATTCGCTCTCCGAGAAAAATTAGTTGGAAATAAAATATTCGCAGACGGGCTCTTGTTGTTTATATGTTAAACTGAGTACTGTCCAAATTTTAGCGGAAACGAACAAATACCTTTCAAAATAGCTTTCAAAAGGGACCAAAGAGATGATTTGGAGGTTCATATTAAGAGGTATAGTGTGATAGCTAGCTCTATAAGCTTTAATTTGATGTGAGAGTTTAGGTATCTACTTAACCTCCTTTGGACTGGAGACACCTCTAAATTATATTAAAGGTGCTCTAAAAGTATAGGTAACCTTGACCTCAAAAAATCGGGGCTTGTTAGTCGCCTAGCTTAAACAACTAATGCAACAAACTGTCTCTATACAAACATAGCTCAAGGAGGTACAGAAAATTGTGTTGTTTAGCAATTCGTGTTTGTATCTACGACAAGCACGGTGACTAGATACGGAAAAGTTGGCGTTTTCGAAGAGGACGCACCAGAACTGCAGCAACAAACTTAATTCTGATCTAGAAACGTGTGTTTTGTTGGGGGATGAAAGCTCTTTCACCACCAAAATTAGTTCTCAAAGCTGTAACTTGGAGGAGTTGAATAATTAACTCTATTTAACACTCTACTTGTACACTAATGCAAATGTTGTGATCTGATTAGCTAAGCCATTGCACACTATCAGCCATTAGTGTGCAGTGGCTGGAGGACGTCTACAACATGGCGACGATTTTTCTTTCTCCAAAGCTTTGAAGGAAACTTTTGATGCACATGGATAATTTAATTCCTGAGAAGACTAAACGAAGGACATTTACGGTTTCTTGACTTTAAAAAAAAGTTGAGATTATTGAAAAGACTAATCTGCCCGCGCACACAACTTCAACTTTAAATGACAATTCAATCCGAGCGATCTTTTTAAGGCGCAAACTTAAATAATTCCTCAAGAAATAATTGGAAACCGTTATTTCAAGTAAATTTTAATAAGAATCCTAGTAAAACAATTAGACTATTCGCTCTTGATTTCTATGAGGTGATTGTTGATTTGGCCTTCGGCCTCATCAGCTATCACCTCATAGAAATCGAGAGCAAATAATCTAATTGTTATATAAAATATAAGTCTCCATTGTATTTTCTTCTTTCAATTAGAGCTTTGACTGGCTGTCGGTTAGCCCTTATTGAGAGGGTTTCGTAATGAGAGGATTGCAATTTTATGCAATTCTGATATTCTCTAGGCTCGATTACCAGTCGCTGTCCGGGAAAGGAGTCCCGCGCTCCTCCCCCGAGGAGGGTTGACCAGGCACGAGAGAGCGGCGGAAATCGAGCCTAGATATTCTCCTTCAGAAGCAACCTCGGTCCCAGGAAAAGGCCCTGGGAACGAGGTTGCTTCAGAAGCCCTTTTTAAAAGTGTCAGGACATATGTAAATACCAAGAAATAACAACTTCCAGTTTTAAACCACGTTTATTTTCTTCATACCATCTTTTTAAAGGATTACAATTTTATGCAATACCGATATTCTCCTTCAGAAGCCCTTTTTAACAATTTCCATGCAGTTTTAAACCACGTTAATTTTCTTAATACCATATACGTTAATTAAAATTCTGTGGTTTTAGCCTGAAATAAATTTGATTCACTTTATTCTTGGGTCTCACACTTCGTACCAGAGTAGCCAGCTGGACACACGCAGTAGTGATTAAATATCGCATCCTGGTCGAAATCGTTTTTCTTGCATTGTCCTCCGTTTTGACAAGCTTGTTGAATCGCTTCCTCTGGGCTGCAATCTGTGACACAAATCAGTGAAAGATAGATTTGTGAACGAACTTTTTTTTTCTTTTTTTAGAGAACTTTTACGTGATACATTTTATTAACACAGCTAGAATAGTGACGGTTTTTTAAAGGCTTTATTAGGTTTCAATTATCTTTTACATAATCACGTAAAAAAGAACCAAAAACACGCTGTCCTAAGAAAAAAAAAATACAATGTAATAAACGAAGGTAAAATACCCAAAGGGGCAGTCTTGAACGAGATCAAACTGATCCATTCAAGGTGTCGCCCAAGTAAAAAGCTAAAAATTACATAATTATATCAGCATATATGAATTTTAAAAAGGAAATTTTAGAGTGAGCTATCAACGATGGCACATGGGCAAGATCTTACAAGTGACCAAGTGAACGGGAGTTCCAAGTCAAATACTGTTCGCAAAAGGCTTGTCAGAATTTGTTTTGTAAAGTTTTAAGAAGATCGATAATTCAATAGGGTTTTGGTCCTATTAAAATGAGAAGCCTGAAATGTGGAAGTCTTGCTATTTTAGTTGAAGGAATTGCTTAGCCTAGCATGGCCATGAGTTACTAAGAAAACGAAGTTACCATCATCTTCGAATTGGCAGTGCCATCCAGAGAATCCTTTTGCACAGTGGCAGAAGAAATCGTACGTTCCATCACCCCAGTCAAGCTTTTGACACGTTCCTCCGTTCATGCAGTTTTGTTCGGTCGCTTCTGACTCAGTACAATCTGCGAAATATATGAAAAGGATTCCATAACCTTGTTCAATAAGCCAGATCTTTTTGCTTTTCATTCATAGCTGCCATGCATCTCTAAACGATTTCACGCCATAGTAATTTAACTTACACATCTTAGGAACAAGATTCCAAGTTTGGTCTTATAGCTTGGGTGATTTTAGTCAATATATCCGGGCAATCAAATCCAGCGCGGGCACCTCGTGCCTCCATCTCCCTCCCCCCGTTGGGTTGATTAGGATTACGACTGTCATGAAACAAAGCCCAAAATAATCGGGTGTTTTCATTTTATATATATATATTGATATGGATAACTGAGGTAGCAAAAGTCCTTACCGATCATGATGAATGCTAGGTCTATAGCAAATCAGTCGGCTCCCAGGCAATTCTTAGAAAGTCCGGCCTAGATAACTGCGGATTTGCAAAATCTAACAAAACAAACCTCGCCATTTCTTTGTTTATCCAATGAAGCTGAGGAGTGGCCTTGGACACAGAGGCAAGGTGGAAGCAAACAATTTTTTTTTTCATTTATCTATTTTTTTTTTACTTTTTTACATTAGCAGAACTGAAAACATTTGTAAGGGAAAATTTTATTTCCACGATGAATTATCTTTTACAATAAATATGACAAAAAATTGTGAAAAAAATAGTTCGTGACAAGTCTGACGCGGCTTTTGGAGTGAAAATTACTGAAAGTTTTTGAAAAGTGAAAGAACAAACTAAATGTGCGTTGCCCTACCTTGAGTGCCAAATGAAAAATCACGGTGCGTCTTGGTCGGTTTTGATCCTAAAAAGATATAAAGTTTGAGATTTTAAGATGAAATGCACTATATTTAGAATTGTGATTATGTAAAATCGTTAGTTTTGCTTTAGTTTATGAGTTAATGTTTCAGGGCTTTACATTTCATGTTTTAAAGAACACAAAACAACTATTCACATTATATAGCAGATTTAATGAGCTCTACAGAATATGACTGAAGCATTCAAGTTGTTCCCAACAAGCTAAGATTAAAAGCTACATTCTCATTCAGTAGATAGTTGTATTGGCATTTGATGCATCTAGGCCAACACGTGTAACTTTACAACAGAGGCTAAAAAACACTCATTACTAGCTATGTTATGGCTCATTCCCGTCCAAAAGGTCGTTAAATTTTTGACAGATTCTTCCGTAAGATATTGTTAGTGACCAAACGGAGAAAAACAAATAATCGATATCTGATAACTGAATATGAATCTGCAAGAATTGTGAAGATGCCCCTAGACATTTGTATTAAAAGTTACAGGACGACATACCAATTTTTCTGCCTTCACCAACACAAACCATCACCACAGCAAAGCACAAGACCACAGCAACCTTCATTCTTAAAAATTTGTCGGTTTTTGGAAAAATGCCTCTTCTTCACGAGCTTGCGTCCCTTTGATGTTTGTGTTTAACGATATCTTCTGGAGAATTTATTGGAACATCTAATCAATTATAGATATCTGACTAGTTAGATAATGTAGCTTCTACTCGTGTTCTTGTCCATTGAAGCATACCATAGGCCAACCATCTTTCGTTCTGTGTCCCTCCATTAGTACTAATGTATGGCCCGAGGTATTAAGCTTCCATTAGCTCATCAATGGACGTTTTTGAATTGGCTATAAGGCGGCCTTTTTTAATTCTATTTTTTCATGGAAACAATAGTGTACAAAATTGCCGCTGTAGCGCCAAAAAGGTCCATTTTTATTGCTTCAGTTTCATATTCTTATAATTTGAACCAATCACCTTCCATTCTAGCTACTTCTCTAGCTAGTACTCCTGTTTGGCCATTATTGTGTGATAAAACAGCTCATTAAGCCTCAAGTATTAATAATTATGGAATCCGCCATGTATATAGACTATGCTTGTTACCCTATAGGGTGGTCTTTCTGTCCATAGGGACCCTTGGACCAGGCTTCTCTTTAACAGCAAAATTGTGGAATTTACTTTAAGCATGGGAAATGTTTCGATGAAATGAATTGATATTGTCTTGCACCATATATTCTCTGTAGACAATAAAATATTTTCAGTTGAAAAACATCATTTTTACAGACGTCTGTATGGCTGGGGGAAAGAACTGCCACCTACCGGCTGCCAGCCATCTGTTTCTCGTTCCCCAAGGCGTGGTTGCATTTTGTCGAAAGGCGGGAAACAAGGAGTACATCACTCCAACCATGGGAGGGAAATCTGGGCACGAGTCTGGCAAGCGTACAAACGTCTTCTTAACAGTTTCCTTCTACACAATTTTGAATGGTCTTTCTAGTTCTCATGGACATGAATTTTCAAATTGATAACCGTTTAACTCACCCTGCTGTAGTTTTATCGACCACTCAACCAAATCTGAAAGTATCGTTCTCGATGCTGTTACTGGGAACTTGAGGAATTTTTAAGATTTTTCAGGCCACTATTTCACCCCTCTCCCCCCTTCAATCAATACCATTTGCTAAATGCGTTAGATTATACATAGAGCGTGTTTCCGTGAATGGCGACAAACCATGGACAAGTTCACTTTAATCAAAACGTTTAATTCACGATGGGCCATGAGAACACCTTACAGTGATAACATGCCATTACATCGGTAGAATTATCAAAGAAAACACAAACAGTTTAAACTAAAACTGATCTAAAACCCAAGGAAAACTCATGCGTAACTTAGGTTTTCACTCGGTGGCGTCGTGGTCACCTCCACGCATGCGTGAAACTAAGTAGTAGTATTCCATTTCGTAGTACTGCATTAATCAACCAAAGCTGGATACAAAATTGACATACGTACAAAAAACTGGGGTTTTTTTGCACTCGAAGTTTAAGAAACTAAGACAAGGTAGATGAAAATTAGCAAGGCTGATTACACAGTGTAGGGATATATTTGTAAATCAGCCTTGCTAATTTTCGTCTATTATTCAAGTTATAGCTGCTTAGATGCTCTTCAGCGAGAGTATCCGGTACTTCTTTTTTGTCACTGTGGTCCTTGCAAAAATTAACGTCTAACTCAAGGTAGCACGAGATAAGGAAAGGAACTACTATAGAAGAACTATGAAAGGCGCGGTGGCCTCAGTACACTCAGGGAACTCGTCTCCGGAGCGATCGATCTTAGGGTTCCTGCTCTGGCCAGCCGGGAACATCGTGTTCTGTTCTTGGGCAAGATACGTAACTCTCACAGTGCCTCTCTCCACCCCAGGTGTATAGATTGGTACCGGCGATGGACAAGCATCCCCTCCGGGGAAGTAGAAGTACTCCTAGTCTCCTCATGCTACAGAATCTGGAGGTGCTGGTCTGATGGGTCACTTAGCTCGTATGCAGACATGAACAACGTAAATTGTTAACCATTTCGAGGTCATTGTCCTTACATGCCCCCAAGTATCAATTAATTGCCATTAGCGAAGCGATGTCTGCCGTGATGGATAACATGAAGGGGTATGTTGCTGGTGTCCATGCATTACCTTTATCCACCACAGGCGAAGCAGGTGCCATAACCATTAACTAGTTTTGAAGACAATGGACGAGTAGCCCTGAGGATTTTGAGCGAATTCTTTGAGATTTCGTTGTTAATTATTCTTGCTTAACCACGCTGTTATTTTTTTCCCTTAAAATGAATTTCGGTTAATACCGTTCCACTTTTACAGGAGAGCTAGCACGTCGGATATCAGATGTTATGATCCACACAATATATTTGCGTTCGCGCGCGGTTGGTCTAAACACGCCACGTGACCGAATATTCCTCAGCTAAAACTGAGAAATATCCTAGCGATATTCCCCAATTTTCAAAACTGCGCGTGTTGAAATTTTTTTTTAAGGGATCAAAAACACAATAGCCTCCATTTGGCGCGAAACTGAGCTCTGACATTTGTCAGTCTTTGGACATTATCTGTTCCTCAAAGCTCGCAGTTTTTCTCGACCTTCGCTATCGGAAGACTGTTTCGCTTCTTGGAACAGATCATGTTCGCAAACAAATATCAGAGTACACTTTCGGGCCAAATGGAGACGATTGTTCAATTACAATCAAACCTGTATCTGACTGCCCTGTATATAGTGGTCACCTGTATATAACAGACGCGCGGTCACCCTGTAGACTTCCTGAATCCATTTTCTTTTACTTGTATATAACGGTCCCTGATTATAACACTGTACTG
>CM042748.1:12255944-12270990 GCA_022496165.2 Catalaphyllia jardinei
ATCATGTTCCTTTTGGCGACATCATCCGAACGCGAAACGGAAGCAGACTTGACCTGTGATAGATCAATATCAGACATATCAGCCGATGTGGGCAAATGACCTTATATAACAACAACGATAATAAAACTAGTGGAATTCCTCGGGGGCGGGGGGGGGGCGGCGGAGAGCTAATTTTGCGTCCACCACAAAGAAAACCAGTCTCAAAAAAATTCTCGCTTACGTAGGCAGCCAACACATGGAATGGCGCCCGTCGAACTCGAAAGCAATTATCAAAATCGTCGTTTTTACTCCTGAGGTCTACATTTTGCTAAACGCCAGCTTTTTGCCTTGAACATTTGCTAGTATGGACGTTTTGATTGCACATGTGTACAACAGATTCCATATCCGCATACGTGCCCGCACTCGCTCTTGATGACGGGAAGGAGAGACATCCTGGAAAGGGGTTGCGCGTACGTATGCAATCCTCAGCAGAATAGTTGGTGTGTCGCCTGTTTCTTAACAGTCTATGACCTAATATGAGACAAAACAAATTTCCCTTGTTTTTCTATGCTATCTATTTCTGACCTACAGTGGTAGTCAATGATCGCATTTTAGCAAATGGAATTTTCTCTCCCTTTTCCTATCTCCGGGGGGGGGGGGGGCTTAAATTTCGTTTGCTTCATCCTAAATAGGGTCAGGGTTTACGACCCTTCGCGGCACACCCCTTTTCGAAATTTATGGGAGTACCCCACCCCCCACCCCCCGGGTTCCTATCCTATTTGATTTGCAGACTAAACACCATTCCCCTAGAGGGAAGGTCTGCCAAAAAAAGCCGGTACTTCAGTACTTCATAGAGCTAGGCGCAAAAAAAGGGGAGCTACATTTGATGGATCCATTATTGATAGTAACCTCGAAAGAAAAACTACAACATTGAACAAGCAAAACTAGCAACTTACAAAAATAATTCAAGTCATTATGTTCATGTCTAGTCTACAAAAGAATCATTCAACTGTACCATGTACCAGTCACAACATTGTCCATTCTTCCACATCTTAATTATAAGAACTGTTTGTATGATTAGTCATCCGTTTCAATGTTCTATACACACAGTCAAACACACTGTAGGTTGTTGTCCCTATGGACAGGAAACAAGTCTGGTGTGGTAGTATTCCGGATAAAACAGTGGTCGCTGACAGTCTAATTGAACTTGCAGGATGACGTGAACAACGATAGTTTAGTAAGTCTATACTAAGGTCACAAAGTCTTATTCCATTTTATACGCCTACGAATTTATAAGCTTTTAGAGGCATTCTTGCAGAGACTTACATATTCTCGATCACGGAAACAGAACAATGACGTCATTACGATATAAAAGTGTTGAAGTATTTATTTGAAGATTCATTTTCTTCTGTGGCGACGTATTTAATTAGGAGGAGTCTTAAAGAATTTTATCACTCGTATAACATTGCTTTAGCTGTATAGCATAGCACTAGGTCTGCCCGAAATTTGTTTTTTAAAGCAATTCCCATAAATAGTTAAACAGTATATCTATTCAAAGACACTTGAACTCTTTAAGCCAATGACGCAACGGAAGACACAATCGATTCTTTCTCTTGTTTCTTTCATAATATTGCCATTACAGTTTAACCTGACAATATAAAAGGACATGCCGTGCATTGTTTTCCTAAGTAAGCCGAAGTTGCGGCCAAAAATTGAAATATAAGTCGTGTTGGCATTTCCGTCGACCTTTGGTAAAGAACGGCGGAGCTGAGAGGCGAATTCGAGGTACGTAGTCCATTGAACTTTGTTCAATCTCGGCAATGGAAAAATCTAAAAAGTCAATTCCGTCTGAATTGCTAATTTAAAACCAATTGTTGTCGACAATTACTCCCACATGCTTATCCACTTCTTGCGTGCTTGCATCTAACTGGTCAAGATGGACGCTCACATGGCTCTCATGATCGAAACCTTCGACTCACACTGTGTGTAGAAATATTTCGGAGTTCAAAAGGACGGCTAGCCATCATTGATAATATTCTCGGGTTTGCTGGCAACGAGTCAAGAATCATACCACTAACTTCTACTTGCTTTCATCAATTATAGAACGATTTTAAGTGGGAACAAGCACGGGAAGATATGTCGTCGTCTGTAGCGCCACTCGACGTTGCCTCTGATCAGACTACAGACGATGAAGTCTCAAAATCCCCGGAAGAGTCACATAACAAGGGTGAGTTAATCGCTACATGAGTTCCTCCTCGCTACACATGAAAGCTGAAAACGTCTTAATGCGAGTTTTAAAAGTAATTATTTCCGGCGAAACTGATATCAAGTGCGTCAGATTGTCTCTGAGTTTGCCTTGCTAATATACCAAACGAGATGTTGGTCTACAATTTTCTTGGTGACCGAAGTAAAGACTGCAAACGAAATAAGAGCTGTTTTCTCACCCATTCACTAGCTACGTGATCTGGTATACCGATTATTTATTTTTCTGTTGTGTAACACACTTGGAAGTACAGGGCAATATTTGGTAACCTTTGTTCCGGTGACCTGGAACCTCCCACTGATTCACTGGTCGAAGAGAAATTAAAAAGCGTTTTTCCACATGATTTCTTGGTTTCCTAACCCTTCTTTTCCTTGAGTGTGTTAAGTGTCCGTATTATCGAGGTATGGGTTTTAAAAGAGAAAACATTCGGGCTTTCTTTCAGCATGTAAGAGTGTGTAGTAGTAGACTCCGAAATGGAAACATACTCTGCGCTCGTTTTTCGCACGAGTGCTGTTCGCTACTGCACAGTCATCCCAAACTCACGTGTCGGTAGGTGAATGGTGTTGCGTAACAGTAGCTATATATTTTTTTTATCACTGAGTCCATTCTGGCGTATTCAGCTTTCAAAATAAGCTCCTTTTTGTCATTTGCTGTGCCCGTTTGCCTGTCTTGCGTTAACTGTGTCTAGTGCTTTTAGACAATTGTTTTTGATCCTGTTCTCTGGTTCGTTGCTCTCTTTCCGTCCTACGTGTACTTGGGTTACCTGTGGCTGCACGTGCTAAACAGAAGTCAGACCGAATAATGTCACATATCATAATGCAGGATTAAAACTGCAGAAGAACTTAAAAAGAAACTCAGGAAAGCTAACAAAGGGGCACAAAAAGGCAAACCTTAACAAGACTGAAACGGATTGCATTAGGGTTAAATTGAGGGGAAAAAGACATCGGCCCGATTTGAGTCGCACGAGTGATGCCAGCGAAGAGGAGTCTGGGGCGTCGGAAGCGCCACGAAAGTGACTAATTCTCGGAAATTCCAGTAAAAAATTGTTGAAGTTTGTACCTAATAGTTAACAAAAATAACAGGTTACCTGTGATTAACGTCGATAGCTAAATTTGAATGCTAAGTTTCACCAGTAGTCAAGTTGTATGTAGGCGTCCTATCTCACAAAAGTGTATGCTTAGAAATTCATGTAGACAAAGTCTACATTAATGAATTTCTAGCTGATAGGTATGAACTCCTTAGGGTTAGGCTAGCGGATAGGGAACGGCATACACGTATACAGGTGCAACTTGATAAAAACTAAAAATAGCACCCAAGTAAACGGGGTTTAATATTCCACCTGCATTCAGGTCTAACAAACCGTATGCATGATATGACGGTGCGATAACTTACGAGGCCACAGATTATTTTGTATTTTTATATTTTTCACAGGGTTTGGTGAAAAAGACGGGGCGCGGGGTTCCGAGTCGTAGCTAGGGTCGGGGTTTCGCTGGGGTGGAAAACAAGGTGAACTAGAAAACCAGAGGTTCCGGGTTCCACCAAACATTTCTTTTTTCCTTTCCAACGTATGTGGCTTCGATCAATGACGTAATTTCCGTGGTGATTGATGTTTGCAAGAAGTATGCATCGCAAGTTTTAAAATCCACTCTTCATGAATGTCTTCAATACAATAGTTTTACGAGGTCGCATTTAATTAATGTTAGTAGCTTTAATGTATAGTCTGGTTCAACATTTAATGTATAGTCTGGTTCAACATGTAATTGAAGTTATGGAACCGAATATCTGTCCACTTATCTGGTGTATGTATCGATCTGCAGACTAAGCTCCTCCTTATTCGCTTCCTGATGTTGGCTCAATTTTCACGGTGATATTTATAACTCGGTGATATTACCCGCCTCGGACTGATCACTGCGAACTATTAGCAAGGAGAAGCTCAATAGCTAGGCTGAATTGCGTGGAAAGAAATTATTTCTGCCTGTTACTACACAAGGGGATTATATTCTCAGTGCTAAATATAAATGTTTTCCCGCCGAGCGGGAGCTGAGGAAGATCTCCGCGTGGCAGGTGTTGAGTGAAGGAAGCGTGAATAGGTGCACAGATTCTGATTGGTTCGTTTCTCCCCACCTCCTGAACGCCCCTGCATCTTGTTTCGAGTATGTTTTTCGCTTCATCTACGCTTCTTATTTTATTTTGCAATCACTAACTTCTTATCTATTTCGAACGAAGCAAAATTTTCTTTGTTGTTAAGGATCCACGGGCGAAATTCTTCATTTTTCCCACGGAAGTCTTGTTTCCTGTCGGCGACTTTCTGATCAAACTTCATATTCCCCTGGGTACAGTGTACGTAATCACACGACTGCTAGTGAACATCCTCGTGTGGCGAAGAACACGAGGGCTTTTTTTGCGGTTAAATTTGTATTTCTTTAACCGGTTTAAAAGAGTCTAAGGAGAACAAATCAGGGCACATTTCACTGTTTATTCTATAAACTTCATGGCTGAGTCAAATAGTGCCCATACTGTCGGTGAAAACGGCATCAAAATCGCTCAGCCAAGCGATATCATTTTGGACATCAAGAGCGAGGCAAAAACGAAAGACGTTCAGATTATTAATGGCTCTGTGCAATACACAGGCGAAGACAGAGCATCTAATGGAGAAATCAGCAGCAGTATCGAGAAAACATTACAGCCAACCGGTAACGGCATCGAGGAACGAAAGGACGACCATCCAAATTGGGACGCGAATGGGGACGCGAAAAGCACGCTTGTTGACGACGAAGGAATCGTCAATCCGGCTCCCGCCGAATCTTCATGGACGGTTCAACCAAATGGCGCTGTTAAGCTGTTATTAGGCTCGACAGAGAGTACGAGTCGTACTCCTATGACAGTCGTACAGGGTCTTCAACGAGCTGTGAGGCTAGCACCAACCAGGACTGCTCTTGCAGTGAAAAGGAACAACGAGTGGGTGAAGTGGACCTACACCGAATACTACGAGGCTGTACGTTCCGCGGCAAAGTCATTTATCAAGGTTTGTAAATGTTTAGTCATTTAAAACTTACGCTAAGTTTACATATTGTGCAACAAAACGGGAACAAGAAATGTTGTTTACGTCCAAGGTCGCCATTGTGTCTCGGAAATGTCTTAATTCCCTTTGGTACTACATGCTTAGCTTTAGTTTCTGTTTTTTAGAAATGGAGTTGATGGAAAAAAAATCTAAATTAATACTTGCTCGTATATTGTTAGGGTTTTCGGTTTATGGAATTCAGTGATTACGAGATGTTCAAAAACATCCCGTAAGTTTCAGTTTTGAAGTTCGCGTAAAGTTCCGTGCAGAATTCGTAATTACTTTAAGCGCTCATTAGAATCGATTTGAATCTTTTGTTTTGTTGCGACGTGGATCCATCGTTTTTGAAGAATTTGTTCTCTTGAACATTGGTTTTGCATTGTCACGTAGCAATATGTATTGACTTGTCAGTTCATCATCTACAGCAGTCAGCATTTGATCACACAATTTGGTTATGTAACGTTGAAGAACTGTTTGGAGTGCTTCCACACACTAATGGCAGACAAATAACCTGCCAGAACACATCGAAAAGCTAAACCCGATTTGATTGGCATACTTTTATTATTAAGTATTGAAAAGAATGGCTCAAGTAGCCATACAGTCTAGACCAATGGCAAATTGTTACATAATCTTTGTTAAACAGTGCAAAGCAAAGAATTTTGGAAACTGGAATGTTATTTGGTACTGGTAGCATCAGGTAGAATTAATCAGTGTGGTGATGGCGGGATACATGTTATAATTTGGCCATGAAAGCCTTACTGTCAAACTCGATAGGTAAGGGTGCATCATAAACCAATGGATTGCACACTTCAAATGTGAGAAAACTTGTGTCAAGTATTTCCATTGGCAACGTTATAATTGGTTCATTACTTCCCCTGTTTCTGGTTATTCTTACTGTGCATGTGATTCGTATCGCAGATGTCATGCCACCTAATTAACTGCATGTGCTTTAAGGAAGAAATGTAAGCAAGTACATGTATAATGCACCTACAGTATCAATGTCAAGCTAGTGGGAGGGGGGAGGCGGGGCATAGGGCGAGGATTTGATCGATCACTTTGGTCCCGGGGTAGGGCATTTGAATTATCTTGCTGTCCTGGGACCGTAGAGGTATTTGAATGCCCTGCAAACATTTGACTGGAAATCATTTCCCGGGGGTAGCGAATTTTACAGCAATTTTTTGGAAAATGTCAATTCCCCGCCCTATGCCCTGCCTCCCCCTCCCTCCCCCCCTGCTTGACATTGATATGTGCATAACTCCAACTTCACATATGATGTACTCTTGTAATAAGTGATCTGTGACCTTCTCTTTTCCTGAATGTCACTGAAAAGTTTTTTTCTTTGGAAAATGCAAACCTGAAACTTGTCCTGGAGAAGCTAATTAAGCAAGGTTGTGAATGTGGGAACTCCCCTGAAAAATGACAGGTACTTATCGTACCTTCTCAGAATGTAAAATGTATCATTAGTATTGCTTAAATTCACAACTGTAAGAGTTGCTTGGTGCAGTACAGTTGCACTACTGGTGTACATGTACTGTAGTTAAATTGAGCAAACTGTCAGTCGTTGCACTGGAACATTGCATTGTGATATTAATTCTACAGAAACTACATGTACAAGAAACATCGATTAAAAAGATCAAATTGGTATTTGAAATTAACCAAAGAACATTTCAACTTTTGTAAGTTAAATTATGCGAATTAAGACTGTGAAAAAATTTCACCTTTCAAAACTTGTTTTTTGTTTTCCACAGCTGGGGCTAGAACCTTACCATGGTGTTGGAATCATAGGATTTAATGCTCCAGAGTGGCTCATCTCAGACTTGGGGGCTATTTTTGCTGGGTAAATAATAAACAACTAACATTTTTCTTCCCCAATTGCGTTTGATGAAGTGGAACGCAATCCTAATTTTTGTCTGTGACTCTGCAGAGTTGGTTGTCCTGTGTAAGGTTATAGTCTGGAAAACCCACATTCCTGTAAGGGCACGAAAATGGCCACCCTGCTTAATTTTTGCAGGTGCATGTCACGACATAGTTTTTAACTATGTCACGGCATAGTTATTAACTATGGTCACGGCCAGTAAACTGGTACCGTAACTGAGACATGATAATACATGAGATGAACATGTGAGCACGTGAGCAGGCCATGTAGACTTTGGACTTTCCATGCGCTCTCGATCACAGAGGTAGCTTTGGATATTTTTGCCGTGGGAATTTGAGGCTGAGTAGTATTATATTTAATAGTATGATGTTATCTAAAGGTTCATTCAGGCTCACGAGGGACTTGTTTATTTTATAAGATGTGTAAGAGTGAACCTGATCCAGGGAACGGAAATGTAAATATTGTATACTTTGTATCAGGCCAGCGGAAATACTCGAATCAGTCGCATGGAGTTGAACAATGAACGAGCACGGGATTGCAAATGTGTACTTATATTTGAGCTTCCTGCTTAGAATAATGTTCGTAAAAAATATACTTTTACAAATTACAAAATCTGAAGGCTGATGTAAATATTTTAGTCGTATTAAACTTGTGAGTTGGAACCTGGCCGCCCTGGTGCCGTCACACCACGTAGTTTGAACCAAGACCTGTTCAATCAGAATGGCATGGAATTTGTCACTGAAATATCTTTCTTTAAAACTCCGGTTGTTGATGAAAAAGGTTGGTTTTTAGAGGTTGCAAGTCAGCTAGGGAAATCATTTAAGGTATCCATATAAAAGTTTATAGGGCGTCGAACGCACTCTCATAATCTTTGATTACTGCTAGTATATATAATTTTATTTACATGTATCAGTAGAAACTACCAGCAGTGTTATATATGGTTCACATTACTATTGAGCCTAAGTAATTATTGGCTTTTATGTGCCCCGAACATCAACATTTTTATTTTCCCATCTGATCCTATTTTGCATGCAATGAACTTCTGCAACATTTTTTAATGAAGTTTCAAAAACCTGAATATCCCATTTTCTTGCGATCAACCTGTGCTACTAATCACAAGATCAACATATTCAGTGTTGTGACGCAGATGAGGAACATGTGATTTGAAGCTTGACTCATCTCACTTGTTTTTCCTCTGTAAATTTAGCTTAGTAGTTCATACCTAATGCTCCTAATTCTAGCATTTTGTATTAACTGCTAAATTAAATTTCCTAAAGTAAAACTAGCGAGTCTGAAGTCACGTGTTCCTGAATGTACGAAAAAGCAGGGGAAGACTGGTGCAAATGTTGGACCAAAATGGAAACCAATTTGAATTTTTTCAAATATTATAAAAAAAATTGCATTTTATCCAAATTGAATTTTTCTACAGAAGTTTATTAGGTGATGTATAGAATCAGATGAGAAAATAAAAAAAATGACGTTATGGGCACTTACAAAGCTTGTGCCACCTCATCCCAGCTAGTTTTGATTAAAGTAATCATTTTTACTTTTGGTGTCGGATGTATGACATCAATTAAGGCGTGATCTATTTCAAATTAACGATTTGTTTGTGAACCAGCCTGCTTACTTTGTGTACAATAAATTGTTCATGATATTGAATTTATCAACTAAGCATATTTATTTTCTATTTTGCTTAGAGGTTTAGCTGTTGGTATCTATACTACAAACTCTCCAGAGGCTTGCCATTATGTTGCAGAAAATTGTGAAGCCAACATCGTTGTTGCTGAGAACAAACATCAGCTTCATAAAATTCTTAAAGTAAGTTCTGCAATTTATTGTTCGATTTCTGCAACTTGGTTTAAGGAGTATTTCATTGCTAGGAAAAATCTGTCAACTTGGACGTTAGCCACTAAGTAATATTACTACACAATTAACTAATTTAAAGTGCATCTAACCCCAAAATATTTTTTTCACGTAAATAGATCTTTGTACCTGTTTGAAACACATTGCACCTTTTTGCCCCCTTTTAACCTAAATCTTGACTTTTTACAAGCTGTAAAAGTTAAGAAAACTGGCCATCATCTGTTAAGTGAAAACCGGTGTATACAATCATCTTAAGGACATTAAATGATGGTTATATTAAACAACAGCAGGTTTTCATTTCAAAGGGGGTTGTAAAATATGAAAGTAAGACTATTCAAGTTTAATGAGGAATGGAAAGATAGGCATACAGGATAGAGTTGTCAGCAGACAAGTGTTTTTACTCAAGGAAGAGTCACTTAGTGACCTCAGGCATGTTGATCTTAGCAGGGTCACTGTAAAGGTCTGCCACTGAATTATGGTAGAATAGTACTATAAAACCATCTTGTTCTATGTCTTATTTATAGGTTTTTGCTCTTCTCATATATATGTAAACCCTAGCTATTTGTGAATATACCTGTTTCTATTTACATGTATTAATTTACCTGATATTAATATTGATGTCAGTAGAAAATCCCACTGGGATATTTGCAGTGGTAAATATTTTAAGAATTAACCATTGGCCAGGGGTACTAAAGGCTGTTGGATTAGTTGTTTATTACATCAGACTTCCGGTGTTTAGAAAGACCCCGTTGCATGTTGGGGGCCATGTGCTTTTGAGTCATCGTCCATCTTGCGTATCTTGAGTTGTGTACGGAATAAATCCTCGCTTTGAGACCTAAATTCTACATGGTGGCAGCGGTTTTTGGAGACAAACAGCGTTAAATAATGCCAGGAGACGAAGAACAGATCGCACCAGCCGCGGAGGCAATTAATCAGGCCCACACGACCTCACAAATTCCTCTCCCCGGGAAGTTCGAAGAGGCAAACAGTCCACAAGCAGCAGATGCATGGCCAAAGTGGCTTCGCCGATTTGACCGGTACAGAGTGGCGTCAGGGCTAAACAGTAAACCAGAAACCGAGCAGGTCAGTACTCTTCTTTATGCAATGGGTGACAGTGCCGATGATATTCTCCAAACGCTTCAATTAGACGAAGGAACTGTCTCCTACGAGGAGATTAAAAAATCATTAAACGACTATTTTGCCGAACGGCGAAATATAATTGTGGAGAGAGCGCGTTTCAACAAAAGGTCGCAAAAACCGGGAGAATCTGTCGACACATTCATCCAGGATCTATACAGATTAGCAAACAATTGTGACTACGGTACGTTAAAAGATGACCTAATTCGAGATCGAATCGTAGTGGGGGTACTTGATGATTCACTTTCCGATCGACTTCAGTCAAAAGGAACTCTTACACTCGCACAAGCCGTTCAAATGAGTCGTCAGGCAGAATCTAGGGCACAAAACCGTGATCTCGTCCGTGGGGACAACAAGCCAGCTCAGGTCGAATTTGTTGACCCAGGAAGGTCAGGAAATAGAAAAACACCTAACAAAGAAAGTTCCCAACCTACCCCAAGTTGTGGATGGTGTGGCCGTGAAAGACACCATCGCCAAGTATGCCCTGCTAAAGATGCTACCTGTAACAAATGCAAAAAAAGGGGACACTTTCAAAAAGTCTGTCGCAGCTCTGCCTTGTCAGCAAAGAAAATATGTGAGCTGGAAGAAGATGAAGAGCAGGAAGAAGGAGATGAGGTTCTATTTCTTGGAGAAGTTCAAACCACAGGGGGTGGTTGGACTGCCCAACTCGGGGTTAATGGCCGAAACACTCGCTTTAAACTAGATACTGGTGCGGCAGTCACAGTCATTGGTGCGCATACCTCGTGGCTAAAAGATCAAAAGCTAGTCAAGCCAAAACAAACCTTGCGAGGCCCTGGAAATATTAAAATCCCAGTCATTGGCATGTTTCTAGCCAACCTCTCATACCGCAAGAGAAAAGTAACCGAACCAGTGTATGTCATACCAGACCAGACTTGTCCACTACTAAGCAGAAATGCCTGTGTTGCACTAGGGCTAATTACCCGCACTGATGAAGAAATTGGTGATGTCACTACACAACATGCTGATTTCAAAACTGAATTCCCTTCACTATTCACTGGCCTTGGGAAGGTGAAGACCGAAGTACACATAACGCTACAACCTGACGCAAAGCCTAATTGCATTTATACACCAAGAAAAATCCCCCATCCGCTATTGCCTAAGGTTAAGCAAGAATTGGACTCTATGCTTCAACAGGGTGTCATCTCACCAGTAACTGTACCGACTGCTTGGTGCTCTGGTCTCGTCCCAGTTCCAAAGCCAAATGGTAATGTCAGACTCTGTGTAGATCTAACTCAGTTAAACAAGGCAGTCCAGCGAGAAGTCCATCCGATGCCGTCAGTTGACGAGAGCCTTGCCAAGCTGGGAAAAAGTTGCTATTTCACCAAACTCGATGCTAACAGCGGATTCTGGCAGCTCCCCCTGGATGAAGAGTCAAAACTGCTGACTACATTTGTAACTCCTTTTGGTCGATATTGTTTTAATCGCCTTCCTTTTGGCATCAGTTCGGCCCCAGAGATTTTTCAGCGTACAATGTCTGAAATCCTCAAAGATGTTGATGGAGTAATCTGCCAAATGGATGACATTCTTGTCCATGGAGCTAACCAAGAAGAACATCACAGACGACTTAGAGCTACGCTTCATTGTCTCCAAGAGGCTGGCATAACCCTCAACATTGAGAAATGCCAGTTTTTCAAGACCTCTGTGAAATTCCTAGGCACCATCATTGACGAACAGGGAATCCATGCTGACCCAACAAAGACAAAAGCCATATCAGAGTATCCACCTCCCCAAAATGTAAAGGACTTACAACGTTTTATGGGGATGGTCAACCATTTGGGGAAGTTCATTCCCCGGCTGGCGGAGATGAGCGAACCCCTGCGTCAGTTGTTATGCAAAGACACCACATGGCTATGGACAGACCCCCAGCAGAGAGCCTTTGAACAGATTAAAACAACCCTTACGTCAGCCGACGTCTTAGCATGTTATGACCCCAGTCGACCAACTATCATCGCAGCTGATGCCTCCCTCAATGGCATTGGTGCAGTCCTCCTCCAGGTACAAGATGACGGGAATCGTAGACCCATCAGCTATGCATCACGATCACTCAGCGATGCTGAAAAACGATATGCTGTTATAGAGAAAGAGGCGTTAGCAGGAGTTTGGGCGTGTGAGAAGTTTAGTGACTATGTTGTGGGCATGAATTTTGTCCTAGAAACTGACCACAAGCCCCTTCAAACTCTGTTCAACACTACCGAGCTGTCCAAGACACCACCACGTATACAGCGGTTTCGCCTTCGGTTGATGAGATTCAGCGTCACTGTCAAATATGTCCCTGGGAAACACCAATTGACAGCGGACGCTCTCTCCCGTGCACCTACAGAAAGCCCTGGAGAAAAGGACGAGCAGTTTGTAGACGAGCTAGAAAGCTTCGCAGCCCAGACAGTGTTCACGCTCCCAGCAACTACACAACGCCTGTCACAGATACGAGAGGCCCAAATCACTGATGAAGAATGCGCCCAAATCAGGAACTACTGCAGTCAAGGATGGCCAGCCTATATGCCACACCAGCCCCTGCTACGTCCATACTGGGAAAAAAGAAGCCATTTCAGCGTTGTTGATGACTTGCTTCTCTGTGACGAGCGCATAGTGATTCCTAGATCCATGAGACTGGAGATACTCAGCTGTATTCATACTGGTCATCTTGGCATAACCAAGTGCCGAGCAAGAGCACGAGCATCAGTATGGTGGCCAGGGCTCTCTGTGCAGATTGAAAACATGGTGGCAAATTGCAGCACCTGCGCCAAAGATCTTCCTGAGCCAAAAGAACCCCTCGTGTCCACCTCTTTCCCTTCACGCCCATGGGAGAGGTTAGCTGCAGACCTCTTTGACCTTGAGGGAAAGGTCTATTTACTTGTTATTGACTATTATTCAAGGTGGTTCGAGATCAGGAGACTAAACGACCAATCCTCTGCCAGAGTCATTTCAGTCCTGAAAGAACTATTTTCCTCACATGGCATACCTGACGTTATTGTATCAGATAACGGCCCACAATTCAGTTCCGATGCATTCCACCTGTTTACCACTGAGTATGATTTTGTTCATGTGACAAGTTCGCCCAAGTACCCAAGAGCCAATGGGGAAGTTGAAAGGGCAGTTCGTACAGTCAAAGCACTGCTTCGCAAGAATGAAGACCCATATCCAGCCCTCCTTGCTTATCGATCTACACCTTTGCAGAATGGGTTTTCTCCCAGCGAGTTGCTCATGGGGCGCCGCCTACGAACTAAAGTTCCTGCCATGCCCAGTGTCCTCAAACCTAATGTGCAAGATACCGACCGGCAAAGAGTGCAACTGAGAGAGGACGAATACAGGTCAAAACAACAGATTTATCATGACAAACGACACCGAGCCCGTGCCCTTCCTCCACTAACCACTGGCGAGCAAGTTTGGGTGCGAGATCAGAACCGGGAAGGTCAGATCCTGGGAGCTGCAAAACAACCAAGGTCCTACTTAGTGAAGACTGAGATGAGCACACTGCGACGTAATCGGTCTGCTTTAGTTTCAACCAGTTCGCAGCCGGCGTTTCCCCCTAATGGGCCAACTATGGCATCGCGAGATCAAGCACTGCCTGTGAGCCACACACCTCTGAAGGTTTCTACCCCTGTCCCAGAGAACCTACCGGCTGAACCTTTAACACCTGCTACAGAGAACCTATCGGTTGACCCTTCAATGCCTGCTACATGCAGATCAACATCAGTTGTGTCAGCTCAAGAAGGCCATCCAAATACTGGGCACTCTGCAACAGAGCGTGTTACACGCTCAGGACGAGTAGTAAAACCACCCCAACGGCTCGATCTGTGAACATTTAGCAAAGCAAACTTGCACTAACTCTTTGTTTTAATATTGCTACATTCATGTTGAGTTTACCGAACTAAGTACACAGAGTTAACGCTCAAACTTTGAGGGGAGATGTTGGATTAGTTGTTTATTACATCAGACTTCCGGTGTTTAGAAAGACCCCGTTGCATGTTGGGGGCCATGTGCTTTTGAGTCATCGTCCATCTTGCGTATCTTGAGTTGTGTACGGAATAAATCCTCGCTTTGAGACCTAAATTCTACAAAGGCCAACCTTGCTCCAAAGTTTTGCAGATGTCTGTTCCAGGGTGTTTACTGAACGTGGGACCACCCAGACAATGAAAACCAATCACATGGCAGAACTGAGGCAATAGATTCCAATTTTTTCAAAATTATCCAGCCAATCAAATGCCCGCTACAAAGCAATCAAGTCTCAACTTGAAACCATTTAGAAAATATTGGGTTGCTCTAGATTTTACTTTGCTACTGCGATAAACTCATTAGATTGACCATTTTCAATGGTGAACATACTGTATGGCTTCACAAAATATCATCTTTATGGTCAGTGTTTAAAATCGTAGAATGATACATTTTGACTCTTTCTACAAAATAAATTTTGCTCCAGTTGTCTTTGTGTGTTTCTATTTTTACACAGCTTTTGGATGTCGTTAATGCAGCGGACCATGAAATCCACGACACAGTTCTTGGAAGTAGACTATTGCATTCACTGTTGCAGCAGCTGTACATTTCAGAGTTTGAGGCACCCTTTCTGGGTTATTAGTGTATTGAAATAACATCTTCATCCAAAATTCAAATGACTGGATTTGAAAATGTTAGAATCTATTGTTTTAGTTTTGCCATCTGATTGGTTTTCATTGTCTGGGTGGCCCCAGTTTCAGTCGTACTGTAAATGTTGAACTGTACCATGCCAATGCCATGTTCAATTTTGAAAGAAGGGTTATGTATTTTTAATTAATATGTAGGTTTGGGACAGACTGCCTCATCTCAAAGCAGTAGTGCAGTACATTGGAGAGTTGGAGGAGGGATCACCACC
>CM042748.1:12271390-12295327 GCA_022496165.2 Catalaphyllia jardinei
GATTCAAATGGTGATATGATCTCTATCCGCAGAAACGATGTTTCAGAGAAGTTTTTATGATGCGCCGCGAACAGGTATTAACTTTTTTGCAATAGAAACTTCAAGATGTTTATCTTTCGGTACGCGCCGGAGGGTCGCTTGCTTATGTTCGACTGAAGCGTCGCGCAGCAAGAAGTGTAGTGAAAATTTTGATGGTGTCTCTGGTTCTATGTAGCATAAATCGATGATTTCAACAATGAAATGATCTCCATCTGCAAAACAATGTTTTATTGAAGTATTTATGATGCACCGTTAAACTTTACTGCCGTGAATCTTGTCGACAGGCGACGGCTAGTTGTTTTTGTCTCTGCCGTTTTTCAAAGCGTCAAGATGTGAAATGGTTCTGTTTAGAGCAAGGTGAAGTCAGTGATTAAAACGAACGGTAAAATTTTCTGATGGAAACCCGACTACAAGTTTTTCCGGATATGTTGTGCAAGGAGAGTTTATTGCAATAAAATTATTGTAACTCTACAGAACGCATTCTTTCTAAAAAATTTTGTGAAACTGTGGCTAGTGCTACCGTATTTGGCATGTAGCGATTTAGTCAGCCCGTATAATCCCAGTATTACCGGGCCATTGAAACAACATTCAACTACAGTATTACAAAGAAAGCAACAATAAGCTAGCTCATAAATACTAATGAGCATATGCGCATACTTTGTATACGCGTATAGGCATAGGGGTATACGCGTATACGCGCACGGGCATACGCGTATACGCGTATGGGCATTCGCGTATTTCGTGTATGTTTTGGTTCGCTTATTTCTGAGCGATACTGTACATTTAATTCATGGGAGGCAGGGTGGCCTCATGGTTAGGGCACTCGATTTTGATTTCACGTTGACGTGCGACCGCAACAACGTTAATTTCACTCAAATTACCGCTCAAACCTAGGGCTAGTGTTGAAGGTTAGGGTTAGCGTTTGGGGTCAGGACTACGGGTCAAGATTAACGTTCAGTGTTAGGGTTATTTCTTAGGGCTAAGGCTAGCGCTCAGGGTTAGGTTTATTGCTTAGGGTTAGCGCTAGTGCTGAGTGTTTGGGTTAGGGCTAGCATTTAGCATTAGGGTTAGCGCTAGCGCTTAGTGTTAGGGCTAGCTCTCAGGGTTACGTTTATTGCTTAGGGTTAGCGCTAGCGCTTAGTGTTAGGGCTAGTGCTTTGGATTGGGTTAGAGTTACGGTCAAGACACGCTAGGGTTCGCGTAGTGTTTGGCCAGGTAAAACAATCTCAACTTTTGAAATCTGTTGCATGACTCGATACCTAAATCAAGTCAATGAGTAGAGCGGTTGAAAGTTTTTGCAAATCGGCTACGTCAGTGATCGATTTAAAGGTTTCTACGAGAAGTTACTTTTTTGGGGTACAAAACTGCTTGTTCCATGAAATGATTACTGTAGTTCTGACAACACAGAAAGAGGAAGCCTTAAGCTAACACACTGCTCATGCTGAAAAAAAGCGCATGAAACGGAAAATTTATTGGCAAGGGAACGCTGAAATGCAAAACTTACATTTGAGCTGAAGTTTTCTTCCTAACCTGTGATCAGGCGTTGTCCTTTTTTCTTCGCGGTGGGCTTGATCCTATCACAATTCAAAATAATCATCTGCTTGGAAATCCACCATACACACTCACGGAATGCTTGCTTGCCAATTTAACCAAGCTGCGATGTCTCTTTGGCCCAAAGAAACTGCTTTGAACCTGTTTAATTAAATTAACTTTTCACCTAACACCGGTCAAATTCAAGGACTTTGCTGCCTGGCTTTTCTTGCCATGTCTCGGCCGTGTCCAAGTCACGTTATAAGTCACACACACACATGCACAATGGTCATGGCGCTTTACGTATGAGAGATTATTATGGGATATCCCAGAAATTTTTTTACAGCGAAGGATACCCCGCGGCTAATTTCCAGAAAATTATTAATAGAGTCTAGAAAGCAGTTCTAATTTCCAAAACTGCCACACGCCGAAGTTTAGCAAATGAGCCCTATGTCCACAATGGATGCTTTGTTTTGGAAGAAGAAGTGTTTTTAGACTCTACCGCCTGGCTCACTTGTTCCTCAATTTGAAGCGTTTCTGACAAAGTTCACTTCTGAGTAAAAAACCTAACGCCCTTTTTCCACCAAGCCCTTCAAATGTGTCCAAAGACTTCTGAAGCCTTTGAGAGATTGTCAAAGGATGCTGAGGAAGGCATGGATTAGAATCCTTGATTTACAGTTGTATATCTTTTAGTTAGTATGTTTGTTGCATTGATATTATGAAACTAGCCTATTGAACAGATAACAACATTCATAATAATTATTTTGTTCAGATCTTTGATATACACAGCTGTATGCTCTCTCTATGTAAATAAACATTTATTATTGATTACGTACACACTGTGAATATAAATTGACCCCTGTCAGTTAAATCATCCTTTCATCAAGTTATGGAGTGGAAGACTTAGAACATTTTCATAACCTTGTTAATTAATTTTCCTGACTTGTTGTTTAGTGGAATCAGTTCATAGAAGCTGGAAAAGATGTTCCTGATGATGTCCTTCAGGAGAGGATAAATGATTTAGCACCCAACAAGTGTTGTACACTTATTTACACTGTAAGTTCCTTCTTTGACCTTGTATTATCACAGCAATTTACATGTATATTTTCTTGTGTTCATAATTAACACCAGATATGTAATGACAGCCATTACGAATTCTCCAACATTAATTAGAGTAAATAAAGGGAAACTAAGGTCTAGAAACATTTAACCTTATATGAAAGCCGATATACCCAGCATTTAAAAAATAGTTGTAATTTGGTGCAGCACTGACTTGAATTTGAGTAGTGGGTCTTTCAAATTGTTAAAAATTACCACCCTCGAACACCAAAGGCCGCCATCTTGAACCTTGGGAATGGTATCGAGGCTATGACGTGACATTAGTCGAGGTTGACTTTCTCAGCTGATCTGCGTTGTGTAACATTTGCAGACTGCGGACTACATTAAGGCCTAAATAGCGCTCTGGCTAGCCTAAATAGCACTCAGGTTAGCCTGTCTAAGGTTAGCTATCGGTGGTGGAAATGGGGATGCGATATTTAGTTAAAAAGTGTACAATCTGCGGTCTACAAAGTATCGATCAGCTATCCCTTCAAGCATGAAAGGCCAGAATTATAGTTCACTGCCTCAAAGTTGGTTGCAGTATCACTCAGGTTAGCCTGTCTAAGGTTAGCTATCGGTGGTGGAAATGGGGATGCGATATTTAGTTAAAAAGTCTACAATCTGCGGTCTACAAAGTATCGATCAGCTAGCCCTTCAAGCATGAAAGGCCAGAATTATAGTTCACTGCCTCAAAGTTGGTTGCAGTATCACTTATTAAAAATTGTAAGGGACCGGCTGCATTTCATAAGCTACTGGAGGATTAAAAGAAAAACAAGCAGTGTCTTGCAAAGATCAAACGAAAGGGCAAACTACCGAATCCCTAGAACAGTTTCGTGTGTACGATGATTTTATATCCAACGACTATGAGCGCAAACTTAAGGTATGTGAAGTTTGCAGTTATAATTCGCATTCACAAAGTAAACCGTGTGTGGTATTTCGCCTTAGTTTTTCTTTGATGCAGTTACGGTTTCTGACGCCAGCTTGGTTCAGGCGGGAAAACATAGCAATATTTACAGTGAATGCCTAGAAAAGTCGGAGTTGATTACATGCTCGATAACTTGAGGAAGGTTGACATTTTGCAATTAAGCAATGTTTTTAGATCAAAAAGTAAAGATATCTAGCAAAAGATGCATATGTTGCCTCTCAAGGTTGAAAGGTGGAGGCTCGATGAGAAGCCACAAATCCTTGTTTAGCTTTTCACTGCAAATCAATAACAAAAGTAATACTTTGAAATTTTTCCGTGAACTTGCGGTACAGGTTTCCAAACAAATATATAAAAAATGAAAATTGTAATTTACGGCTTTCTTTTCTGGTAGTAGGAAGATATTTCTCAAATTTGATCGGAAAACTTTTCCAGCTGATATCTTCATGTAATTCATCAAAATTGAAAAATGTAAGCAAATGTTGAAGGTGCAATCTTTTGACCGCGTAGATGGTAAGTCGGGTAAACAATTCCCAGCATGTATTTTCTTTTTCTTTTAATCTATTTTGTCCCGTGAAAATTGCATTTAATATAACAAATTCTCCCAAATCGTAGCAAATATATTGTATTTTTTCCTTTATGTAAAACATTTACCAGGATAAACAGTATGACGATAAGCCGTTTGACTTCCGGTTCTTTGGCTCTCACAATTGTAATAATGAAAAATGTTTATTTGCTACAGACGGAGCTTATTGGGATTACAAATTGTAAACGGAAACCCCCACTGAAGGATCTAGGAAGATGCTGTCCCCAGCATCTTAAGTTGTGTCCCAGAAAAGAAAGTACGTCAAGCAATTAATCTAGGTACACCAGTCGCGGTTGCCAAGACAAGATAGTGCAGTCTCATCGGCATTAGCTTCCATACTCAAGTCACTTTTGTCTTATTCGGAGGTGCTGTGCTATGGCTCAAACAAAAGTGGACGTTTCTAGCTCAAGCAATGAGTCGCTATCGTTTGCAGTATTGCAGCTATCTTCTTTCGTCATCTTCTACTGCTTGACTACTGTGATGTCGTAGCCTCACTTTCATTAGATGAAAACAAAATGGCAGCCAGTAGAAGAAAAATGGCAATTTTATTGCCCTGATTATTTGCTACAAAGTTAATGAAAAGAGCAAATCATTGCTATTTTCAGATATTTTATGGTATGAACTTTCATTTGAGGTAAAATTTTTCTAGACCTTAATTTCCCTTTAACAAAGCCATTCACAAAAAATTGTGAGCACTTTTGTACAGTAAAGATTCACATATTTCAAATTAAAACACAACAGTGACCAAAACTTGTGAAATCATGTGAACATTAATAACACCCCTAGGTAATACTGTAGAGTTGTTTGATGTTGTTTTATCCTGTTAGTTAAATCATTCACTCCCTTCCACTCTTGTTGTAAAAATTGACATTATTGCATGTACGTATTATTTAAATAAATAATATATCAAACACGACAGTGTTTCATCGGGAGATCCAAACACAGAGAAGAGAGTTGAAAATATGACATGCAGAGGAGTATTTTTGTCGAAATTTGAGGTGTTTGGATGCTTATGAAAACCTGTCTTGATATATCTTCTCAATCAAAACAAAAACTTATAGTACATGGAGAAGTAAAATCGTCAAATTCTCTGCTAATTAAGTCTAGGTATACAAACCTCCTTCATGGTTGTGCTTTTCTTTGTTTTAGCTAGATGAAATATTAATGAGTTTGAGAAGGGTTAAGGTTACCATATGTCTTCAGATCGGCAATTTTCTTCAAATTTCACCTTTTGGTTAAAGTAATTAATTAAAAATGAAATCTGTAATGTAAAAAAGAAATCATTGAAAAGATAATGTTGGCAGAGAAATAGTGGTTTGAAGTTTTGGCCGAAGTAAAAATTACCCGTCATGCAACAGACCAATCGTAGCGCGCACAGATTGTAACGTCAAGGCCGCATCTAGCTCTGATCGTCGATGCTCACCAGCTTTGGCATCATCGAGCCCCAGGCATCGAGTTGTGGGAGTTGAGGTCAAGTTTGAGGACATTTGCTGGCAAATTGTTTTACCGAAGAAATATAAATTAAAGATAGAGTCGCTCTAATGTTGTTCAAATTGAAGTCAGTTGTTGTATCCATGGGATGCGACAGCGAGAAACCACAAAAGATAAATATCTCTATTCTTTCTGGCTGTTGCCACCTATGAACATTGCGTGGCCATAAAACATTTTAGGTGACAAGATTGAGTCGAGTTGAAATCTTTCTTTATTTGTTTCCTGGGGTCTGAGTTTTCATGACACCCAAATGCAGATCCTGAAAACTCAGAATGCTGAAAAAAAATTAAAAAAAAAGGTTTAAACTCGTCTCAATCTTATCACTGAATAGAAAATGTTTTATGGTAACACAATGTTCATAGGCAACAGCCAGAAAGGATCAAGATATTAATCCTCTCCGGTTTATCGCTTTTGCGTCTGGTGGATTCAAAACTGACTTAAATCTGAACAACATTATGGCGACTGTGTCTTCTATTTCTTCGGTCAAAAATTCACCTGCAAATGCCATCAAAATACCGGCTGCTATTTGAAACCTTGCTAGCGAGAAACTGGACAGCGATAAACCGGAGAAGATAAATATCTCGCTTCCTTCTGGCTGTTTCCTATGAACATTGCATGACCGTAAAACAAAACTTGATAAAAATTAATCGAGACGGGCAAGAGCAGGAAGACAGGTTTACAATGTAAATTTTTTTTAGAAAAAAAAAATTGAGGGGCCTGATACCCTAATTTTCACCTGCTTTTGTAAGTTTTATTTGTTTTTATTTCCGATTCTAAGTGAGTGTACTTTAGTTAAGTGCAAGCCTGGAACAATCGGCCACGGCGAGCCAAAAGAGTACTTGGCCACCTGGCATGCCAAATCTAGACAACGCAGTGGGCATAAAGCAATCAAAGAAACTGAGAAACCTTTTTAAACTGAATTCAATCAAAGCAAAACTAAAACAAACGACAACTGTAGCAAACTATCAGCCAGCGACCCACACCACATGAGAGTAAACTTGACATCGGCCAGTGAGCCAACTTTGTCAAAGCAATATTTACAACTCGACAGTACGGTTTTTTTAAATAAATATTTTGGGTTTTGGAAGAAAAAGGATAAGTAAGCCGAAAAAAAAAAATTTGACAGACCTCGCATCGAACCGGTATCACGTCAAAACAAAGACGAACCTAGCCCGTTCAGCGCCTTATCGCTTGTGCTAACGAAGCAGAGGTGAGGATAGTGCATCAATTATAGGGCAAAAAGCTTGTCTCGCTTTGAACAACTAGCAGCAAACTGGCGACGCTTCGGTGACTTCATTGTTTAGCGAAACAAAGGGTTTCTTTTGTTTTTCGTTCAACAAAAGATCTCCAAAAGATGCCGCTAGGAAAACTGAGTTTTTTTGCATACGTTATTTCTCGAAAACGAAGCGCAAATCAACAAAATCAATTACAGAACCATGTTCTTCATGTCAAAACAATTCAGTCTGCCGAAAATTAGCTCGATCCTGCAAAAAATGAAAATCGGCCAAAAAAGCGATATATGCCCTTTTTGCACGAAGGCCTTCAATTATTGTATTTACATCAGGATTTAAGACATTTGACATTGTTTTGAATACTCGTCCACAAAAAAGTGACGTGCACGGGCAGAAAACATGGCTCTGTGTTTTTAAGCCAGTCCCAATGAGTATTTGTTTTAAATGGTTGCTCGTTGGCACTTAGCGAGAGCTACATCTAGTTTTGATATAGGGGTTTACTAGGTATCTACAGTTAAACCTGGATGAGCTACATTGGTTGGACGCGAGACACCCCTGAAGGTATATGGTAACCTTGATTTAAGTAATAAAATGTTTTCATTATCTTCTAGTCTGGAACCACTGGAAATCCTAAGGGTGTGATGCTTTCACATGATAATGTAAGTACAGAGGAGTTACTGTTGTAGTCACTGCATTGATTTAGCAGCATTCACTAGTAACACATGGTATCAGCAAAAGGATTTCCTAGTTGTATGTCTTACTGTGTCTGACCGATTAAAGCAGATTTCCCTGCTTCTGCAGAATTCCAACTGGTTTCCAGTCGTGTTCTGTTACTTTTTCCTTTATTTCATTTCAATTAACTTTTTTTTTTACTTATTTCCTTTAACTTACTTCTGTTAGCTATTGTGGACAGCGGAGACTGCATCACGGCATGTGAATGCTGGACAGAAGGTGGTGGAACAATGTATCAGTTATCTTCCTCTCAGCCACATTGCAGCACAGGTAAATTATGTATACCTCCATTAAAAGCTAATAATTTAGCCAATCTGAAAGGGAGGCAGGAAGACCTAATATTTTAAAGGAAAGTGTGATGCTGACAGGGTATTTCCAGATGAATTAGGAAAGAAGTCCCAATCAAAGAGACATTTTGTTTGGAAGGTGCTACTACATTGTATGTTTGTGAACAAGACATTCTGGGTGCAATGAAATGAGGTGTCCAGTGGGTATGCCCTTTGAATTCTGCCAACTCTTGAAGCACAATAAAATTCCCCTTTTGATTTAATAAATAGATTAAGTGCATGTCTAGTGCTGGTTTGAGGTGATTGGTTCACCATTGAATGTGTTTAATTACGGGTATTTATAAACCCTGGCCATTAATTTAACAATCACTTTTTTTTCCATTCTGCTGTAGGAATTGGACATCTTTATGCCCATTTATCTTGTTGGTTCTGTTTGGTTTGCACAACCAGATGCCTTGAAGGTAATTACAGCCAGACATAAATAGAACTGAGTCAACTTTAACTTAATACTTTTTATCTAGACTATTAACTGATCTTTTTATTTAAAATGGTAATTGAACTGAGTGGAGTGCAATTTGGTCTGAAATCATGCGCGTACCGGTAATTTGCGTGCTCGCTCGATTCTAAATCACAAGTATGATTTCAGACCAAAATTGCACAAGCCACAGTTCAATTACCGAGATCACTTTATTAGATCCATTTTGAAGTCACACAATTTAGTGACCTAAATACAAGAACTAAAATCTGATTGATCGTTTTTACTGTCCAATTCTCATTGGCTGAAAAAAAGATGCAATTTAGAGCAAAAGATAGTGTGATTGCTGCGCAGTGAGCGTAGCGAGCGAGCAGCAACATAAACAGGATTTAAGGAGAACATATAAAAGGGAGTACAAATTCTCGAGTTCATTACTTTTTACCAGAATTCATTGCGGCTTTTTACCAGAATGCATTGCGGCTTTTTACCAGAATGCATTGCGGCTTTTTACCAGAATGCATTGTGCCACGACTGCTCCTGACCACGAACAACAGGAGGTTGTGACACCGTTGTGCTGGCATCATTCTGCACGTGGATTGCAGTTGAGAAAGGTTAGTGGTTATGGTTTGCATTAATTTAGCTGTAAAGACTGTAAAGCGATGTAAGCGAGATCGTGCTTGGCTTTCACAACCCTTGCTGTTGTCGTTAATGCACAATTATCTGAATGATTCGATTAATTGTCACACAATAATTTAAAACTTAGTGCGTCAATTTCCTAGCAGTTTAGCACCCTTCGTCAAATTCTTAATGAAGAGAAATCGCCGGTACTTAAGCTTGTAGAATAATTAAAACAAACGAGAACCGTAGAACATGCTAATTTATATCTGCTGCAATCGATTTGTTTCCATCCAAACATGAATTTAAGCTAAAACTTCAGCATTTTCACATATTGCCACGGACGCGTCCTCACAGCTGGTCCTTATCAGAGTCTGTCACATTCGATTCTAGAGACATGTGCGTATCAGTTCAGAATTTATTAGTCAGCTTTCTACTCTTACAATTTCCACATCTTTCGTTTATTTGGATTTGGTAAAGAGGAGGTTGATGTGTATCAATTCATGTCCAAACAGTTAAGATCACCATGTGCTTTTGTCACGATCACCAGCGATGCGTCATATGTATTAATGTGTCATTGTTGTTTTCTTGCAGACAATTTGGAAATCTGCCCCATGAACAACACAAGGATGTCATACAGTCTTTTCGCATGGATTCCACTGAAATTTTGTTTTGATTTACCTGTAAAACGATGTGCAGGAGAGCGTAATTGACTGTCACAACTCTTGCTTTTGTTTTTAATGCAGTGTTAAGTGAATAAATTAACTATGTGAACAAGTTAGGTTAGCTAACAAAAAACAGGAAAGCTGAAAACCACACACGCCTGAGAGGAACCGCAAGAATGCATGTTTTGTTTAAATTTAATTGAGTAGTTAAGTTTTGTTCAGTTTTTTACCAACCGCCCTACTGAAAGGACCAAAGTGTTTACCGTTTTTAGCTGCTGCCAGGATTCACGCAAGCTTACATAATTATTCAAGGACATTTAAGAAAACTCGCCATAGAAATCGAATAAAGAATCTACTGTTATACGATTGCGAGTTATTCTTGGGTTTAGATTCTTCGTTTTCTATCGGAACATGCAGTACGTGAAAGTTTGTAAAAATCTAAACGCCCGGGTCTGGACAATTAATTGTAACATCTTATTTTAAACTTAGTATGTCATTTCTTAGCAGTCTCGCTCCGTGGTCGAATTCTTAAATCAGATGAAGAGAAATCGTCATTACCAATACTTGTAAAATAATTAAAACAAACGGAAACTGTAGAACACACTTATTTCATATATGCTATGATCAATTCCTTTTCATCCAAACATGAATTTAAACTTAAGTTTTAGCAGTTTCACATATCGGGCGATCGACTAGTCTGCGAACGCAGACATATTTCAGGCTGTCACTTGTGCTGCCAGCAGAGACAAGCGATAGCCTATTGTTTTGGTTAGGATTTTTTAATACAATGAGCTATTGTTATCTGTCCTTAGGGGTTTTTCTGTTCGGTGACCCGAACTTAGACTAGGGTTAAGTCGGATAGAGACGAAATGTGAGGTCACTCAAATGTAAAAAAAGCGTGAAATCGCGCTTTTTTTGTTCCCTTCAGCTTGCGGAGAACATGTTTTCTTTCATATTCATTGCGTCAAATTTTATAATCGCATCGCATGTTGTAAATGGAGTTAAGGAAAATAAGCGAATGAAAAAAGCAGAGGATTTGAATTTTGATTCACTTACAATGATAACGTGCCAACCTAACAGACCCTTTAATGATTCGACTGTGAAATAGCCGTTTGTTATTCAAATACAAATGTAACTTCCAAGTTTGATTAGATCGCGACACCCACGGATTTTTTTGCCGCCCGGAGAGTAACGTTCTTGAAACAACATCACTTAATACCACGCGATGAAGGCCGTGTTTGTAACACTTATCGCTTCCAAAGATATTTGAATTTTGCGCTTGGTGAGTTTACTATGCGGCGGTGAATCCTAACCTTTGTCTTGCGAACAATAGAGACCCTTTCCATCAAACAAAAGATAAGGGCATAAAAGGAGCGAAAGCTTGACTTACAAAAGAGTGTATTGTCCAGCCAAAATCCTAATCAAATGGGGCGGGGGAGGGGGGTAGATGTGTGTCCTGTGTGGATTTGTATGTGCTTTATTGTCTCGATCCCTTGTCATGTCTTGCCATCGATTCGTCATGATGCATGAGGTTGATACATACAAGGACACCACAACTTGACACCACTTAAAGAAATAAAGGTTATAATGTAAGACTTGGAATGTGCAGATAGATCAGTGACTATGTAAAATGTCATTATCAACAGAATGTGCCGCAGCATTACTATCTTTTAGATACCCTAGTTCGTGGATAAATCGCACCACTGAGAGCTAATCACATTGCAAGGATAACCAGTGATTTGAAAATGGATTTAGTAAATTATCATATAACCTTGTCATTTGGGGTTATTTCAAAGTTTATTTAAGTTTTTTAACTTTTTCATGATCAGTCAACACCATTGATGATGTCATCAGGCCATGCCCATGATCATGTGACTCATTCTGAAAGAATGTAAAGGCTTCCAAGCATATTACTTTATCAGTATTTTTTCCCGTGGATTAAATATTTTAAATATTTTAATCATCTTTTTTATGCTATGCATAGATTTTGTTTCATTCCTAAAAGATCCAATTTTGAGAGAATTTGAAAATATTGAAAAATTTTGTAATTTTCTGGGAAAAGGATGATTTTGATTTGCATAGCTATATTTCCAACATCGGGTTTAATTGTAACTTGTCACAAAAAGCTGGTCACATTTTCTTTAGAATTTAAAGAAACTCGAAGTGCCCCCAATAACTATCGGAAGTTACCCTATCTGCGCGTGTGCAACCTCATTCCCAGGGTCTCTCATCTTCCTGGCCTCCTGGAGTGGGGGAGGAGAGACCCTGGTTGGGTCTGGTCACATGGTACTTTGACAATTGTGAACGTCAGGGAGGGATCCTCTGTAATCAGGCAGTTTGTAGGATTGAGCTTTGCACTGCGTTGCAACTGCCATTATCCATGATGTTTAACAGTAGCCTTTAGGCTGAAATTTTTGAATAGTGTCTATTCCAGCGATTATCTAAAGGTTACGCAAGTCTGTCTCAAGGCAATTGATCGTGGTCTTGATGTTGTTGCTGTCTCACCCACTGGATTTATGGAAAGTCAGTCATATTTCAACTGTGGACGTCAAGCAGCGCAACTTCATCGCATAGTATTTTTCCTCTAAATGCACGCAATCAAATGTGTGCCCAAAAAAAACATAAGAATGTCCCCAGACAAACTTATAGCTTTCTTGAAGTAAAGCTACGGAAGTATCTGACTGGAAAGGCTGGACGAAGATAAATATGATAGCACGACACACTGTGCTTGCAAACAGTTCTTATCTGAATAAGCCGGGCCTGCCATCAAAATATAGAATGCAAGTTAGCAATATGTTCACGGTGTATATTAATCTTTGTCCCTTAAGAGCCAATACTTAGAGCCTTAAATCATATCTCACATTATAGTTCACCACTAAATTTTCTCCGATTCTTATTGGTTTAAATTAATCACATGATGCGATAGTGTTCATCCGCGGAGGGGCACACATAGTGCCGTCTGCCGAAAATACCCGGATGGATAGTAGTCGTCCGTGAAACTTTTGTTGTAAACAAGCGGGTTTCGTAGAAAATAAACAACTGAAATTGTATTAAGGGTTTTTGTCTGTTTTATTTTTCAAATTTTATATTTGGCTTTCACAGCTTTCGTCTTGAAATCTTGAAAATAATTCAGTTGAAGTCTAATCAATTTTTGAACTAGCGTGCGGAAGAAAATTTAGTGGAGAACAATAAAGACAATAGAGTGTTTGTCTCGAAACTATCGGTCTGATAGTTGCCCCTTGGAAATTTGATGTTCTTAAAACTAGCATATTTGCCCTCGAAAATTTCCGCGGGCAACTATCGGCGATAGTTCCTCGACAGTAACACTCTATTGTTTAAATAGAAATGAGCATAAACAAAGTATAAGCACATCTGCGAAGTGACATGTAGTTAACAGTGGAAACCATACAGACCTTTGGACTCTTAAAATATGCTATAACACAGTCAAAAGACTTCACTCTACCAAATTCACTGTTTCACTCCTTTTGAAGTGAAGGCCCTGAATACTCGAAAATAATTTAAGTGCAGTTCGCAAGACCTACATAGTAGCTTTAATTCAATTTTTAATTTTGCTTTGAGATTTATTTTTACAATAAGACATCGCATCCCTATAACTGAAGCAGACCACAGAACCTACAGCAACTTGGATAATAAATAAGTAAGTAAATAAATAAGTAAAAATAAATACATGGCAACAGCTTGCATACCTGTCCTTTAATCATATTATTTTATTTTCCAATTTTGTAGGGAACACTTGTTCAGACCTTAAAAGAAGTTAGGCCAACTTTGTTCTTTGGAGTCCCAAGGTAACAGAAACCAACAGTGTTTTTATTAGCCTTGCTCTTTGTGTACATTATATGCAGCTGTTTTAAGAAAGGTTGTCCTACAAAAGTGTTAAAGGGTACACAACGATGGGTAATGCTGGCCAATGGTTGCTTGATTGAAGCTAAAGGCATTTCATCACGACAGAAGGAAACAGCACAAATGTGTATCTGTACTTTTCCTTCCTGAAACACTGTTAACCTTAGTCAAGGAACACCAATTTGAACTATCACTACCCATAATACCAATCAACATTGCGTTTGCTTTTACACTTGTCTTGGACAACTTGAGTCGAAACAGCTGCTTACATGCCCATGTTACTTGGCAAGAACAAGCCCATGAAATTCCTAATCTTTTGATTTGGTGTACTCTCTTAAAATTTCATTAGTTTAATTGTAAGTGATCATTTAAAACTTAAACACACCTTTTTGGTATGTTTCAATTTCAATTTATTTATTTTTTGGTGAGACAAAGTCAAGCCATAATTATGTTGCACAAGACCTTAAATCTGACAATAGCAAGGCAGTGACTTAATGATGAAGGAACTGAGCTTCTGATTGGCTAGTTGCGAATGGGGGTATAGGAATGGTACATAAAGTCAGCCTTAGCAGTCGACTGTTGGCGTCAACTGCCATCTGAAATGAAAAACCTCTGAGTCAGTAAATTTAATTTTTCAAAAAAGTCAAACAGTTTCTGTTACCAAAGCAAAATTAAAACAATCTAATTGTCTCTCCAGGTCATTATCTGTTTAGTGTTTTAGTGCACTCTTTTGTTTCTTCTTCGTTTCTTTTGTATGTATAAATGTCTGCATACTCTTTGATACTAAGCAGGACCAGTGTCTAACTAGAAAACCTAACGGTTTACTTAGATGGTAGGCATTTCTTTGTATGTAACTTATATTTTAGCATTTCTTACAACTATCTAATTTCCCTTTTCTTTCAAAATTATAAAACATTGTAATGATATGTAAAAATGGAAATGTGAATAAACTATTGCAGTATTGTTGTTGTTGCATAATTGTAAACATTAAATGTATTTTTTTTTAAGCCTTAAGTGTCAGCTGTGTATATGTTTTGTCTTTGGGTGAATGTAAAAGACACTATGGGTGTTCAGCAATTAGAAACTTGATTCTTGTTTCAATATTTTGATTACAGAGTGTATGAGAAGATTATGGAAAAACTGAAAGAGATTGGACAGTCAGTCACTGGCGTGAAGAGAAAGGTGGCAAACTGGGCGAAGGGTGTGGCACTTCGAGGGAACATTAACCTTGAACAGGGGTATGTATTGTTGTGATAGCTTTGAGCTACATTGCTGTGCAAAAGTCACAAAATACAAAGTACCTGACTGCATGCATATAAACTGGGATCTTCCCTATGAGACTGTTGGTGCGTAGAAGCTGATATTAGCTGTCTTGATCCAAAGCCATAAACACTAGTTGCTGATTATTTCGCTACGTTTTCTTGATGGTATATGTAAGACGTCCTTGGTATCCTATAAGTACATGACATTTAAGTTGCTTCCACACAGCCCTGGAGGAATTTGAAAATGGAGGTTTCCCTCTGAAATTGCATCAAATGTTTCCCTTCCGTCCACACTACGCTGGAAGGATTAAGAACGCAATAGTCGCTGTAGGTTTGGATTTGTGTTTGAAAAACTCGATCAGGGAAATCACGTGATTAGCTTGACACCATCGTGACACCATCGTGGCACCATCGTGACAAAAAGCTTCGTTTTCAAAAGGGTTTTCGTGCACACGAAAATGAAAAGCCGGCCTTTTCAAATTACTCCCGTGTGTAGAGAGTTTTCAAATTGCTCCGTTTTCGTGATGGATTAGTGTGGACGGTAGGCCTAACCTTAGAAATAAATCTGCGTTTTCAAATTTCTCCGGCGTAGTGTGGAGGATGCCTTAGTTGTGCCAGGGGTTTTCTTGGTGATCAGTATGTCGTCAATAGCATCATTTTATCATGGCTGTGCTAGAAGCAAAAGTAAAACTAAATTGAAACAGTATTATAAACAAGGCAAAAACGTTCTGTCACCGACTTGTTTCCAGTCGACACATTTGCATTCACACACGTGTTGAGAATTTGGTGTTCAGTGGAGTGTAGAGTTTGGTACACAATCCTTCTCTAACATTGTCGAGCAATAAGTACAGTGCATTTATTGGTGTGGTCAGGTTGAAATAAATGCTTGTTATTTTGCAGCAGAACACAATTTTTGTGGACTCGGTACTTTTTGATTGATCAGTGCTATTATAACCTTATTTGTTAGACCATGCGTGATTTTCTTTGTTTGTTTGTTCTCTCAGACGCCAGGTTCCTTTTGGCTGGACATTGGCAAATGGATTGGTGTTAAAGAAGGTACTTAAGGAAATACAAGACATGTACAGATGAAAAACGCAGGCTTAGCTGCGCGATCAGTAACACAGTATATGCAGCGCATTGCCAACGCACAGCCAACACACTCCAGACGTTTCAGAACACTCGAGAAATGTAGAAAACGCTCGTCTGCGGGTCGTATTTTCTACATTTCCCTCGTGTTCCCAACTGCCCGTCATGTTTAATCAGGGTAATACGCGGCTTAGGTTACTTAATGTGTTAAGTTAACACTTATTAATTGTGTTAAGGTATAAACTTTATTTATTGTTTTTTGGTTTTAACCAGATCCGAGCAGCCCTGGGAATGGACAGGTGTAGGTTGGCTGTGGTAGGCGCTGCCCCTGTTACCATGGAAACCCTGCGATATTTTCAGAGTATAAACATTCCACTGTACGAGCTGTTTGGCATGAGCGAGTGCAGTGGACCCATGACTGTGTCCATTCCTGGGCATGTTAAGTCTGGCAGCTGTGGCATAGCTATGGACGGTACAGAGATGAAGATTATCAATGAAGACGAAGATGGAAACGGGGAGGTCAGCTCAAACTTCATAGGGATGGGGAGGGAGATACCTAAGGTTAAGTAAGGGAAGTGCAATGGAATTCAAACTCCCAGCTGGGTAAATATCACACCCCCAGCTATAGCTAACCCTGCTCAGAGGAGGAATTGTTCAACATAGCACAACATAGGTTAAGTCTGCATACGAGCCAAGTGGCTCATCAGGCCGGAGCTTCTCCTGGTTTGAGTAGCATGAAGTGACTAGGAGTATTTCTACTCTCCCCTGGAAGGGATGCTTGTCCATCACAAGGTTACCCCCTCCATTAAATTCGCTGGTACCCATTTACACACCTGGGCGAAGAGAAGCACTCTGAAAGTGTCTTGCCCAAGAAGTCAGCACAATGTCCCGTGCCAGGACTTGAACCCAGACCGTTGTATCCAGAGTCGAGCATAATAACCATGGCATCACCGTAACACTGAAAATGCTGTCAAGTGTGATAGTATGCAAAATTAGATATGTGCTTACATTTTCGAACATCTGTTTTTGTTCTTAATGGTTCTTGTTTTTTGTCTTTCAGTTATGTATCAAAGGACGCCATGTTTTCATGGGATACTTAAAGAACGAAGAAAAGACACGTGAAAGTTTGGATGACGAGGGCTGGCTACACTCCGGAGACATTGGAAAAATCGACGAGGTTAGTTGTGCTCTGTAGAAACTAAACAGATTTCGAATAATCGAATGCTCCAGTCGTTATTATAAAACCACGAAGGTGACGCGGAGGACAACGTGGATTAAAAAATGATTTTATAATTTCCATACGTATCTCGCGATACTCTTAAGTCACTTACTCTGTTAATCACTGTCAAAACTTTCGCAAAAGTAAATATGCAACAGCGATTAATTTAAAGTAGAAATTCAAAAAAATTAGCCTTCATGGTTCATATTCTCCAGACAACATAGAGTTTGGACACTTAAAGTTGTTGTTTAATTTGTAGAAGACAGTAAAAAATGTAGCAAGAATTATCACGCACTTCCACAGATCTGATCAGTATCTTTTTTTTTTGCTTAGTGGCGTCCTCTTATACTCCCTAACGTCAGCGAACGTGATTCATTTTCCCTACACTAGTTTCTGTTATTTGATACAAGATTCTATTTGCCGGATTTTTTTTTCTCTTAATCGGTCTTCAACAAGAGTTCAAGTTCGTACTCCTCAGTCGTAAGGGAGTGGAATTCTAACGTGACTTCATCTCAATTGCATTTCATCTATAACTGTTTGAATATGATTCAGCTGCTAGAGATTTTCTTTCCTCCATTTTAGAATGGGCAACTGTACATAACTGGGCGAATCAAAGGTGTGTAATCTGTTATAAAGACTCTTAAGTCCTAATAGGTGTTTTTTAAAAGCCTCTTAAATAATGAAAGAAGTAAAATTAAGTAAGAATAATTAATATCACTTGTTATAAAATCTGATTAGGCCTCTTGTTCTCGATGAGTAAATGTTAAGTTACTCTTAGCTTTATGTGTCAGGCGGTGATCGGACGGTAGCCATATTGAGTACGGAACGCCCCCCCCCCCCCCCCCCTTCCCCCCTTCCCCCTCTTCCCCGCCAACCCTCCACTCAGCCTATTGTTCAAGATGTCGGCTCCATAATTGAATACTGCTGCTTGGCTTCTGTATTTAAGCTGACTTCACAGTCTTGGTCTTGTACGCAATCAAGAAAATTAACCCTCTCGGTCTTATATGCTATTAATTACTAATTAGTTCTCGTCAGGGTTATCCAGGAAGTAAGGCAATCAGGTCTTGAAAACTTAGATGCCATATTCTCTCAAATTGCGTAAAAGGAAATTTATGAAGATCAATGGACAGCATTGATATGCCACCTCAGATGGATACAAAATTAACCATCTAATAAATATAACCATTTTTCGTAGAGTTGATTATCACCGCTGGCGGTGAGAATATAGCCCCGGTACCCATTGAGGATGCTATCAAAGAAGAAGTTCCCATAATCAGTAACGCCATGGTAATCGGAGACAAAAGAAAGTTTCTTTCCTGCTTCTTAACACTGAAGGTAAATACACAACCTCGTATCTCTGTCTGCAGTTTATCCCATTATGAGACCAAGAGCTGAGCCCAAATCTGCCTGTGTCATCATGCCTTCAGTTAGCGCTTATAGGCTACGACATATAGCCTCGGAGATTTGAGAGGGGTTGCTGGGGCAAGTCGAATGATTGTTGAAATGTGACTTTCAGCCGTTAGCTCGGCGTTTGGTGTAGACTAAAAGTTATTTTTTTTACGGCTAGGTTGTTGTCGACGTAGAAACTGGAGAACCGTCGGATAAACTCACGGATGTTGCGCTCAAATTCTGCAAGTCCGTCGGCAGTGACGCCACGACAGTTTCCGAGATTCTGTCAACTAAAGACGAGAAAATAATGAAAGCCATTCAAGATGGAGTCGATCGAGCCAATAAGAAAGCTGTGTCAAGGGCTCAGAAGGTACATACAGCATTGTCAGAGTAGATAAGCTACAGTGTCATGTTAGTGCTAAGCAGGTGACGTTGTAAATAGGTAGCCTTTGAAAGTAGAAATTTTAACAAACGCCGGGCTTCATGGAGTGACTTGAGAGTCAGTTTTGTACAATTCTAAGGCGGAAAACAAGATGGTTTGTCACAGCACTCGAACAGTTTCCGAGTAGTTTTATACTCCAGCACTAATGCTCCATAAGCTGTCATGGTGGCATAGTGCAATGTGTTACTGTTCCTTGGTAGCGTCGGAGACGAAAACCGCGAGTTCAGAGAGAATGTCGGATTCATTTGGTTCTTGTTTGATAAGAGAATAAAGATGGTAATTTTTTTTCTCCTTATTGCACTGGTTTGAATCAGTAAAAACTGGGAAGACCATGTAGACAAAGCGTGACTGAAGGTACTGTGCTCAATCGTGCTAGGTGTGTCGATAGGAAAGGTACAACTGTTGAAGAACTTCCTCATATAACCTGTGATTGACTATTATCTAATTATGCTGTAACGATTGGTATGAATAGCTAGCCTTCGGAGGAGACTTGAATTGCTTTAACCCTATTTTCTTCCAGGTACAAAAGTGGGCTCTCTTAGAAAAAGACTTTTCCATTCCTGGAGGAGAGCTGGGTAAGGTCGTCGGTGTGCTTGTTTCTAATCTTGAACCCAGATCTCCCACGTCAAACAGAGTGAGATCTGGGTGTGAAATTAGGTTGTTGTCATGTAGTTTCATTCATGTTTAACAATCTCCTCGCCATGATTCTTTTATTTATCTTTATGAACTCAAAGCAATGATGCATTTGAACAATGGAGTACAGTGTGCTTTTTGCGCGTTTACATAGCCTCGTCTAAATAACGTTCGAGAATTCTCCCAGCCTTCTGAGTGTTAAGATGAGGCTTTGTAAACACTCAAAAAGTACTCTTGCTTTTTTAAATATTTCTCAAAAATAACGGCGAATCTAAAACGTCACAACCGTGTTTTTATACTCTCATCTAGACAGACCTATCGACCAATGAGAGTGGGCGTAGTATCTTAGTCATTATAACGTCAGTGTAAATATATTTTCTCAGGTCCTACTCTTAAGTTGAGGCGACCCATTGTGGCCAAGATGTTCAAAGACAAGATTGATGCTTTCTACGAAGAAGCATAGGCTCAAGGCTCTGATGAAATGAATTTGTAAATACATATATCGCATATGTATACGTATAAAACAGCAATTTTTGAATTAACTTTAATGAGAAAACTGGGAAAATTCCCGTGGTAACCTGGGAAACTAGTTATACGTTGTATTTAGCGATGTAATAACTCTAAACGTAAGGTGCAAATTCATTATTCGTCTTTTTTGGGCTGCTGTTTTTGCTTTCGTTTGATACATGAGTGAATGTACATTAAAGGTAGCAGTGATTTGTAATGAAGAGGAAAAAGGCCGAGTTATGAATGAATAACGTGTTAATTCACTGCTGTAGGGATCATGCAAGAAAGATTTATTTACTAATATAAAATAGTCTTGTAATTAGAAGAAGTCATTTGATATATAAATTCGTAGTACTCCATTTCATTATTACATTAATTAATCTAGTATTACCCGTACGTGTGCGAATTAGTTACCCTGATGGTTGGTTTTTCATAAGGGTGAAGTGAAGTAAAGACGAATCCCGTGTGTTTAGGGGTGAGGACGAAATGCAGAGATAAGCCACTTGTTTTGTGGACGGAAAAGCGTGGGCCTTCCGAATAAAAAATAACAAAGGACGATCATTCAGTGTATGATTTTCATGTTACGGACCGTCTCGTTAACATGTCGCTAAAACTTGAAGAACATGATATTAAGGCCTTTTTCCCGAAATTTATATCCTTCGATATCAGTATCTACTCTGTTGCCACTAAATTTTTTTTTTGCTAGCTCTTCTTGAAATCTTATTTGGTCACTTTTTGGCATTGTGCAGTAGAGTTGTAGGAAGTGTAAGATAAAAGTACACCAATTAAGCTATGTAATGTCCTAGGTGTGAAACCATGAGAGAAAATGAAATCCAAAGAACTAAATCAATGTAGGTATTTATAGTCAGATTTGATCCCAGCCGGCATTATTCACGCAGTATTTCTACGATTTTGACAAAATTATTATTCAGTAGTTTTATTCCACGAGCTTGGTTTCTTATGAGGAAAATAATTTTCGGCACTAGCCAGCTTTCAGGATATCAGTATTCCAACAACTAAAGGCAGTTGATGTGGGCATAGTAACAAAACACAGCATATTTTTTTCAGATTATCTGAATGTTCAATTCATACTAAAATGACAGAGTTAGGGACAAAAAGGGAGCTTTGCAGTCTTTTAGAGCGGTGAATTCGGAAAAAAAACTCCAGAAAACGATACTGAAGAAACGTCCACTTAATTCCTTCACTAGCGAAGGACCACTAAAACACAATGGCTTCCAACGATAGAAAAACACAGGAGTACCAGAATGGCTGAAATTGCACTAAATTGAGACTGATTACCTCAGAAAAAAGGTTCATTCGTTCTCTGTGCAGGGTACATTTTTATCTTGTATTTGGTTTTGATCATTTTGCGCATGGTGTTTGACCAAATCATGGGGTGAACTCTGACCAGATACACTAGTGAGTAAAGGAACGACTTAACGGTCCAACATTGCAATGCAAGGAAGATCTTTGGCATTGTCAGCTATCATCCCTTATAAATGTGTTGGGTTCTTGAGATCAGACCATTGATGATTTTTTATGACCGGGAAATATTCTTGATAGAGCTTCTCAAAGTAATGTTTTCGTTAAGATGCGAGAGTTTCGTTGATTCATTCGTTTGTTTATGATTTCACCTGCAGGCAAGGAAAGATAGAAATATAATAAGTAGGTTAGGTAAGATCATTGTGAATACACTAACTCGGTTTAGAATAAAATATTATACTAACTGTAATTGTGTTCGTTGTAGTTTGATTACGCTTTGGTGTGGCCTTCAGGGGCGGCTCTCGACATTTGTCAAGTTCTTCAGGTTTGGCCAAAGTAAAAAGAACAAGAACTACTAACAATACCCCAGGCCTAAAAAAAAGGAAGAATAGTGCAAATCAACTTGCACTACGGATCGAGTGGTCTTGGGTGGTCAGTCGGACTCCGGCCTATTAACACCCCCCCCCCCCCTTTAGCCCCCCGAGGGCGGGGAGTTATGGCCTAAAGGCGAGTGATCCCTTCGCAACAAGGAGTATAAATGAGTATGGACGATGTGCCAGGGAAATTTTATGATAACAAGCATCCCATTCAGGGGAGGGGGGAGTAACAAGGTCCAGTAATGTTACCATTTTCCTCTGTTTTAAAACGAATATACGTGGGAAACTATTGTGAAAATGTGTATTTCATTTGTAAGTTCATGCAAATCAACTTATTTTCATGAGAAATGTTTTGCACGAAGACCCGTTTTGAAACAGAGGCACACAGTAACTCAGTCGGAAATGGCCAATTCTGTTCCAGCCGGGATTCGGTTTTAAACCAGTCATTGTAAGGTTGCTTTTTGATTTTGTGTATTCTAATCTTACAAAATGAAAAATTTTAGCCTTTCAACTCATGGGCGTTGGCAGGGGGGGGGGTCACACTGAGTCATACAGAGGGTACCCACCAGATTGTCACCTTAAATATTGTAGGTTGTTTGCATACAAAAAGGCTTACAATAGGGGGTCACGGGCACCCCAGGACCCCCCCTGGCTACGCCCTTGCAACTGATTATCCAATACTGAAAAAAGGGGATAACACACCACATAGTCTGAAGCACTTATTTCATTGTTGCTATTATCATTAACAAAAGCCTTATCCTCTTCAAATGCTACCAGGGATTCAGAAAAAGAACCGTTTGTTGTCTAAAAAAAGAACAAAACCATTCTTTTTCTAAATCAACTATAGCCTGTTAGCTTAGTAAGGAAAAGAGCGAAATTCCCAAAATACCATCATCCTGTCGGTCCTAATTCTTGGTCGGTCCTGCCTTTCGTTATTTCTCCTGAACTTTGTGGCCTCTTCGGCTTTAAGAAAGAATGTTTGTTACGTTACGTTGCGTTACATTACGCTACGTTACGTTATGTTACGTTATGTTATGTGAACGCTACTACAACGTCAAGCAGCAAGGCGCAATCAATCTTGACAAAGCGGTTGACAAGAGGACTTATTGTATGTCGCTGAGCCAGGGCAGAACATTTCTTGTCGTTTTTCATCTCTGAGCTTCGAGAACAGCTGCGCTTAAATGTATACATCACCATCTCCCGGCTTTTCAGGTTCTGCTCTCAGCTGAAATGGTTTTACATTCAACAGTTCTTGATTACACATTTCTGCAACATTATCGACCACCAAATGTTACGTCAGCTCTTTTCCGGAGTTCGCTGAATTGTTTTGTAGCTAGATAATAATGCTATCCTTTTTATCCTGAAGATAACATTGATTCCACGTGGTTTTGAATTGAACTCGTGCTAGAAAACCTCTTTCTTTAATCGCTGGAATTGCAGCTAGTTAGAAAGGTTTCCAGCCTGTGCTGGATACGCTACAAACCCACGTAACAACTGAGTTATGTTCTTTGTTGAGAAATCACGCGCGCGCTTCCTTTGTACGGAGGCGCGCGCACTAATGCAGACACTGGACATAAATTTTCACAGAAACGTTTCCTCTTTACGATAAAAAAAAATCCTGCCAAATTCTTGAAGGGAAACCTATTTTCACCTTTTCCTTCACTTCACCACCTAGTGTGACTCGGTGAATCGTATTTCTTCTTTCCTTCATTGTTTTTCTCGATCGTTGTCTGTCTACTGGTGACCTCTATCAAGCGGTTTTCCTTGAAGCAGAAGATTAGTCTCGATTTTAGCCTTAAAACGTTTCATACTTGTATCAAACTAAATCTATATTTTTTCTTGTTATCTTTGCTTTTCTGTAAGAAACGAGATCAATGCAGGGCTGGCGTAAAACAGCCTACCCCCGTGTAATGCTGAGGAATACATGTAGGCTTTTGGTAAGAGATGGCTCAGTGGAGAGAGTTGTTCTGTATTGTCGTTTCTGTAGCTCTAAATAGTGAATTTGAG
>CM042748.1:12295727-12298227 GCA_022496165.2 Catalaphyllia jardinei
GAACAACTGAGGTAGGTTTACATTTATGTTGAGCTTTAACTTAGACTTTCCTCGATATAAGTTTACGATATTAATATTCTCCCATACATTTCTTTATATTTCGAACATAAACAGACACACTGCTTGTATGGGCGCCCTGTGGTTGTATCACATCCATCTGGTCACTGTACTTTTTGTGGCATGGTATAAAATAGTTATGTAACCCTTCCTCGTGGTATACCGTGGGTTATCCAACTCGCCACGTGTATTTTCTTGGTATAAACACTCGTCTAAAGGCTCGCGTGTACACATATTCCACGGTATACCGCCCGAAAACGGTGCAACCCGTCCCTTATCCGTAGGCCCTCGCGAGAGACAGTGTTTCATCGTGCTATACAAACACCGAGGAGAAAGTTGAAAATGCGACAGTGGTAGCCGATGAGTGTTTGATATGTCTTCTTAATCGAAACAAAAACTAAGGAGTAAACGGAGAAGTAAAATCTTGAACATCTATGCGGGTATCCAAGCCTCCTTCACGCTTGTGATTTTCTTTGTTTTAACTTGATGAATTATTAATGAGTTAGAGAACAAAGAATGAGGGAGGAGTTAAGGCATTTTTATATAATAACCCAATCAATGCGCGCGCTCTGATTGGTCAATCAGCTATGGTTTATTGCGCCTATAAACTCATGGAAAAGTCTCGCGTCTTCTGAATTATTGTATAGAAGCAATAAACCACAAATTTTTATGGTTTATAAGCATGATAAACAACTTGGGATGTTGGTAGAACACTCGAAGAAGTCTTAAAGTGCCTATGAAGTAAAAATTAATTGCTGCTTATTTGAAAGCCTTTTCAAAGTAAAGAAGAATGGCATTTTCCTTTTGGTAATATCTTTTTTTCTTTTTAGAGGTATTTACGTTTTTGTATTACGCAAATGAGGAAAGTGGTAACGTCATAGGTGGTTCCACTAAAACAGTACAACACTCAATCAATAATATCTCCAGTGTTCTTCAAACTTGGCACCAGAAACGTACATCACAAAAGAAACAAAACGATACCTTTTGTGCCATTGCCATGACAACACTCTAGGCTCCAGTCTCTATCTATGAAAAACCAGATATCTCCATTTGCAATCTTTTAAAGTGGAACAGAGGGTCTAGCTCGGCCCACACATGGTTCCCATATTGTCTTAACCCTCCCCATGAGATTGTTGTGAGTGAATGATCCTTGTTTAGGATAAAATCTGGGAATTTTAGTCTTAATTTAAATAGGACCAGCAACATAACTGTTGTCATGGCAATGGCAGGTGTCACGTTGCGTCTTTTATGATGTATAGTCCTGATGCCAAGTTTGAAGTACACTGCTTTAATATTTCTGGAGATATTCTTGATTAAGTGTTGTACTGTTTAGGTGAAACCACTTATGACGTCATCACTTTACTCACAAAAACGTAAATATCTCAAAAATGAAAAAAGATATTCTAAAAAGAAAAACGGCATTCTTCTATACTTTGAAAGGCTTGTCAAATAAGCAGCAATTATTTTTTACTTCATAGGCACTTTAAATCATTCGCCTGCGGCTCGTGAATTAGGGATTCTTCTCGTGTTCTATTCTACCAACATCCCGCGTGGTTTTTCAGCCTTAGAAACTTGTGCTCTATTTCTTAAATCTACCACATAATCGTCTGTAATCGTATCAGGCGCCATTTTTACATAAACCCCTTAACGCTCCGTTAAATGGTTGGCAACAGCTGTGTTTTGTTAACATTAGTAATTCTTCATAACCAAAATAATTACATGTAAAGAATTTAGACTCTTTCAACCTCTTTTATTAACGCCCAGGCCGCACAGGGACCACAGTGAGTAACGTAATGGATTCCGGTCAAAGCTCAAGCAATGAGTGCAAAAATTAATCATAGCACGGCAACGTTTGCAATACTACTTAAGAGGCGCCACGCACCTCTCGTAAGGTCTAACAGGATTGGCCGAGAAAACAATAGAATAAACAACAGAAACAATGGCCCTAGTCCTGAAAACAATAGAGGTGGATGACTCCGGGAGCAAATAAAATTAGAGGTTCCGAAGAGGTGCATGACTACTGCTACTTAAAACAACTTCTGGCGCCTTACAAACGGCTTATCCACGACGAAAGCGATAGCGATGAACGGACTTCTAAGAGACCGACTTAATTTGACTAACAATAGATGGACCTCAAACCGACCAATAGGCCCTTTGCAGGATCCAGTCACATGGTACAGAATAAATTACACTGGGACGCACATGACGCAGTGGGACTTTCAAAACAAAGGAAAGTCACGTTGGACTGGTAAGAGTTCCTTTGTTTTGGAAGTCCCACTGCGTCATTTGCGTCCCAGTGAAATTTATTCCGTACCATGTGACTGGATCCTGCAAAGGGCCTATTTGACTAACCAAAGAGGAATCTAAACCGAACAATGACTGATGACAACCTTAACACGAGTCTTTCAGCCAACTGCAGTACCATCATGTCATCATGCCTTAA
>CM042748.1:12303227-12307235 GCA_022496165.2 Catalaphyllia jardinei
GCCCTGGAAGACAGTGCAACAGAGCAGTTGATGAATAGTTTCTATGATCACCTTGTTCGTGGTAAAAGTGTCAGTGAATCTCTTCACCAGGCCATGAAGTGGATGAGAGCTAACGGCTATTCTGACGCGAGGCAGTGGGCACCTTTCATATTGATTGGAGATGACGTGAAATTCGATTTTGGAAAATAATTAATAAATTTGCTTGATTGGGAAAAGAAGTTGTAGTTTACCCAGTAGAAGAAAGGAAAAACGCAAATAAGTGGAACCAACCATGCGTCCTGTTCTTTACCGAACATAATGTATTTTCAAATGTTAGTAGTACAAAGGACCTTAAAATAAAATTAAAGGTTCTTTTATGTTCTTGGAGTGTGTTCTTACTGTATGATCAAGAAGGTTCTGCATTAACTTTATTTTCATTTTTATGTGTGTGCGAGAAAGTCATGACAAGTCAGTCCAGCTCCTAAAATCAAACCGTGACCTTGCACGTAAAATCATGGTTAAGGTGGTATGTACCTCAAAATATACCGAAAAGTTTGTTTAAAGATGTTGGAGAAAGATCAATTGTGAGTGACTGCACCCGTGAATAGGAAAAAAGTTTTGAAGGTTTCCCTGAAAATGGTTGCTATGGCAACCAGCAATAGCCTTTAGAGGTTTTATCTGACAGTATTAACTGTAACAATACTGTAACATTTCCTGCTCTTTCACAAAACAAGATTTGATTTTCAAAACAAGCATATCTTGTATGTTTCTGAGTCGTTCTATCCAATAAACCACAGTTTCGACAGCTAGCTGTCGTTTTCAGTGCTTTTTACAGGCTTTATTTGGAAATAACCTTATTTTGCACCAAACCGTCAACAAATAATCTATGGTCACGCGACAGAGGTTACAATGTTAAGATTTTTTTAGATATTGTATAACAAAACTATCGGTCATTAAGTACCCCAATTTTCAGGAATTTCTCTTTAATATTCTCCGAAGTTGAACTGTTACAGTGAAGTCAGCTGGTACAGAAGTAGACTTTAGAGAAAACTGCACCTAAAGTTTCTTACATGATGGATTAAGCATTTAACAAGCCGGACATTGGGGGAGTGGGGTGCAGATTGGATCCCTGGGGAGGGAATGTAATAGTTGTTCTATTTTGTAAAACGTTTCCGCAATTATAGGAAATGTTCCTAAAAAGAAGGGAAAGAAAATGGGCCTATGATGGCAAACAAAGCAAAGTTTTTCCCAGGTAACTATACCAATCGAGTTGTGCATCTCTTTGCAGCTTTAATACAAAGTTTCGTTAATATATGTTAAAACTAATCTATACTTTTGGTTATGTTCTTACTGTAAACAGCCGTTGCTATGGCCGTTGCTACGTAACTTGTACCACTGTGTACTTTCCTTAAACTTCACACTCACCTCGAGGTAAATTCGACAAGATTGTTTCAAAATGTTTTGAACAAGTGTTCAAGGGTCTTAAATCTTGTATTTTCTAAAAAATTGAATTTTTCCTGAGCATCGCCATATTTTGAGGTACATACCACCTTAAGATATCATTTAGCCTTTCAAATGTACATATATATATATATATATAACTGCATATAACTGCATATAACTGCATATATATATATATATATATATATATATATATATATATATATATATGTATATATCTCAGTCAAAACCTCTGATTGGCAATGATCTACCTCTAGGCCCAAGATTGTGAATCCCAGGTCCATGATTATGTGCCCCGTAACCATGGGGACAAAAAGCATGTAGACACAAGTCGGCCATTTGGTGTTCTTGAAGACCAGCAAGACGAAAGAACGCACTCTAGAACTTCCGTTAGACTTCTTAGCTTTCGTCATGAGAATAATAAATGAAATTACCATCTCCGCTGGTACACCAGCCACGCGCACTTTTCCAGCCACGGTTCGAAAAAGTTTCTTTCTTTAGAACTGGAAGTCGAAGAAGCAAGAAAAAATGAAGGAGTTACTTCTGCTGTCGATTGTGTCAAACAATTCCTGTTATCAAACAGGATTACTTAACCCAATGAGCAGCAGAAAATGTACGATCGCTTAATTACCAGCAGGGTCTCAAAAACTGAAGGCCCACCTCCTCTCTGTTCCGGCCCACCCACCCCTCCTGCCAATACGTTTTGACCAGTCCCTTAGCAAGATGTGTATGATATGGCACTAACGGACAATGATGTGGTAAATATTGAATTTTCTAAACCCCGATCAAGAAAAAACCTTACGTTGTTAGACCCTTGTTATACGTTTTGTGTTCTTTTTTTTCCCGTTTTAAAGTGGTACTATGACGAAAACCGCGTCTTTCCTATCGAAGGCATTTTAAAACATAAAATGGTAGTCTGTATGATACGAAGAACTTTGTTTACTATTTTCAATTATCTGTTTTCGTTCCAGAGATATTAAAGTTTTTACAACGTGCAAATTAGCTAAGTGATGACGTCATACACACAATCAAAATTTGATCAATTATGATGAAGAGATATCTCAGCCAATTCCTAATAAAAATGGATGATTCGTTGCTGTAAGATCTGCTAAATGTGCTCCACAGTACAAGCTTACCAGTTTTGTTGCCATGGCAACCTACTTGGCTCCAGACCTCCCCAATATTAAAGGTATTTCTGGAAACTTTGACATTCTATTTTCATATGTGCAAATGATGCCTCATATTCATGATCCAGCAAGTATATAAATATGTTAGCTTAAGTTTGTGGCCATGTTTAACGCCTTTCTTTCCACTAGCACCACTTTTTACGACAACTGTCCAGAAAACTACCTACGTCTTTAGGCTTTTTGTTTTTTTTGTTTTTAATTTTTTCCGCCTTTTCTTTTTCTTCTTTTCCTATCTTTTTGCTGCACTGATTTCTACAATTTGAGAAAACCACATCGAGACCGGCAAATTTTACCATGGAGTAGCAAAGTGTGGTGAGAGACAATTTTGCTCTGAATTTTTCCTCCTTCAGACCTTGAGTACGGGTGAAGACGTCAGATGTGAACGAAAGGCAACGCTCGCCACGGCCGAAACAAGCACCAAAACATTTCTCAAAAAAGATGAATAACTTTAAAAACTCGTGATTACACCTACATTTTATGTTATGAAATGGAAGTGGCAAGCCTATTTAACACGTGATTAGTTTCTGGTTGTGAGCAAAAGGTATTTAGACTGTACTCTAGCTGAACCAGAGGGAAGCTGTCAGAGAGGCTATAAGCGATGTTGCAACGATTTTGTTATTAAAAACTTGAACATATCAAAAACGGTTTTTATTTTACCATTTACCGTGTATCTTTAAGATCTTTATAAAGGTGTTTGCTTTTCTGTATGTAAAGGCAAATTCTAAGGAAATCTGTGGAGAAATGTCTTTTTCTTCTTTTTTCATAAAAATGCTGATGTCAAGGTTTTATTTGAGATTCAAGGCTAATTATCTCAAACAAATGCGGGGCTATGCCAGTTTTTCTTTTTGGTTTCCAATAACTTTTGAATGTGATTTTCAAAAATAAACTATTCAACTATTCAATTAGCCATGCGTAGAACGCCTATAAAATAAAGAGAACAAAGTAAAAGGTGGATGGGCTGAACAGTTGGTTATAAATTAATAGAAAGGGATATAGAAACAACTATATAAATAAAATTTAAAAGCACAAAGCAAGGATATAAAAATAAAATATACTATGACGAATGAGAATCATTAGAGTGGAGATAAGTTACTGAGACACCCATCTCCTTCAGGTCTGCAATTTTTGTTAACAGCACATTTGTAAAAGCTGAGATAAGGTCGGTAACAACTATATTGTTGTTTAACGTATTTAGCTATTAAATTTTCTAACCTAGGTAAGGAGTCCCCCGGTAGCCCAATCGGTTACGCATTTGACCTGCTGTGCGGTCGGATGGGCATATATACGCTCGACGCCAGTCGGGAGACTCCGCTTTTGTTTTTTTTTCAGTCTTCCTCGCGTCAAACTGGATTAATATATTGTTTGGTATTTTTTCCTTTCG
>CM042748.1:12327235-12337235 GCA_022496165.2 Catalaphyllia jardinei
AATTATCAAACGTATATGTTTCAATAAAAGAAGGCGAAATAAAGAAGAAATCGAGAAAAAAATATTTCTTTCCTATTAGGAGTCGCTATTTACTACTGTACTGAAATATCAAGCACATAGCGTGGATTCTTTGAAGGCCTGAAATTCTATTAAGAAACAAATGAGGCCTTCATGCTTTACTAAAATCAAAATGTGAAGAAACCCGTGGAAAGCACTTGGTAAGTTACATGTATACAATAACAGGTTACAACATGTAACGATTGTAACATCGCAATAAGATGGTGCCACAAGGGAAAAGGAGAAGGATAGGCTCAAGACAACATGGAGACAAACATTAGAAAAGGAATGGAAAGGGGCAGAGTGGAGCTCATGGGAGGAAACGAGAACAATAGCAGCACACTGAGAAAAGTCGAGGAACTTTGCAAAGGCCCTATTTTGCCACGAGGCTCTAGGAGGAAGGTAACATGAAACAGGCTACAGCAAGTTATCACATATTAATGGAAAAAATACAGTCTTAAACCAGTCTGCATTTTATTCTGCACTCTGCATTTTTGTACCCTCTCCATCTGGGCCAAATCTCCTGGATTATCCAGGAGTCAACTGGATACAGACCCAATCTCACAGTCTCCCATACAGGTCAACAGATCTCCCAGACAAATCAGATTAAAGAAAGTGCATAAAATACATTAATTTTTTCTGACATATTTCACATTTTTTTGGATTTTTTTTAAAAGTTTTTCCAGATTCGTAAATGTTTCCAGATTCATCAATTTTAGAGTACCCAACTAAATGTCTCCTTTTAAACCCTTTTTGGATGGATGTTATTTCCAACATTTGGAATAATATCAGAAGTTGCAGATGTCTTTCACTAAGTGCAGCTGTTGTAGGAATCTTGAATGAGGGGATGGACCTACAGTATTGTAGTCAATTATGTACTAATTCTACATAAAAGCAATATGTGGAGTTGTAGGCACTAAGACATCAAACATTTGATTAGTCACTTTGAGAGAATTCTTTGAAACAAAATTCAATATGAAACTGAAATATATATTGCTTTCAAATCGAATAGAATTATCTCATTCTGTGATAAAATGGAAATCCTACGAAGAATTGTTTTTAAGTGGTGATAATTAATTAATTCATTCTTTACTTTTAGTTAACTAAATGGAACTATGTTGTATCGTAATTTAAACTCATCAACAATAGATAAGCTTGGGGAATGGTACCTAGAAAGGAGGGTGAGGCCACGAATCAAGCAGAGCTGAACGTGTTGGGTATCCATGACAACCTGTGAGCGGCAGCCACCCACCCAGCACCCTCATACTGACAAGTCAGTGGAAACACAAATACTCACCACATACTTATCAAAGCAAGAGGGAAGGATGGGCCAGGAATTAATCACAGCAAAAACAAAACGCAAATGACTTGACATCTGAAGCTGAGCTGTAAGCCATGTGGGGACCCTGCACAAAAACCCTGGCCACCCCGCACCAGAACCCGGGGAGGTACTGCTGGCTAGCATTGTCTTGCATTTAATGTAGCCTAAATTACATTTAGATAAGCTTAGGAAATGGTGCCTAGAAAGGAGTGTGCAGCCATGAATCAAACCGAGCCGAATGCGTAGGGTATCTATGACAACCCTGTGAGCAACAGCCACCAAACCCTTCCCTCCAAAGTGCTTGGAGAATGAAGGGCCCACGCACAGGGTGGAAGAGGGGCCAAAATCCCACAACCTTTCAAGCACCAATTCCCAAGCCCTACCCAACAAACAAAACAAAGGACACCTACATGTAGTGCCCTACTGTGTCTGTCCAACTGGACACCAATGGCACCTAGCAAAATGCGATGCTGCTCAGCCTGACAAACCATATCCATGCACCCACCAACCAGGAACGTCTGGAACAGCCACCGACCATGCTAAGAATGAAGATCTTCATGGAAACACAGCCCGGGAGCATGCATGATTTTCTGGCACCAATCAGAAGCCAGAAGTACTCCAACCATTTGGAACTGGTCCATTAAAACCACTAACTGCCCCTGTGTCTCCGAGGATGAGGGAGCCTGCCGCATCCAACGTCACTCCATGCCATGATGTCAGAAAATCATGCCACCACTGCAGATCCAGCCGAAATTCAGAGCTAAGGCGAATAGGATGATTGCAAGTGTGGAAATAGCAGAGATCCAGCATATGCCGCAAAAAAAGTGCGACCCGGCCAGACTACTTTGGCAGCAAAGTGGAGGTGGCCAATCAGGGACTCAAGTTAGCATCTGTTACACCACAGTCTGGTCTCCCAGGATTGGATCAGCTCTTGTAAAGCCATCAGTTCCTTGGCTGGGAGACTGGCGGTCTGAACAAGTGAGTCTAGCTCAATTCCCAAGACTACCAAATGAGTGGATGGGCCAATGCATTTGTTGGGGTGAAGGAAAAGGCCAAGTGAACGACAGACAACCAGCAAAGTCTGTAAATTTTGGGAACATAGCAGAGAATCAGCCAGACCGGCCATGATAAAATTGTCCAGGTGGTGCATTGGATCCGCCATGCTGTACTTGTTCCGAATTATCTACTCCACCAGATCAGGCACCAAGTTAAAAATATAGGGTTCAGAGCAGAGGCCAAATGGGAGGGCCAAGTCTACAAAAAACTGGCCACGCCACTTCATCTCCAGGAGATAACGATCCTCTGGATGAACTGCAATGTTACGATATGCAGCCAAATTTAGCCATAAGAGCCCCAGGCCCGTGCTTTGCAATCACGTTGATGATCTGGTCCAGGTGAATGTAGTACATGGAAAATTCATCGGGATCGATGCCATCATTAACGGTATACCCATGGGGAGATGACAGGTCCACAATAAGGCGCCACTTGCCAGGTTGACCTTTTTTGGGGATTACCCAGAAATTGCTAACTTGTTAGTTAGGCAAAGGGGCTGATGGAAAGGGGCCTGCAAACCTACCACAAGCCACCTCAGTGGCCAGATAATCATCAGTGACCTTGGGATTCTGGAAGGCTGGTGGTTTTATTCTTCTTGGTAGGTTTGAGTCTACGAGCAGGTTGAAATCCCACATGGAAACCATGTTTAAGGCCTTCGAAAATATAAGCAAGTGCCTGTCGGTCAGGATGCCCAGCCAGGTCCAGAGTAAACTGCGACACGTTCAACGGGGACACCACCGACACTGGGTGAAAGGCAGGACACGTTATGAAAGGTAAAATCACAAGAAAAGAAAGCAAAAGCTAGACATTGAACACCACAACCAAGTTTAATGCAGGGAAAAGAAAAGAAAAATGGAGAAAAAAACCAAACCTACAGTACTGTCCTACCAGTAACTGCTCTACAAAATATGCCTACAATTATCACAGGCGATGAATGGACACAAGAACGAATACAAGTTAAAAACTGCCTGTGTGATAAAATTCTAAAAGTGGAAAGATTGCAAATTAGAAAGCCACTTGAAAAAGTGCACATGCACCTGGACTGCAACAGTCAATGTTGATGGCGAATTAGAGCCATCAGTAATCACACAAGACTAAATTAGCAATCACCAAAATAAGACGCGAGAATGCTCCATGAGTCCACGGGCCATGGTAAAGAGCCAGAGATTGGTTCAACCACAGGGAGCCTTAGCCTGAGAGGACGCCCTCGAGGCACTTGAGAACAGCTGTGATGTTTGGACTCGTCACTGCACTCTTTGGTCGACTGGTTAGTGCAAGAGATTGCCCGATGAACGCCTGAGCACATACTGCACCAGTGAGAGAAGCGGCAGGATGCGAACGCCATGCAACACCCCTTACTACAGGATTTGCAATGAATAACGGACGAGTAGGAAGCTGGTGGCTCAGGCAAGTGATTCAAGGAGAAGTGCTACGGGCTGACAAACCAGCTGAATGAAAAGTTGAACAACTGGACGTTCATAGAAGACCAGTCAGTGAGCTGCAAAGCGGCGGTGTGCTAACGGAAAACTTGATCATATGTGAGCCAAACTCTGCCGGGAAAATGGCGGTAGGTTCTCAGGATCAGCAACTGGTACTGCACAAGATCTTTCCAACAGTTCGGAAAGTGAGAAACCAGGATGAAGGAAAAGATGGCAAAGTCCTCCATCCATGAAGCGATGTCCTTGATGCATCATTCAGTTTTTTTGTTTGACTGGGAAGTCAACACCAGTTAACCTTCAAACAGAAGCTCAGGCTCTGACTCTCTCTGCACCAGGTTGGCCGCCAGCAAATCGCTCAGGTTGATATACCTGCCCACCACAATCTGGCGACACGCTTAGCTGGAACAGGGGAAAAACCGGGACCAACAATGAACGGTTGGTCCAGTAAAGGTGATGCGAGTACAGCAGAACGATCGGGAGTCCGTTTTGCAAACTGTAAATGCTCAGGCTGGAAACGGACGCCGACATCGAAGGATTTGCAAAAGTAGAAACAACGGAAGGCACTATCATATTAAGAAAAAAGGCAGGCCTTCCTTGCTACAAAAGTCCAGTTCCTGCAGCAAAGAAATGGCTAGTTGAGCTGCCCAGCAATGACGGAATGCCCCCAAAACACGAACTCACCATTGAAACAGGAACCGTTGAGTTAAGAACCTCGACCAACGTAGATTGTGGTGGTGTAGTCAAAACTGGGGGAGATTGATGAGCCGATTGTTCGGCGGCCAATGCAGCCTGAACTGTTCGTACAATCAACGAAGCAAGGGCTGGGGAAATTTCTCCCTCACCACCAGAAACAACACCTTGGGACGTCGTAGGAGGCAAATCATCCAGCGATGTACCAGTGTGCAAAGTCAAAGGACCTGAACAACTTTCCCCACCTGCCATTTGATAGACCGTTGCCATTTGCAAACTATTGTTCATTGAATGTGAACCCATGGAAAAGTACAACCAGTGAATAGAGTGACTCAACAAATACAGTGCGAACTTTCCGACAGCAAAAACAAAACGCAAATGAGAGCTTAATCTCTCTATTGTGACGTCAGATTTTTGGCGCGCAAAGCATCGATTATTCAGAGCTTACCTGTTAATCAAGCAGAGTTTGCTCGTTATTTCCACCGATATTCGAAGCTTATTCGAGGCGTAGTTGTGTCCGTCTGGTAGGAGATTTTGCATCATTAAGCATTTGACCCTCTATAAGTCACCAGCATGCCTCAAAGAGCTGAGGCGTGTTTTTGTTCTGAGATCATGGCTTAAGTCTGCCGTTAACTTAGCCATTGAAGAACAAGTGAGCCAGGCGGAAAAGTCTAGAAATGGCTTCTTCTTCCAAAACAAAGCATCCGTCGTGGACTTATGGCTTATTTGCCAAACTTCGGCGTGTGTCAGTTTTGGAAATTAGAACTGCTTTCTAGACTCCTATTATTTTCTTGAAATCAGCCATCTAGCATCCTTCACTGGGATATGCCATAATAATCTTTCATACGTAAAGCAAGCGGCGTGACTCTTTCTGTGTTGTCAGAATCAATCATTTCATGGAACAAGCAGTTTTGTACCAGCCAAAAAAATAGTTTCACCTATAAACATTTTATAAATCACTGACGTAGCCGATTTGAAAAAAGTTTAACGTCCTTCTCTAGGCACTACTTATTGACTTGATTTAGGTATCGATTTGTGCAATAGATTTCCTAAGTCAAGATTGTTTTCCTTGGCCTAACACTGCGCTAACCCTAACGTATCCTGACCTTAACTCTAACCTAATCTGAAGCGCTAACCCTAACCTTGTTCTGTAAGCCTAACCTTCAATGCTAACCCTAGTTTCGAGCGGTAACCCTAACTCCAATAAAACTGGCAACTCTTCCGTGCAGTGGCGTGATAATGTGAAATCAAAATTTTAACTGTCTGTAAATGACCTGATATCAACAGTGTCTAGCTTGCACATTGTGCAAAGTAAACCTTTGGCTGTAATTTGAGTGAAATTAACGTCTTTGTGGTCGCATGTTAACCTGAAATCAAAGTTTTATCAGTTTTTACCAGTAATCAACATTTTCGGAGGTTACACGTTGCGAAAGATCAATATTTTGCTTGATTGTAATTGAATGTTTTAATGTAATGTATCAAAAATGGTAGTAAGCAATGTCCTGTAGTTTTTCCGCTTAAGTTTTGCTTCATGCTCGAGACATTGCGTAATTTTAGTTTACGCAAAAATCCACTCAGTTTTTCCAAGTGGCGTACCTTTTTTGCATATGTTATTTCTCGAAAACGAAGAGCAAGCCAGCAAAAAAAACAACTGAAATGAAGGCTGCATTCAAAAATTCAGCTAATTTGGAGCGAGAAACAGAAACAACCAAAAAATTTCACTTATCCCCTTTTTCCACTAGCTTCTTCAATTAATTTCATAAGAACAAACACAAAACTTTGCATGTACAGGTGAGAAGTTTAATAAGTACACACATATAATTTATTTGAAAAAAACTGTTAAAATAATAAAAGTTTTTGAAGCAGACATTGAAAAAAAGACGCAAACATAACCTTTTTGTACACTGTCTTAATAAAAATTATAGAAACCATTGCACCAGTTACGGAAAAAAAAAGTTTCGAGTACCTGGATTTGTAGACATTTACACTGTAAGAATATTCAGATTCCTAACTATTTACACACGATTTAGAGTAAACATCAAAGGGTATATTTTTTCAGAAAATTTTTCCCTGCAACTGTACGGTAAAAATTGTGGATAAATGCCTATCCATGATTGCGGCAGATATTTTTTGTTTGCGAAAATTTTGCCTTTCAATCATGTTCTTTGAAAAAACAATGGGACATGTGCACTATTGCACGACTGTTTTGCCTTGTGATACTAAAGGAGAGTAATAAAGTGCTTAGTTTTGGCAGAATCTATAGGTGGGAATTAAAGGTCATTTGGGTCATTTTGATTTCTCAGCATTTTTAGAATTGTTTTGTTACCCCAGAGAAAACAACAATTTTCCCAACAACTGATTACAAAGCCAAAGTTCAAGATAATGCAAAAAAAATAGTATACATTATTACACTTACAAACAACTTGTGAAACTTTGCATGTTTTTGTGTCACATTTTCAAGCCAAAGCCATTTTCTCAAAGATTAGAATTGCCTTTTAATTAATGTCACTATTCCACTATTTAAACTAAGAGCAGAGTGTACTGCAACTAGGTAAGGTAATGGGAACAAATAAGCAAACAACAACATGGCGTAATTTTGGGGGACACAGCCCTATGGCAAGTTTGACGCGACCTCATGACAGGTGCACAAAACCAAAAGCCTCACTTATCCCCCCACTAACGTGGGAAAAGAACAAGAGTATTGGCAGAGCCTTTTTTATCTCCCCAGGACAGCAGAGGCTGGATCGGACAAGATAAAGGCAAGGATATAAGATGGCAAGACACAAGCAATGCCAAAGCTTGGGGGACGTCACTACGCAGACTTAACTGCACCACAAGGAGTGACCCCAGTTTATTGATAAATGACAAATAAAAAGCCCTTCTCCCAGGGAGGGAGCGTGGGAAATTTTAAAGCAAAATTGTTGCAAAATGTGTACTCGCGTGCAAGCTGCCAGGATTATGCCCTGTGACAGTATATTGAAAATTAGATAGCAAGACAGTGTCTCAAAGTACATGTATGACCAATAGGTACAGCTGTACTATAAGCTAAATAGACGCAACATGGCGAGCTTGTCAGCCATGAATGGGCCTAACAAATATATAGGCCAATCTAGGAGAAGCTAAGATATTTCACTAGATTACAGAGCAAGATAGAAGCTAAAATACAGACATCAATAGCGTTTGTGCTAACTGCCAGAACAAGGGAACATTCATTCATTCATTTTGCATTCAGTATTGTTCTAAAATAAAAATGTTTATTATAAGTACAGTATGTATAGAGTGGCCAGCATGCCCAGGACAATTAGAGGGTAATTTGTGCTGGTTACCAGAGCTTCTGGAGAACCCTACATGTACTTGTATTTTATGTATTCCAAAATGTCAGTGGTACATGTAAGATGTTGAGTGTTCCAAAGCAAGGTGAGATTGGTAGAGATTCTCCCAGGCTCACAGGCTCAAACTGATTTGCATGAGATTTGATCAGGAAGGGACTTGAGCTTTAAAAGTTTAGGCTGGCAAAGAAGGTTACAAGTGTATTTACCTGGTTGGTTAAGGGACTATCCACTGTGGTATTTCCATTGAAGCTTGTGCACCACCTATGAGGCTTTTTAATATCTGTAAAGACTTCCCCACTACCAATCCATTTGCTTGTAAATCCAGATTAGTCCACTGTCTTCCCCTGAGACTTCTTACAGCTGTAACTGTCCATCTGACGTTGATTATATACACTGTATTGAGACATAAATTAAAGGTTCTTGTTGGTGGTGAAATTCTTAGCACCTCAGACCAATGTAATATTTCAGTTTGGTTTTCTCCTCCAACAGTAAACTCAAACAACTTACAGGTTTATGCATGGCCAGAAATAGACCATTTTACAGTTGTCTGCTCGGTAACCTGGACCTTTGATGGCAGTGAGGCTGGAGTTGACCTTGCTTGACATAGACCTCTGTGGTTTTGTCATGTAAAAACATCTAGTTAGCATTATAACAACTTGATTTACACAACAAAAGCAGTAAGGTCTTTATCAAAACAAGGTCACCTGGCCAGGTCACTAAGCAGGTAACTGTAAAATGGTCTATGTTCAGAAGTGAAGCATCTGAACAACAAGGAAGTGATATACATGTTTTTAGAATCTGTTTAGTCATTCTTTGAAAGTGATCACGATCTTGTGTTTAAGCCTTTGAATTTGTCAGTTTGTTTTGCTATACAAAGAAACCTGAGCCACATCTGAACCACCAGCCTCCTCCCCCTGCCCTCCCCAAACACCACCACTACCTTTATTACCTGCCAGGGTCCACCAGAAAAGCTGATACATGGGAATACACTGTATACTTGCAAGTATATGGTACAGTCATGTATTTACCTGGTCAGTAAAGGTAACAAGTTTGTTTTTTCCTGTTGCAACTGTTGACCTATTGCCCCGCAGGGTTTTGGCCCAGAGGCCAAAACCTGAGGAGGCATTAATAGTCTCCCCCTCGTATACGTATAAAGAATGTGTGAAATATTGGTGTAGTATGCAAATCAATCCCAATTTGAAGAGGTAATAGGTCGGGTTTCGCCATCTTCGAGCGGCAGTTAAAGGTAAAAAAAATACACTCCAATTACATTATGGCCTGCATTACGATTTCAATGTGATCAAATAAATTCCCTTCGAAATGGCCGAGATTCTAAAACAAATTGAAAACGCTTTAGAAAAAAGAATTAAAAATCTGTCACATATGAACTCAGTAAAATGACCTTGCTCTTCATGAGCATGAGTTCTCGTAGCTCAGTGGATAGAGCGCCCGCCTAGTGTTCGGGAGGTCATGGGTTCGATTCCTATCGGGGACTCAGTCAGACTCAGTGCTGGGTGGTGGACTTTCCAACATAAATCTTGGCATCTTTGTTTGTCCCTTTGATGTTTGCCGGGCTTCCTAACCAGTCTCTTAACTATTACCCTCTATTAACTATGATCAAGACAAATGGTTCAGTGTTTCAGTATCAAACTAGAACAACAGAGGTTTGATATTTTTTCCAGAATGCGCTTCGTCAGAGTATTAAGTAAAGAATATCATGTGATAGAATGAGTTAAATAGAATGTGTTGGTTTAGTTCGCTTACCGTAGTTGATTCTTTGGATCATATTTATGGTAAGATGCCTAAGTTACTCGAACAGTATGAGTGACTGATAGTTTACAAAAAATATAAAATTTTAGTTCACAAAAAATATAAAATTTTAGTTCACACAATATTATTGTTTTCAATCAGCAGAAATAAAAGAAAGCAGGGGCGGCTTTAGTGATACTATTACTAGCAATATACTGTACAATGTAGATAGACTGTGTGGCATCCTGTCTTCCTATTTCTTTACTGCAAGTCTTGTTCAATGACATCCATCCAGCCCTTCCTTGGTTTGAAAAAGAAGTTTACAATTTGTATACACATACTTTATTCATTTATACATC
>CM042748.1:12347235-12359979 GCA_022496165.2 Catalaphyllia jardinei
CTGGTCAAAAGTACTGGAACCTTAGTAGACTGCTTTGTAACGCCGGAAAACCAATCGACGCTCTTTATGTTGCAGAGCTTGGACGAGGCAGTGCACTGGCCGAGTTATTGTCAGCTCAGTATTCTGTGGTAAAACAGATTTCTGCTAATCCTCAATGTTGGGATGGCATCGAAAAGATCGTGACAAGAGAAGGTGACGACTGCAGTTGCCTCTACATCTCTTATTCTTCTGAAGATGTAACATTGTGGGTTTTGAAAAGAAGCGGTGTTGTGTACTTCCGAGAGAGAGAAATAACTGACACAAATGTTTTACACGGCACAGTTAGAGATCTGGATGACTTTTTTGATAAAAGCTTCAGAGGGTTTGGCATTTTGCCAAAGGAACGTTGCGAAGATCGTTCTTTGAATAGTGGCGAACCGATATCCGGTTCCTCTGAGCAGGAGGAAAGCCCAGCTGGACCTTTCCGTCTTATCGAAGAGGAAGAAGAAAACCAAGACCACGTCTCAAGCCTCTCTTTATGTCACAAAATGATCATCTCTCCCGTAGATGACTTACTTGAAGAGCCCGAGATCATCATTGTTCCTGATCGCTCCTTGTACCGAGTACCATTTGCAGCGCTAAAAAATAAACATGGCAAATATTTGTCCGAGACCTTCAGGATCCGGATCGTTCCTTCTTTAATGACTCTTAAGGTCATTCAAGACAGTCCTGTAGACTATCACAGTGAAACTGGTGCACTGATAGTGGGCGATCCCGATGTTGGTTTGGTGCGATACCAAGGAAGGAAGCAGAGCATATCTAGATTGCCTTGTGCAGAAAAGGAAGCAGCTATGATTGGAAGACTGCTGGGTGTCCAACCTTTGTTAGGAGCACAAGCAACTAAGCAGGCGGTACTTGAGAGAATCAATTCAGTGAGCCTGATACACTTTGCGGCACATGGTGATGCTGAAAGAGGAGAAATTGCCCTTTGTCCTGTTCGCCCTACTAACAGAACTCCTAGAGAAGAAGAATACTTGTTAACAATGTCTGACATTTCACGAGTCCAACTGCGAGCCAAACTTGTGGTACTTAGCTGTTGTCACAGTGGTCAGGGACACATAAGAGTCGAAGGCGTTGTTGGCATAGCTCGAGCGTTCTTAGGATCCGGTGCACGCTCGGTGTTGGTTGCACTGTGGGCGCTGGAAGACAGTGCAACAGAGCAGTTGATGAATAGTTTCTATGATCACCTTGTTCGTGGGGAAAGTGTCAGTGAATCTCTTCACCAGGCTATGAAGTGGATGAGAAATAACGGCTATTCTGACGTGAGGCAGTGGGCACCTTTCATGCTGATCGGTGATAACGTGAAATTTGATTTTGGAAAGCAAGACATTAAGAATTAAACTAATTTCTTGAATTACATCTAAAAGGAAATCAGCTCATAATTATAACTGATAATTGACTTTTTCAGAAGTGATGTTGAATAATTTGTCCGAATAATTTCTTAGCTCTTTTTTTTACCCTCGAAGGATTTTGTTTACTGGGAATCAATCTCCATTTAAAACATTCAAGGCTAAAAAAAGAAAGAAAGTGCAAAAGAAAAATTCTGAGATTTTGTTTAAAGGGAACACTCGCTCTTAATTTAACCTCTGTATAACAACCATCTCTTTACACCTGCAACGACCACTAAACTATGTCCAAAGCTACCAAAATAACCTCTTCACAACGGCCAGTTAATCGACAAATGACGTTTACCACATAATGACTGCCTTTAGCGCCCTCCTTTCAATAAGCGCACTCTTTCGAATTCGGTGTTTTTATTAATAAACGCCTCCATTCTAATATGTAAGCGCCCCTATTCTAATATTATATTATACTGCGCCGTCACATATGTAATGCCGCATTACAAAAACAGTGCCATTCGTATGTGCTTCTCAACTATTTCATGATTTACGTAATAATGATGTAACGTAAGTGACACTGTCAAAGGTATCGGCGTCGAAATAGAGTAAAATTTCCTCGCATTAACGGAACATCTACGGTATATTCGTTACTGTTACAGTTTCTTTCTTTCTTTTTTTTAAATACCATATTTGAGTTTTGTTTTAAACATTCGGTTGTCAGTTCTCAAAAAGAAGTGAGAGAAATGAGCGGCCTGTCCCCAGTAAGCACTAATTGGCTGAGCCACTCGTATGCTATCAGCTATTGATGCAGGGGCTGTCAGTCGCCAATGAAATGGTGAAGATTTTACGTGTTCCCGAAGTTTTGGAGAAATGTTTAGATCCAAATGGATAATTAAATTCCTGAGAAGACTAAAAGGACATTAAGGGTGTCTTGACTTTAACAACTTGAAATCATTAATTTGAACTCATGGGCGCGCACGCGTATTAAACAAACGCAAATTTCCATTGGCAAAATTCAGTCCGTGCAATTTTGTTAAAGCATGCAATTAAATAATACGTAGAGATATCATTAGAAATCGGTTTTTTGCGTTTATTTCAGTTCAAATTTTATTACAACAGTTAGATTGTTCGCTCTCGATTTCTATGAGGTGATAGTTGATTCGGTCTTCGATCTCATCTTCGGCCTCATCAGCTATCACTTCATAGAAATCTCAAGCTCGAAATCTAATTGCCAATAAATAAAAGCTGCCTGTGATCAACGACAAATCTCAATATTTTCCGAAATACAATTTTACTCAATTTATTAGAACAACAACAACTACAGCAACAACAACAAGTTTATTTCTCTCACTTTGCCTAATTTATTACATTTATTGAATATAAAAATGAAATAGGAGAGTACTGGCTGCCTAGAATAACTGATAAGTTAAAAATGGTAGGCAGCCAGTTTATACCTATGTTTACTACTAGTTGAGGTCGGCACACACAATAGACAAACACAGGACAACACAAAACGTATAAGGGATAGATATTCTAACTAGGTATACCTATCGATAGAGTGCCAACGAGCAAACAATTTGTGGTATAATAAGGGGTTTATTAATACAGCATGACGGTTTTTTTGGTTCTCTTCTGCTGCAAACATTACCGAGGGAAAATTATAACGCGTTTACCGGCAGGTAACGTTCGTCACGCAATCCAGTAGGCTATTGAGAATTCGAGGAGTACCCTGAATATCAAGAGTTTTTCAATGTATCGCTGCTCGGTCGACCTTTCAGTTCAATACGATGGGCAAAGTGAAAGTGAAAGTGAACACGCTAGTTTGATTGATGAGCACGCTCGTTTAATTCTGTGGCAAACATGTCCGATTTGTGTTTTGAACACTCGATTCGACTGCATGATAAAGACACTAGTTCAGTTCTGTTCGGCCGAAACACTGCCGACTGAACCTTCAGTTCGATATGCTAGATTTGAACACTGGATTTGCTCTAGTCGTTCGACTGGTGAACACACTCTTTCAAAAAAAAACCGCTGCCCGATGGAACTTTCAGTTCGATATAGGTAAACAGAGAAGGAATACACTGTTTCGATTCATGAACCAGGTGATGAACACGCTCGCTCAATTCTGGAGTGAACACGCTGGTTCGGTTTCGTGACGATTTTGTGTCTTGGATTTGCTCTTGTGTAGCAGTTTTCCTCAATATTCAAATTAGAGGAAGAGTTTTGTAAAGGGCACCCTCCCCGATTGAACTTTCAGTTCGATAAAGTGAGAGGAAACACGCTAGTTCGATATGTTTTGAGACTATGAAATTGTTCACAGTTGGATAAACGCAACAGCAAAGAAAACAATCACCTTCCACGAGACAAGTCTATACGTAACGCGCCTCCTGATTGGCTAAAAACTACATTGGCTCGAATAGTTCCGTCCTTGCAATTGGCTTAAACTGAGCTATTGTTACATCTTACACCTTACACTTTCAAAGGCCGATCGAGAATTTCTTCGCATAAGCCATTCTTCGCGAGGCGCACTATTCTCTGCCGCCTCGCCAGCCGAGCGTTTTCGCTCGGCTGGCTCGTTGACAATTACAAATCCATGAGATTGGGCGCGGGGTACGGGGAAGAAGAAGAAAAGGAAAAGTTAAGAAGAACAGCAGATAACCCCTAGTATCTTTCAAAATATTGGTTCTCCAATCGTTTTTTGAAGACTGATATAGAGGATGATAATTTTACATCATCATCAATAGAATTCCAAACAGATGGACTTTGAAAGCGGATATTAAATTTGCCATAGTTGGTTCTAGCATAAACAAGATAGTAAGAGTGTTTTGCTGTAAATCTAGTATTATAATTATGAATATACTTGTTACTTTGGTAAAGAAAGAATGGAATGCAGCAGGAAGCACATTATTATGAAATTTGTACATAAAAGTCGCAATTTGAAATAAAGCAATATCAAAAAACTTAGAGTTACTATCTAGTTTAGAAAATGGGATGATGCGTACTGCTTTCTTTTGCAGTATAAATATACGTTTGAGAGTAGTTTCATAAGTATTTCCCCAAATTAAAATTCCATAGGTCAAAAAAGGGTAGGTAAATTAAAGCATAATAGTGTTTCACCAATATATTCAAATCAACATAATGTCTTAACTTGTATAAGATGCCAATACTTCTCCTGATTTTTTTTACTTATAAATTCAACTTGTTTTTTACAGTTTAGATGAGAGTCATATTTTCATTTTCCAAGGATTTCCCGTTTTGATTTTCACGGAACGACGTTTTGAAAATAGTACCGTGATACATAGGTAAGTAGGTTCCGTAACATGAAACAAAAAGAAAACAGTGAAAAGCGACACGAGTGCAAGTGTGTAATAAAAATATCAATCAGCAGTTTGCCAGCCGACTCAGTACTGAAATATTAATAGGCGAGTCGCGGAGCAAGGAGCAAGAAATCAGTGAGTTTTATATACAGCAAGTTTAGTATTTCTCTATGATACTTAGCTTCAGTCCATGAAGACATTCCAGCCCACTGAAAGCTAACATCTTGATTACAAAACTCATGTTTGCTTGCGTCATTGTCATTTTGAAAGGAAGATTATGTTTGCCGAGTAGATTCTTTCGGGTTTGGATTTTACTCCTGTTTTGACGCAATGCGTACGAGTGTGGCTTACAAACTTGAGCTGCTTTGATGGGGAAGTTTACAAATTAAGGAGGATCTGGTTTGTTATCGAGTTTCTATTAGTAAAGCTAATACCGGATTATGGTTACATAATTTTCAACATTGTTCCTGTCAATCAATAAAACAAGATAATTAGCATAAAATAGTCCTGAAATGCTTAATTTCAAGATAGGGGTTATTGGGTAAAGTTTCATGGGGGTGTCATTTTGACAACAGAGGTTGCACATGTAACCTGAGGATTTAAAGTGATACTATGATCAAATTTTTACCCCTTGTTTTTTTGAGTGTATCACATAGAATTCCATGAAAGAATAAAAACGCCGTTTACCGTTTGCAAATATCTGCATTAGTTCCGGAGATATTTAAGTTTAAAAAATGGGTAAAATATGCAAATGAGATGATTGACGACGTCATACACTCAACCCAATATTATTTTGAGTATACAAATAGGATTATCTTGGCCAATTTGCAGTGCAAAACATTGAAACTTGGCAGGATCTACATGAAACACACTTATGATTCCAAAAAATTCCGTTCTCATGGCAACTCACTCTTTTCCAGGCCCCACCCACTTGATTTCAAAATGAGCTTGAAAATGTTGAACAAGGCCACAAAGTCGAGCTAACATATTTATAGGGTAGATCTAATCCGGAGGTCGTGGGTTCGATTCCCATCGAGGTCAAAAGATTTTTTCTTTACCTCGTGTGGTTCCCTGATTCCCTTTACTAGGGCTAACGCCCAGTGGGTTATTCATGGGTTAAACTAGCACTAAAATTTACACTTCAGAGTTAATTCTCTGTTACATCATTTGTGTCCATAGTGCTACGCGGCATAACATTCATATGTACCCTTACTTTCTCTACGCCGCGATTCACCATCTAAATCGACCCCGACTTTCTCTGTCCGTCCTCGTAGCTCAGTCGGCAGAGTAACGGTAGATCTATTCCGGAGGTCGTGGGTTCGATTCCCACCGAGGTCAAAAGATTTTTTCTTTACTTCGTGTGGTTCCCTGATTCCCTTTACTAGGGCTAACGCCCAGTGGGTTATTCATGGGTTAAATTAGCACTAAAATTTACACTTCAGAGTTAATTCTCTGTTTCATCATTTGTGTTCATTTGTGTTCATATTTATAGGCTTGTTGGATCAAGCATATGAAGTGCTGTTAGCAAGTATCAAAATGGAATGCAAAAGGTGGCCAGAAAAACTTTTAATATGGGAGAGGTCTGCAACCCAGTACGTTGCCATGGTAACAGAACCGTTTCACTCATATTGTGGAGCACATTTAGTAGAATCTTACTGCAAAGAATCAAACATTTCTGTTACAAACTGGCTGAGATATCATCATTCAGAGATATCAAACAAGATACAGCCATTCAAAAACTTAAAATTTACTAACAAATGTATGGATTGCCGGACACTTGTCCGGAAACCGTACATTTCTTAGCAAATCTTGGAGTTTTTGAATGGCTATATCTTGTTAAGTAATGGCCCAGTTAACACGAAACTTGAGAATTTTGTAAAGCTCGATGTGCTATTTCAGAATATATTGGTCTTATGTTGTTAATCCCATAATACACGGACTCATACCCAGGCCCCCACCGTATGAAATCCGGCAATACTTGAACAAAATCTGGTTGAGTGTATGACGCGATCATTTGGCTAATTTGCATATTTTAAAAACTTGAATATTTCTGGAACGAAAAGAGATATTTGAAAAAAGTAAGCAGCATTTTACTTCTCATACAGTCTACTTGTTTATGTTTCAAAATGGCTTAAATAGGAAAGGTGCGATTTTCGTCATAGTACCACTTTAAGGAACTGAAAAAATGGGCTGTGACTAAAAGTGGGACGGGGACGTGGGACTTGGGACGTGAGGACTCGGGGAGGCCGGGACGTGGGACGCGGGTAACTTGGGACTCGAGGACGCGGGACGCTGGGACGCTAGGACGTGGGGAGTGGTACTCGGGGACGTGATAAACAAACAACACCCGAATGTTCCGCTTAATTTGCAATTTACAGTTTTCAGTGGTTAAGAGAAAGGTATTATATGATGGAGCGTTTGTCAGCAGGGCCGGATGTTAAAGGATTAACAAGAAAACAGGAAAGTCCTCCATGGCTGCCCACGAGGTTTACGACCCCCTGCGCTGAAACTATTCTGTTCCCAGGGCTCTCATGGTAACTGTAGGAAAGCAAACATATCGGGGCGACCAAGGACGCTGGAAATCATCAGTTAGTGGTCTGAGCCGGGTTGTTCAAAGCCCGATTAAGCTAACCCAAGGTTAGCGAGAATTTTGATTTCAGTTTTGTGACTTTTTGGTTAGGTAATCTGTTTATATTGTTTGCCCTTCAGTTTTGAGCTGTAGTAATCTCAAACTACACCTAACGTTAGAGGTGACAAACATTTTTAAACAAGAAAAAATAACGCGTCAGTTAACGTTTAATAGGGAGCTTAAGATACAGACGTTTTCGGGGCGACGGCGACGTCACAACCCGGGTAGACTGGGTCAGAGGTTGCTGTTTTCGTGCCATAGTTAAAGTTGTTAAGATTTAGATGACGGGCGGCCTCTGCGACTTCGTGGAGTGATTTGTTGCACTTTAAAAATAAGAAGGCTTTTTTATCGTAGCATGGCTACGTTTGAAGAGTTCCGCCTTCTCCTCGTCCTTTCCAACGACGCTGATCTTATTAGCGATAAAGATTTCTTGCTTTTGAACGAAATGTTTATGTCGAACTGACTCCAATTTCTAGAAGAGGATTGAGAAGAACACAAAGATCATGTGAAACCAAACCTCTCTCTGTTACAAAATGATCGAACCTGTGGCTGACCTGTTGGATGAACCCGAGATCATCATCGTACCTGATCGATCCTTGTACAAAGTTTCGTTCGCAGCCTTGCCGGATAAGAGAGGGAAGTATTTGTCCGAGAATTAAAGGATGCGCATCGTGCCTTCTTTGACGACTCTCAAGCTCATTCAAGACAGTCCTGCAGACTATGACAGTCAGACTGGTGCCTTGATAGTGGGAGATCCCGATGTTGGTTTGGTGCGATACAAAGGAAGGAAACAGAGCATATCTAGATTGCCCTGTGCAGGAAAGGAGGCAGCTATGGTTGGATGACTGCTGTGTGTCCAGCCTTTGTTAGGAGCACAAGCAACTAAGCAGGTAGTACTTGAGAGAATCAATTCAGTGAGCCTGATACATTTTGCGCCGCATGGTGATGCTAAAAGAGGAGAAATTGATTGCCCTTGCTCCTCTTCGCCCTGCTAACAACCCTCCCAGAGAAGAATACTTGTTAACAATGTCTGACATTTTACGAGTCCAACTGAGAGCCAAGCTGGTACTCCCGAGTTGCTGCCACAGTGGAAGAGGACAGATAAGAGCCGAAGGCGTTGTTGGAATCGCTCCAGCGTTAGGATCCGATGCACGCTCGGTGTTGACACTTTGAGCCCTGGGAGACAGTGCAACAGAGCAGTTGATGAATAGTTTCTATGATCACCTTGCTCGCCTTGAAAGTGCCGGTGAATCTCTTCACCAGGCCATGAAGTGGATGAGAGCTAACGGCTATTCTGACGTGAGGTAGGGGGCACCTTTCTTGCTCATTGGAGATAACGTGAAACATGATTTTAGAAAAACAGCTACAGCAATAGGTATGTTAATTCATTTAAAAAAAAAATTGAAAATTGAAACCTCTGAATCTGTTACGTTATTAGTGATCATTGCAATAAACCTGGATTAACATAGTTGCTATTTAATTATGTTTTAGATGCTTTGCAAAGATCCGACCAAAAGACCCGTGCAACAGAGGACCAGGAGGCAGAGACTCGAAAAACTCCAGTGCAAGAGTTTACTACTGCTTTTTGTTTTTATTGATGCAGTGATGTTACAATGCAAACAAATGAAGCCCTAGCCCTCCCCCTGAGGGGAAGCTGTACATCCGGGACAGCTGTGAAGGGAGTCGTGAATGAAGATGTCGCAGTCCATGCAAAACAGATGTCCACATTGGGGACATGTATACGCCTGCAATAAAACGCAAAATTAGAACCTTTCGAACATCAACAGTGTCTTGATACAGTTTCTTCTCCACCATACCAAGCAAATTAAATCAGCTTTTTCCAGTCTCGCCTTCATCGGATAGACATGACAATTACACCAGTTACTCGAAAGATATTAAAATTTGGCTCAATTTATTTAAAAAAAAATGAGTAGCACATGAATTTTGTGCTAACCAGATGCGGTCCCAAAAAGCTAATGTCGATGTTTAAAACTATGGTGTACGGCAGGCAGATTATATAATAAAAAAACTCTGTATGTGATTTTGAGTAAATCGAAAAAACATTTTGTATCCTATCTGGTCTCCGCGAAATTAATGTTTTGTCGAGTTTCAATTCGTTTGTGTATCGTGTCCAAAGCATCATTGATTACCCTAAAAAAATACATTATGCCAATTTAAAATCAATTATGAATAACTGTCGTAATTATTATGTTGGTCAGATTACAGGAAACCCGTTATAAGGCGATTACAATTACTTGGAATGATCCAGAAAAAACTGTATCGAGGCACCTTAACCGTTCAAAAAAATTGCACGTAATGATGTAAGGAAAGTACGGAGGCAAACAAAAACACACTTACCACTTGCTCTGTGTGTTCTCTTTGACAAGCAAAACAATTATTCTGTCTGTTAAGATGGCAAGAAAAGAGAGACAAGGAAAAAGAAATGAACACTTTGAACAGTAACCACGATCATTTTTGAGCACTCCACGCCAAAAACGCTGGAAAATACTCATCAGTACTTTTTGTTAAATTAAACGTTCAGTTGCAGAATATATCCATACCTACCCCAAGGCAGGTTAACGGAAGTTCCAAAGGGAGAGTGGGGGGGTGGTTCAAAAGCCAAATTTTCGAAGTAATATATCAAACAAAAATGACCGTGTTTAACCACATTTCCAAACACCGAGAAGAGAGTTCAAAATGCGACGCGTAGCGGAGTATTTTTGACGAAATTCGAGAAATGAAGCCAAACACCGCCTTGAGTGTGTGATGTATAGAACACAATACATGGGTGCGCGTAGATATGGAATTGAAGTGAAGAGAAATTCCATATGTACAAGCAGCCATGTATTATTTTCTTTATTGCATAAACATACTAATGGCCACTCAGTTTTCTGACGGTTTTCCGAAGATTTCCGAACACTTTCCGAAGATTTCGGAAAATTCTCCGAAAGCTGTTCGAAGACCACACAAACGTTTCCGAACATTTTCCGAAAATTTCAAAAGACTGGCAAAGATTTCGAAAGATAATCGAAGATTTCCGAGGAAGAACCGATGATATTTCGACCATACAGCAAAACAGCTAAGTACTTTTTAAAGAATTATGTTACCTTGTGAAAATAATACCATCTTTATGCGCGAAAGCTCACCTGATATTTCACTGTTCATATAATAAAGACGTATATTTTCAACCGAAACCAAAACTAAGGAGAAAACAAATAAGCAAACTCATGATTTCCTTTGTTTAATTTGAACATGGTCAATCATTAATGAGTTTGAGAAGTATGAAGTTAAACCGTTAATAGGTGAGGGCTCAGACTAAAAATCCTTCCGTTGGATGGGTACGTATGTTTTCTGGAACAACACAATTAACGTTCATATGAGCGAACAAGTCGAAGATGCTATGAAGTATACCTGACAATCGTTTTGCCAAGATGCAAATAAAAATTTAACGGTAAAACTTCCAAAGCCCTCTGAAAGTGAAAACTATAAAGTAAAGTTGTCACTTTCCGAATGAATATATTTTGAATGGTTTTCAGAATCTTGAGACCAAATTTCAAAACCTCCTGCACCTTGTATAGACTTGATGGTCACAACTGGTAAGGTGTTAAAGGAAGGCAAGACGAACTATGTCAAATATTTTCTTAACAACAGGGCCAAAGAAAGACCAATGCTGTAGAAGTCAGACTGTGGCATATCAGTTAAGAGATCAGGTTGAATTTCTATGTTTTTCCAATAACATTAGGCTTTATTGAAAAATACACATTTAAAGGTTAGAAATGTGTTTTACAAGGACGCTTACACCAAATCAACCCTCACAATAAGTTCAGTACCAGTTCAACGTTGAGAATGAGGACGGGATCAGAGGCACAGTTTCTAAGTATAAATAATTGAAAACAAATCTTCTTGCACATTCTACCTAAGTGCGGATTAGCAAGTGTGCATTACTTGCAAAAACGTTCGGACGATTTTAATTTCAGATGCAAAAATGGTTAATAAAACCGTCTAAAATTTTTTAAGCCTCCAAAATGTTTAGAGTAAAGCATAAAATTTTTAAATTCTTGGTTTTCAAGTGACGTAATCATATTCCAAAATTAGATATTACCCTTCTATCTGAGGTTTTAGTTTCATCAGATAAAAGACCCTATGACCCTATGGGAACTTGACATTTCACAATGTTTCAGCTCGACAAGGTTCTTCTTATTGTAATAGAGCACGTTTGAATTTCCACGCTTTTGCGTTGCGTGACATGACAATGGCAGCCCGAGAAGGCTGTCGCGGAGGTCAAAAGAAGAGTTATCTCTTTAGTTTTCGCTAACTATACAGTGCTTGCACTAAACGAAGCATGTATTTCGAAGTTAGATCTCTAGAGCAATAATGTTTCGTTTCAATTGCAAAACTCAATGACAGATATTTCTGTTACTTTATGGCGGCCATGTTTGTGCCCCTCCGAAGGGCACAAACATGGCGTACAAAGCTCTATAAATTTGGGTGACACACTTCTGCAAATCGCTCGCGAATGAAAAGCAGTGGAAACCTGGTTCCTGGCGAGGCTTTTTATATATCAATCATCTCTGGTATCCACGATTCTTGACTTTATTCATTGAATGGTTACGATTTTTAGTTGATCACATGACTTACTTACTTTTCTCTGGGCGAGACACTGCTTGAGGTACGACAAGGCTTGATGTAATTAATTTTGCGTTAATGTTTCGGCGTTGTATCTGTAAAACTATTAGGGTGCCGGTAAAACTATCATTTTCAGAGATGTTTTTTTAGTCTAAATCGTGTTTTGTTGGCGCAAATTTACTTAAGGTAAGTTTTTAGAAAGTGTCCGAAATCTGCCCCAAATAAGATAAAAAGTGCTTCAAAATTAAGCAACCGAAACCTTTTGACAGCAATGTATATAAAGGTACCAAAAAAGTAATGTTATTATTCTATTACATTTAAGAATTTACCTTATTCTGTGTTCATCGTCAATAGTTGACAAATCTGTTTCCGTAAACTGTGGCAGCGGGAAGAGATGTTGATAAGAACGCGCCAAATGTGGAGCTGACACTAATGTTAAACCTGCAAACACAGCGCTGATATTGTAGTATTGTATGGTCAACGCAGGAACAAACATGTTTCATATGCTCTTTCAAGCCCTTTTTCCAGTTTTCTTTGGCCAAATTTAACAACTTCAACTTTTTTATTGTGCAACACTGGCTAAATCTAAAACTGTAGGATTCCCAGATTTATCGTTTCCAACTGTGATTGACACTGATTTATGCACACGATAAAAACAACTTTTGTAGCAGCTTAACGTTAGGGGTGTACAATTTGAAGTTCTATTTGAGCATTTTTCTGATTTAACATACCAAAAAGCGAATTTCAGTAATATTACTCCAAGAGTGATGTTGCCCCCGGGGGGGGGGGGGGG
>CM042748.1:12384979-12392479 GCA_022496165.2 Catalaphyllia jardinei
CATGCAAGTTATCCTGGACTCTTCTTTCGCCTGCCCGGGTTCAGCCCCTATATGGGGCGGGAAGAAAGGAGAGTTCAGGGACTGGACTATTTTTATTCAAGAACTTGAGCCAGCTTTCAACGTCAACGTCAGAAGTGAAAAGTTGATGCTTTATTAATCTTTCTAGTTCTTTTTTTTTATATTTTACTGTTAAGTATTTGCTTAATCTAGGTTCCAGTCCCCTCGCTTTTGCTATAAATAAATAGCTCTTTTAAATTTCAGCGGTCACTTTTGAAAATGTATGGAGAGTACATATGAAACGTCAAGTCATAATCAAAATGTGCAAGTTCAATCAACCTCGTTGCCAGGGCCTTTCCAGGGAAAAGACCCTGGGAACGAGGTTGCAAGTTCAATATGTTTATCACTGCTATTTGTGTCTTTAGTTAAGACAAACCTCGTTCCCAGGGTCTTTCATCTTACCGCCTAGGGTGTAAGATGAGGGACCCTAGGCTCGCCCTAGGCAGTAAGATGAGAGACCCTGGGAACGAGGTTGAATTAAGACTAGCTTTGCTAGTTGAAGTATTGGCCAATAAATTTTGCTCTTCTGCCGTAGTACCAGCCTTGCAATCAATTTGGTTTTGGTTTTGGTCTGGTACGAGCATTTCTTGATCAAGAGATCCGGCAATAACAAGCCAAGCAGTTTAATTATTCGTTGCGTGGTCTCCTGCATCCAAACGTTGTAAAACTCATGGTAACAGTCTCTTAGTTCACGGAACGCTGAATTACCCAGTACACAGAATAATGGCCAGTAATGCCTCAGCTGAGCCAATCACAAGTGGGTAATGAATAATTGGTCCTTGTGCTTCGCCTTCAGTCACTGACATCACACATTAAGGATTATTGCTGCCGCAGCGAGTGAGCCTGAAGCGAACGAGAGAGGCAGCTCTCTAATCAGCAGAAGATTACATTATAGGGGCTTGCAATCACTTTTTCTCAACAAACGCAAGGAATTGTGGTTATGCGCAAATGGGAGATTTGGGATGCGCAGTTGTATACGCAAAGAATTGTGGTTATGCGCGAACGGAAATATTTTAGGATGCGCAGTGATATGGGGCAAGGAATTGTGGTTATGCGCCAATGGATATTTTAGGATGCGCAGTGAACCATGTGCTTGCTTGTTTCTTAAAGCAGTGTCAAATTGTGGTGTGTAAATTGTATGCATCAAGTTCATGCATCGTGACGAATCGATGGCGAGGTGTGACAACGGTTACCGGTCCAAAGATTACCGATTATCAATAATCTAATAACATTGAACCACAAGCCGAAGAGGCTGAAATTCGTTTTACCTTGTTTAGTTGTGTAAAACACTCACACAGTTCGTATTACGTTGAACGATGTGCTGCACCGGCGGTAGCCCAGTTGTGTCCAAAATAAATAAATGAAATAAATAATCAGCTACGAAGGCAAGGCAGAGACTACTGCACAATCACAACAAGAAAGTAAAAAAAAAAAAGAAACGAGCGCGACCTGTGTTGTTTTGAAAACCATGCTACAAAAAAACAACATACGCGCATTGAATGTCGCTTGCCCAAGACAACGGAACATTTATCAAATCACGTCACCTACAACATGTAATTTGCATACAGACAGGCAAACGAACTTCGTCTGAACAGCTTTTCCATCTCGACTACTTTACTCTCGTTCGAACAGCTTATTCACCTCGACTACTTTACTTGGCGACGAGTTAGTTGGTGGCGAGATGGTTTCTTGGTGGCGAAACTACCTGGTGGCGAGATGACCGGATACCGTGACAAGGGATAGAGACAATAAAGCACATACACATACGATTCACTTCTAGCTCCCCTTTACCAGAAAATCAAAAGGATGGAAATCGAAAGATGTGGAAATTGAAAGATGTGAAAATTGTAGCCGCAGAAATCTTAGTTATAAATTCTGTACCGGTACGCATTAAATGTCTCTGGAATGTTGACATTGTCGAAGACGCGTCCGGCATCGCCGGATATGTGAAAATGCTAAACCTTAAGTTTAAATTCATGTTCGGATGAAAAGGAGTAGATCGTAGCATATATGAAATAAGTGTGTTCTACACTTTTCCGTTTGTTTTAATTATTCTACAAGTTTTAGTAACGACGATTTCTCTTCATCTGATTGTTAAATGCAATGCATTCTGATAAAAAGTCATGAATTCGAGAATGCGTACTCCTTTTATATAGTCTTTTAATTTTAAATCCTGATTATGTTGCTGATCGCTCGCTACGCTCACTCCGCAACAATTAACTTGACTTATGTAAAATTTGCCTTTCCTTTATTTCAGGGTCAATTTCTGCTTGCAAAACGTGTATTAAGTTCAAATTCTTGTAAAGAAAAGGGCACTTTCACACAATATCTATTCACTCCCACAAAGCACCCAACCCAATAACAATTTCAATTGATATCCCTAGCATAACGATTCAAATATGTTGTGCAAATGAAATCTTCACAGTTCAGTTCATAGGGTAACTGTTAGCATACTTAAAGTTGTTCTCCCCTTTGGCAGCATTATTACCATGTAGGTATACTAGTTTTGTAATATACATTAAGAGCGACGAGTGACAGCATGTGATAGCTTCCCTCACGAGATATCTATTTTAATATTCGTCATCTGTCATCTCTGCAGGCGGTTTTAGAACGAAAAGCATGCTATTTCAGACAAAATCTGTTTTCATTCAGTCTAAAGAAGCGCTAACACGAGTAAAAACGAAATTCAGTAGACTTATTTCCATTATGTTTTCATAAGCTCGGTTTCAACAGGTTTCGATGGGCCTTTGTCACCGCCTATGAAAATGTTCGCATGCAGATTTACGATGTATTCATGGCGAAAATAATAAAAATAAGAGCTACGTACTGAGCCAAACCAGGCAACAAGTTGGCCAATGAATGTAGATTAACAGATTAACGAAAATAGAAAAAAAAAGTTCTCTTTCCCAACGTCTCCGAGGCCGATCGACTGCGGATTCCCAAGTGGGGAGGGAACAGACTATATTGCAAAGGAAGTTGATTAAAACCTAGCAGTTTCCCACCTTTCTCCTGCAGTTAAGACTCCAACCAGCAAAAAGCAAGTTAACAACCGTGACCACATCTCGAATCAGACCCTGATTGAAGTCTTCAGTGATGATGGATGCTTCTACAACACTGAAAATTGAAAGAGAAAGTCATTCAGCATCCCGGGTTCAGCATCCCGGGTTCAGCACCCCGGGTTCAGCATCCCGGGTTCAGCATCCCGGGTTCAGCATCTAGTCTTATTGTGGCCATCACTTCATTTGCTGTGTTTTGCTATTCCTGACGTGAGCAAAGTTTGATAGACAAAAATCTTTCTTGTTAAGTATAGTCTCAACCTCCCGATAATGTACGTGGCTAGAGACACCAGACACGATGTTCAGGAAACAAAATAAAAAAAAAATGCTTCGACGGGACAGGTAATCACCTTAGCAGCGTGAGACAGAATTTCAATTATTCTATCATCATTGTCTAGCATGAAATGCAGCTGCCACTTTATAGTTAGTCACGAAGAGTATATAGCGCTATAAACCGCCACAGTCAACCAGAAGTTTACTAAACTTAGCTAGGTGCATCAAGCATTCTACAATTTTAGGAGGAGACCTCAAACCGTGTCGCTATAAAAGTCCGCATTAATGTTCGTGCGGGGTGTGGAGACAGGAAAAAAATTCACCGAGGAAATATAAGCCAATTCTGACTGACTGACTGAAAAATAGTTATTAAAGCTACAAAGATAAAAAATCGAATCTCAGATGGTTTATACGCGACGTCCGGTGTGTAACTAAGACATTGAGCTGGGCTTACTTGGGTTCTTTGTCTCTGGGTAAAAGATAAATTCAACTGTTGTTAATTGGTACCAGGACTAAGCTAAGAGCTGTGATTATTTGTCCCGAATAATACTCGTGAAAAAAACATCATCGGACTTTCGCTTCGCGGTCTTCTAGTAATTGAATTCCACTCTGTCCCAGCACCATTATTAAGCGAGCAATTTAAAACTGAATGATAGCGGTAGAACCAGTTTTCCAGCAGTTGAAGTTGAATTGATTGACTTACTCTTAGATGTCCTTATCCGGAGAGGGGGAGGGGACAGGGCGTAATTAACATAGTTGCAGTTTCAAAGACAACTTAAACGACAAAAAACAGGCAACTAGGAAAAAGGATCGTTCGGAATTCGTTGGTAGTAACCTTCATCTCAGGAACTTAACTGTGTATCTCTTGCTACATCTGTACAACTTAATTGGAGCAATTTCTATGTTCGTGCTTTCTATTACGTTTACATAAATTCCACGAGAGCAAAACGATAGTCAAGCAACCTTTAGATGCCATCAGAAGGAATAATTTTTAAAAAGTTGTGGGTCGCGAAATACCCAAATTCTGCAGCTTCAAAGTCTGTCATGTGTATTAAACATTACCGTAAAACAAGAGTATAACCCACAATACCCAAGGATCATTCGATGTTGACCGTATTTATCTTCGTCTAAAAAAGTTAGCTTTATCTCATCCTGTTACTCTAGTTAGTAAACGTTATTACAGATATCTCACTGATTAAGGAAGTCATTCAATATCTGATCGATAAGTTTGTCAGGCATCCCTTTTTCTTTGTTGTATATTAGCAGGTCCTCAAGAACAATGAACACTCAGCGCTGTAATTCCAAACACGACAGTTTTAAACGGCAAACCAATACCAGTTTGTAATTGAAACGTGCTTAGCAGCATGATGTTTTGCAATATTATTTTTTCGGCCGAAGCTGCATATTCTTATTTTTCTGCCGATGATGATAGGATTAAGTTGAAATTAGCGACAGTCAATATTCTTACATAAAAGGGTATCGTATGACATTTGTGTGTTCGATTGTAATCATTTTGGAGCCAGCCTACAAGCGTTAAAGCCTAGCTAATTACGAACATACGGTAATGCTGTGTTTGTTTCTTTTTGGCTTGTTGTGCCGTTTAGAGAAAGAAAAATTCATACGGTTTAGTTTAAAAAAAACACAATCGTATTGCACATAATCGTATTCCATATTTTCAACGTACAAAATTATATTCTTTTGAAATCTGAGCCTCAGGTTTATTAATTGTTTTTATAAAATATTCTTCAAATTTTTCAAATTTCTGCCTAGGTATTCTTAAAAGTTATGCTCTTATGAAAGAGTGTGTATTCTCTCTACATTAGGCTTGATGGAAGCCCTTTATAAGACTTTCTTACGCCATTGTGTACTACCAGTGTTGACTGTATACGTGTTATAAAATTGTTATTACAACGAATGATTCAATTTAAAGGAGCCTAAAAGTTGCCTGGCATTTCATTTTATGGAAAAGCATTCCGGAAAAACCCATAATTTTCACCTGAAGTGCTTCTATCCTGAGGTTTCCAAGCAAGTCTGTCAAGTAGAATCCTGAACAACGATTGGGAAACTTTGAGCACCGTGAGAACGGTGGTACAAGTTTGCAAATGAACCTGAATTTAATGAAATTCCTAATGATACCAATATGCAATATACAATGCATGCCACGCTTAGGGACGTTCGCGCTAATTGTTTCTGCGCATCCTTACTGTGCATGCATGAGCGCGCGCACTAAGTCATAAAATAAACAAGTGATAGGGAAGTGATAGGGCAGATGGCCATTGCTAGAGCTTTGCCTGGATTTAACAATCTTGGACGTTCGGTGACCCCAATTTTTCTTTCGATGGATCATTTTCTCTACTGATTTTCTACGTTTAGGGAAAAAAACGAAGAAAATCTATCGACTAGAAATTTGAATTTTTGGCAAAATGCACCATCGAATTCCGTTGTTATTAGCTCTTCGTGCATCTGTGCGGCGGTTTCAAATGCCTCTTAAAGGGTTAAATTTTGTAAAGACGTTAGTGACATTTGGAATTATTTACGCAACAGGCCCACTTCTACAATATATGACTAAGATCGTTTTCCTCCGTTGACTCACCTTCGATATTTTTAACTACAAACCCCTGTAGACCGTGCTCAATTATATGGCGCAATTTTTCGAAATCAGTATAGTTTACCACACGCTTTATCTCTGAAACGAAGACGGCGACCCCCAATTTTTTTTTTTGCATTTCTGGCACAAGTAACTCATTATCTGCCTGCAGTAAAAATTTAAAAAAATTCTATCGACTGGAAAATTTTCGCGCGAACGTTCTTAATTATCGACTTTGTTTTCGTGTACTGTTAATACCACACATGCGCAAAGCACCACTTGAGCGGGTGAAAAAAGTGATATATTGTTCAGACTATTTGACATCAATGGTTTCCAATGCGTAAAAATTCAGCGCTATACGTTAAGAGAAAATCATGTCCCTAATTATTTAAGCCAGCTATTAAGGTTCGGATGACGAATATTTTCATATCACTACACAAACATCAATATTTCAACGTGTTTAGTCAATTGCTTGACCAAGTAGTGCAGTAAATCAAAAACAGTTACCTCTGGGTTTGGGATTAAGGGAAAAACAGTAAACATCAAATAAAGGCACTTTTATAAAACATTTATTGTGTTTCGTGAAGTCCTCATGCGAAACGACTAAGAAAAGTCAGAAACGAAGAAGTACATGACAAAAAAGTTATGAAGAGGTTGTAATTTGCATTTTTAATGACAAGTGATAAAGGAAAATGAGTGTGTGTTTAATAAAGACTTAAGTAAGAGGTGTTTCGACGCAAAGACAACAGAAAGAAACCATTTGGTCACAGCTGGAAGAGGATATGTCCAAATCACATACTGCTCCCGCCAAATTAATTCGGAAGTGCTGGTACGGGAACAATATGTTATACAGATAAATATTTTTGAAAATGATAATGAACAAAGAACGCTGCGATCAGAAGGTTAATATTTAAGCTGTTAATTTCAAAAGATAAAGAAGGGCAAAACAAAAGGAAGAACGAAAATGGTAAAAACACGCACTGCACCTCTCAAAAAAGAATGTGTAAAGCCCCCTTAACGAAATCCTGTGAGTGCAGTAGTATGCAGGCGAATATTTAGCGGAGTCATAGGATCACCAAATACAGGAGAGTGGAGTAATCAATGTATAGATGTTGTCGTTGCTGAATTCTCATTAGAAATAGATGCAAACACTGATAATTCTTCAAAAAAGTAATAAAAACCAACTCGAAATGATAAATTTTCAGTCCTGCCTTTTCAGGTTCGTTATTCTACATAATCATCTAAGGTGGTAAAACGCGCATTATTCTATCAAACAAGTTTTGCTAGTCACTTCTTGAGCTCTTTTCTCTCTTACTTTTTCGTTTGAACCTCATGAATGTAATAATGATCTGTTTACTTACATATAATACATCCCAAAAATTCAATTTTTTCTTGTCTCGAAAAGTACTCGTTTTCTATACGTTATGGTCTTGTATCTGATTAGCAACTGAACTATATGCGTTTGTATCATGTGTGCTACTCACAGGAGTAACACAGTAGCGACTTGAACAACGAGTAACCGAGCAA
>CM042748.1:12397479-12402829 GCA_022496165.2 Catalaphyllia jardinei
GCCCTCAAACGAACCAATTTGGCAAAATTTACCGGAGACTCTTAATAGCCGCAAGCAACCAACCACCAAATATGCATCTCCGAAACAATTATCTGAAACGCTGTCAGATTAATCCATTTCCTTATCCCAGAAGCCGGCAACACGTCTGAACTTCTAGTCTCCCTACAAATTCCCGGATCAGCCATCAGCGAGAAAGAAGTAATCCCTCTAGCTTGGAAACCCACTTTGTGGTTTAGCGTTACGTTACATCGGATGGGTGCGAATGAGTTTTCCCGGTGAGCACAATTTCCGCTGAGGAACAGATGAACGAAGAACCGGATCCACAAGATCGGCCTCTGTGCAAATTCACCTTGTAGTTTGAAAACAAAGCACGCGAAGAAATTAGAATATAAAATGATACTGAACCATCCACTGAGGAATGTTCTCAGTAATGTACCTATCAAATCTAAGCTTCGACATCACAATTGGAGGCAGGATGTAGGATTGCTAGGCCAATGTTGAGCTGGGGCTAGGGGGAGGGGGGAGGTAGTGGTTCGGGGGTTCGATCGAACACCCCCTAATTAAAACAGCTAACATCAAAACCTTGTGGAGATATTAAAGGGACACAGTCATTCATAACCAAGGTACTACCATTTTTAACAAATGAGATATTAAAACACGCTGACTTTGTCTCAGAATAGCGGAAATTGGGTTTCCGAGGACTTGAAATTTCAAACGTTTCCAGGGGAGGATGCCATCGAAACCCCTATTCTAAGAACCTGGATCCGCGTCAGGTTGAGATCTCCTATATGAGTTTTAAAAGTCCTTATTGAAGCAGGATTCCATTCAACCTTTTTAAGGCTTCAATTACCAAAATCGTAGTCGTAATATACAGAGGGTCCTTACATGCACTGACCAATTTATTGAGTGCAGTCTGAGTTCATATCTCTCGTGAGGAGTGAAATGATGTAAAGTGTATATCAAATAATTCATATTTGAACTGCGGTTGTAGATGCAAGTGAAGTATGATCATCGCAGTAAATTTTCCAATTTAAGCAATTGGAAAGAAGAAGCCTCCTTACGGGAGATATGAACTCAATAAATTGACCTTGCTCCCAATGTGTTGCTTTATAGCCCAGTTGGTAGAGCATCGCACCGGTATCGCGGAGATCATGGGTTCGAATCCCGTTGAAGCCCTGAACTCAATGAATTGACCTTGCTCCCAAAGTGTGGCTTCATGGCTCAGTTGGTAGAGCATCGCACCGGTATCGCGGAGGTCATGGGTTCCAATCCCGTTGAAGCCCTGATTTTTTTCAGGCTTCTTCTTTCCAATTGCTTAAATTGGAAAATTTACTGCGAGGATCATACTTTACTTGCATCTACAACCGCAGTTCAAATATGAATCATTTCATATACACTTTACATCAATAATTGAATAACTTACTAATTTACAAACTTAGCTAAGTGGAAAATTGGTTCCGTTTTTGTTCCGACTGGAGCCAACGTTTTATATCCGGAAATGCAAACACACTTAAGTCTTTGAAAGCAGGTGGAAGGTCTTTCCAGATATCAATTGCCATGTAAAATACTGATTGCTTCCCTGCATTCCTGGGTTTTAGCTTTATATTTAGAATAGATAGTGAGTAGTGTGGCTAAACAGAGAACGGCATTCGCGACAGAACGCCAGTAGATTAATACTAAATGATATTATTTTGTAACACTTAAACCTCACTGAATTAGAAGCTCAGCTTACCAAAGCTAAAAAAAATGCAGAGACATGTGGGCTTTGAAAATTGATAGACCCTCATGTAGTATGCATTTAATGTTGTGTTATAGTAAGCCAGCTTGTACCATGAGCACAAGTTACATTGTGTATACTTTGGGGTACTGTAGAATAAAGGTTCTTCAGATAATGTAGAAGACTACCATTTTTTCCGCTGTAAAAAATGTCAAATACTTCTGTTAATTATATCTACAACTACTTGAAAAGCACGCATATATATTTTCTGTGGTCCAACCGCGCTCTTGGGATAAGGAGGCTAGGACTGCAAAAAGGGAGTAAATTTCACTTCTCCCCCACTACCCTTACTTGTTGGTTCAACTTTGTTCAACCGCAATAAAATATATCCGCTTGTTTTTTCAGTGGGACCGGCATGTGCAATTTATGTTGATAATCCCCATGCACCCCAGTTTTAGAATCAATCAACACGTTTACTTGGACACATGTATTACAACTTTATTACAAAAAGCTGTACAAACGTTCAGTGTTGAACACATCAACAGCCAAAATAAATATAAATTTACATATTGCAAGTTCAAAAAACCCTAAAACTTATTGGCCTAAAAAACGTTTGACCACAAAATTTTGTTCGTGTGTATGACATAAATATTTACAAGTTTTAAAACACAAACGCACACGAAAATGTCATGCGTGTTGCACGTGCAGTATGATTATCCATCACGTGTCATCGTCTGATGATTGCTCCAAGGCACTGGTGGGAAACCCGGATGTAGCATGGCCGGGCTGTGACTGAAACGCAAGTACAGATACGCGATAAGCTGAAAAAGGGTTATTTAGGGGCACTTATCGAACTCCTGCACGGCAAACATGTAAATCGTTTTCATGTTTTATCTTCTAAGCTTCTGAGTGTATGTATGTAAGTTCTTATCACGGTCGCTAAAACTAGAGCGGTAAAGAACGGAAATCTTTGAAAAAATTCAAGAAACATTGAACTTCATATATTTATTTCATTGCGCTTTTTACCTTCTACATACCTATTCCTACTTACGGTTACATGCACATGTAACAACGATTTTCAAACCACCCACCGCGCCAAAATGGTAGGTAAATTCCAACTACTAAGTTGCAGGCCAAGTAATTTGTTTTGCAGGTCATTTTCGGGATTGGGTGTTGGGGGAGGGGGGGGGGGGGGGGTGTATGATCGTAAGAGATGGTCTGAGATTAAAGGTTCGTACATAAAAATATGGCCATATACAAGGGAGAACAAAAAAAGTTCTAAATCACGAGCTAACATTAGGGGACGAGTGGTGAGTAACAAGTTCAACGTTTGCGATTTGGAGGGCGTGATTTTCGTGGGCCGGGTGGGAGAGTGGCACCGAAGGGAACGCGAAAATTTACAGCCGCATGAAGTCAAGTATGTGTAACTTACCATTAAGTCAAGCAGGCGATCGCTGATCATCTTTACGTCTTGATTTCTCAGAACCAGATCATTTTTTAAGCTAGTGGAACAAAGATGGAGTGTCAAAAGAAAATAGCTTTGTCGTTGCTATGCTTAGTGATAAGTTTATGAACAGAAATCGCGCCACTTTCTCAACGCGCAATCAAAAGTTAAACGCTTTCTCGTGCATCTGTTCGAAGGCTATATGTATTTGGTTTGAGTCTTTGATTGTGGTTATAAGACTCGCAATTGAAGGTGGAACTTTCGTCGGATAAACTTTCCTCGCTTTCCGCCATTATTGAAATACTTTCGCGTAGCATACATGTGACGTATTACAATAGAGGACCACAGCTCTCTTATGATTGGCTATCATAAAAAACACCCGCGAAAGCCCCCGTGGGAGGTGATTCTAAAAATAAAAAGATACGGACAGGGTTGACTCAGAGGGTCAGTATGGAAGATGGAAGCTCCGGGTAATAGGTTCCTGGCTATACCCATTCACTTGCTGCCACAACGCTCATCAAGCATCCTCCAACAGCAACTGCTGCTAGCAGCACCATAAATTGTAATTCGGTTATTATTCTGCAACCGAGTCTACCACAGTTTCTGGTCAACGGCTAACAAAGGAGATGTATTTCATACACCAGATCATTTGTACGTTTTCTAAGGTGAAGGCAGACGCGTCATTAAATCTCGACAGTGTCGACTGGGGCCCAGCATAGACTTTTTCAATCCAGCATCGCGCCATTATTTTTGCCTCAATTCCCAGCGCCATCCCGCCCCAGCCAGAATGTTTATCCCAATCCCACCTAGTTATGTTAGAATTATTGTAGTTCTCCGCGTGATGTCCTTAACTTTCGGTTTCCCCGCACTGCATCCAGACATCAATTTCATCTATCCCGCATCCCGCCTGCCAAACAGAAACAAATCCCGCTCTCGAGGAAGTATTTTCACACTTCATCCCGCCATTAAAAGTTCCCGGCATGATCCCACATCCCGCCAAACTGGTGTTAGACTGTGTTCGTCGTTGTTCTTCCCTCTAATCTTGGACGTAACTCGTGTATCTCACCTTTCAAGCTTGGCTAACGCAGCTCGCTTCTGTCTCTGGATCTTCAAGCTTTCTTGCTCAGATGTGTCAAGAACTCTGTAAGAAAAATGTACCACGAAGATTTAGTGTTTCTGCTTGTCATAACCTGTCATCTTGAGTTCAGACCTTTGATAAGAGTAAAATGCAAAGCTGAACCGCTACAGTAGCGGCGGTGTTTTTGCTAGTATTTACCTTTGATAGTGGTTGTTTAAAGTCTTTGTGGTCTTTTTGCATTCTCTTATTACCTGTTTATATGTAGGAGCTGAAGATCTTTTAAAAGTGTTAAGGTTGCAACACAAACAAGTATATTTGAATCTACATGCCCAAAGGCAAAACAATTCAGAGAAATTTACTTCAAGTTACATTGCCTTCATTGTAGGCTCAATTTCCGCTGCTTTCTCGGGTGAGCTAACTAAGTACAAACGTGGAAAACTAACTGCGCGCTTGACAGATTAGAGGATGGTTTTTTTAACCTCCGTCCTGATCATGCAAAATGGCGGTGCTGAGCGATTCTACTCCCGCCGAATGAGACTTTTTCTTTACCTCGTGTGGTCCGCCGTTTGCGTTAAGAAGTAACGCCCACAGAGGTGCTTCTCTGCTTTCCATCTTCTTTTTAACACCTCAGTGTTTATTCGCAAAAGATCCATCAATGATGTAAAAGACGAACACAAATTTCAACTGTGATTGCTATGAATGCTTTCCTTAAAAATAATTTTTAATATAATAGCATTTAAGTGGAGAGACACTGTGAGAGTTCAGTGCCATGAAGTAAAACGTAAAGTAAAACTGATCCGAACAACCATGGCCAGATCTCTGCACTGATCGGCTCAATAAATCATCATAACTTCCCGAGTACATAAAAGGATACTGTAGTTTAGCGACTTCAGTACGTCCTACAGACTGAACAGGTCCCTGTTCTTTTCCCATCAGTTCTCTTGTTCGAAGAAAATGCGATACTAAGGGACTCCTCCCCATAAGATTGAAACCAACTCGTTCAAACTCGGGTCCTGGACCGATCTCATGTGACTGTGAAAAAAAGTGCAGAAGGCAACAGATATTGAAAGTGAAGAGTGATCATCGCAGTAAATTTTCCAATTTAAGCAAT
>CM042748.1:12403229-12434116 GCA_022496165.2 Catalaphyllia jardinei
ATTGCTTAAATTGGAAAATTTACTGCGATGATCACTCTTCACTTTCATCTACAACCGCAGTACAAATATGAATTATTTCATATATACTTCACGCAACAGATATTATAGGCTCGTCCACCGTGACAATACGCCAGAGGAACCTTAACAAGGAGCTTTCACGTACAAAACGTATCAACTGATGTTTTCCGTCTTCAATACGTCGGAGGAATTTAAAAACGCAAAGCTCCGTTTTCAAAATGTTCTCCGTTCACATGAAAAAGAAAAGCCGGCGTTTTCTAATTCCTCCGGTTTGAAGAGCGTTTCCGAAAAGCTCCGTTTTCATGACGGATTAGTGTGGACAGTAGGCCTTACCGTAGAAATAAAGCTGCGTTTTCGTGACGGATTAGTGTGGGCAGTAGGCGTAACCGTAGAAATAAAGCTGTGTTTTCATGACGGATTAGTGTGGACAGTAGACCTAACCGTAGAAATAAAGCTGTGTTTTCATGATGGATTAGTGTGGAAAAAGGCCTAACCGTAGAAATACAGCTGTGTTTTCATGATGGATTAGTGTGGAAAAAGGCCTAACCGTAGAAATAAAGCTGTGTTTTCATGATGGATTAGTGTGGAAAAAGGCCTAACCGTAGAAATAAAGCTGTGTTTTCATGACGGATTAGTGTGGACGGTAGGCCTAACCGTAGAAATAAAGCTCCGTTTTCGTGACGGATTAGTGTGGACAGTAGGCCTAACTGTAGAAATAAAGCTGCGTTTTTATGACGGATTAGTGTGGACAGTAGGCCTAATCGTAGAAATAAAGCTGTGTTTTCATGACGGATTAGTGTGGACAGTAGACCTAACCGTAGAAAGAAAGCTGTGTTTTCATGACGGATTAGTGTGGACGGTAGGCCTAACCGTAGAAATAAAGCCGCGTAGCCTAAGAAGATACCAATCGATCAATAATAGCCGATAAAAAGAATAATAATTAAGAATTTAACCTATTAACTTTGAAAAGCCCATGGAGTTATATTCTGAGGGTGACGTACCGGATCGCCTCTTTCAGGCCTTCAGTTAGTTGAGGCGCAGGCTAAAAACGTCGAACGAAAAAGTAGGGAATCGAAGAAGCGCGGCGAGACAAACCGCTTCTCCCTAATTTTTCGCGCGCTGTTTATCACGCTGCACCTCAACTGACTGAACGCCTGGAAGAGACTAGGTACCAGAGTATCATTAATGGAAGAATTTGGGTCTGAGATTTGGGGAGCAACAAAGAAACATGAACTTTGCACCATGACTGTAGAGTACGTTTAAGAGGTACCTCTGTACTGTCAAATGCAGGGATGATCGTCAGTCCCATTCTAGAGGGTGAATACTGGGTTGTGTATGTCATAGCTCTCTCTTTACTGGCTGGGACAGCGCTGTACTCATCCAGACAGGCGTCCAGATCAAAGGACATGTTTGCTAAAAACCAACAAACAGACAGTAGTAAATCAGCTTTGAGCCTGATATAATCGTCAAGGCGGTTGACTGTTGCCGGGCAAACGATTTGCAGATATGCCGGAGAATTGACAGAAACCAGCAAACTAAGATTACAATTTAAAACAGCGCGTTTGTCTCATATATTTAGAAAGCCCTGACCTAGGAAACATGTAGTGAAGCGTAAAGAGTGATCATCTTACGCGTTTCTAATGTTCTACAAGATTACATGTAACAACAACAGCAACAACAAAACGATTTTCAAGATCGGACAGAGAGCCACTGCGTAAGGTATGGAAACATTTTCTCGCTTTGTCCTTTCTAACCCTGAAAGGTAAGAATTATTTTACTTCCAAAAAACCTCAATTTCGGCAGCGCCTTGATTTACAAGTAAAGCATGTAGCTTTAAATACAATTACAGACCTGTTATGTTCTATTTCATTGCCTTTTCCGTGCTTTTAAATTCAATAAGTGCATCACTAATTTACCTTTAAGAGAGTGTGTTCTGTCATCTTGTAGTTCTCTGATATTGCTCGGTTCCAGGAGCTTTAAGTCCCATTTCTCCCAAGAGTAAGGAGGGGGTCTGGTACCTACACGTAAAATAAGTATTTGATGACATACAGTAAATCCATGGACGGGTTGCGTTAAAAACTTTTACAGATAGTTTTCGGTTGGAGACTAAAACGTTTAACCCGAAAACCATACATTTACAACTACTTCCGTCATCAGGTTTTAAAGCATGTGTGACAATTTGATAAATTACATAACAAACCTAAAATATAAAGATTGAAAGGAACATGCGAGCGGGTTTTAATTTTTTTCCGTCTTCCTTTGTCCGTAAATCTTTTAACAGATATCACTGCAATCCGGCCCCGGGGGAAGGGAGTACTTTGTAACTCTTTGGGTAGGGGTGTACCGCTGGGACACTGGAACCCATCAAAAGTCTCCTGCCCTATTCCCGACTAGCTTTCCTTCAGTCAGAAACTTTATCACTATCACACCAGGAACGTAACTACTTTCTTAGTAAAATGATACCCTATTCTGGGCCAAAACTGTCTGATCCCTATAAAGTGTCTGAGCCTAAACTGCCTGAAATCCAGACCCTTCACGTGGGCACATACTCAAAGGCATATGGTGTAAATATGGGAGTACTCCTCTCCCCACCCCTCCCCTTCCAGGGCATCCTGGAAGCAAATGATTGTAAAGCAGACTTTGAAGTTGTATGTAAGTTGTACATAAATCATTTTTTTTAATACAAGAAAATATCTCAAATTCGCATAATATTATGTATTTCCCGGTATATTTCCGTCATGATTTCACAGTGGACTTTGCATACAAAATCAATATGAAATGCATTTATCTTCATACCCGTGACCCACTCGGAAATGGTGTTTAGAAGGAAACTCTTGAAGTCATCATCGAACAGTTGATAAGATCGCGGAAAGACCTCACAGTATGCGGTGTACACTGCTTGAGCAAGGCAGTCGGCGAAGTGCTAAGTTGATAGGAAAACCAAGAAATGAAATTACGCTGCCATAGGGTATACCTTCCAAGATTTATCCTGCACTGCACTGCACTACACTACACTTTTTACGGGATGGGGTGATTGGCCTACCAACCCCCAACCTGGAGGATCAGGGTTTTTCTGTAGGGGTGACTTTACCTTAGTCACAGTTACCAGATATTTAAAGGTGCTGGAAGCTCACCCTATCCCCACCCTCCTGGCCCTATCCCTCGCCCGGGGGCAAGGAACTAAGCTAAGCCGTCAAGCTTAACCATGGACACAAGACAAACGCTAAACGAGCGCCACGAAACAAAGAAGACTAGCAACCTACAAGCAAGTAGGGTACGCTTTCAGTTACAGAATGAGTAAGGTGGCGACAATGGCAGAGAGCGTTAAAACCCTAGCTACCAAAAACATGGTGAGTCCAGGGAATTGTCCATAGTTTATTTAGTAATACTCTTCAGGCTCGGCATTTTGCTTTGTAACTACATTTACATACATTTACACCATTGTTGTTATTATACTCATCCTGTGACTATAAGCTTATCCTTACAGTACATTTTGCCAATTTTCTGCTGGCCAAATACCACAAGTGTCAAGATTGCCTTCGGTTTTGCTCGTCGTTTAAACGTGCAACAAAAAAACAGGATGCTTTGATTTCACCAAACACAGACATCAAGTAATTTAAAGATTTGTAAAACTAATCTCAAGGAGACCTTAAAAATAATACATGCAGCTGAAGACAAGAATATTGCACCTTATTAAAAAGCTAACCAATTCCCAAGTCAGACCAAAACACTACTCACTCCGACAGGCTAACCAAAGTGATATTCAGGCTAAACAGAGAACATTTTAGTTCAGTGCAATTCCCAACTTTAGCCACTAAAATAGCAATCAATAGACTCCAAGACCCTCCAAGAAAGACTTTCTTTCAGAGTTCTTTCACCATTAGCCCAATAAGTTACCTGGAAGAATCTGTCCTTAAAATCTGCACTGACACCAAAGAATAAGGACACAAAACAGTCTGCTATTCTGTTGAACAATCCATCTTGTGCTTTCTTGCAATCAGGCTAATAAAGAAAACAGAAAAAGGATTAATTGAGAAATCTTGCTAAATACTAACTAGAGAATACTAAAAATCATGTGTGACACTTAAAATGAATTTCTGAAATGAAATAAAATGAAATAAAATGAAACTGTGAACCTAGTTTCATGTAATTTCAGGCATGTCTTGGAATGAAGACCGGGTACCGGTGGGTGTGTTAATTGTGATACATTCAGTAAAACCTGAATGATACAAGATCTACATGTAGATTTGGCTTGTACTTTGAAAGTCTAAGAGGTCAAACTGTTGCCATCATTTGACCACCAACTGTCACAATAAGCTGCCATATACAATTACACAGGACTTCATTTCAGCTAGCATGCAATTTGAGCTCTAATTCAGTTACATGATTGCGCATCCTTTTCCCAGCATGACAAATCCAAACACACGTGAACATATCATCACAAACTACATGTACAACTTCACTACTACAGTATACAAACGGAGCAAATGCTAACCTGGAATTTTTCCAGAAAGAACCACCAGAAAGTATCCTGTATCGGTAGGAACAATTCAATTTTAAAATAACACATTCTAATTACAAAACCTTAAGACTAATGTTATCATATGAAGGAACATGCCACACGTTTTAGAAATCATTACATAAATGATTATTCAGAGCACGACTGTGTAGAAAGAAAAAAAACAAGACACAGCTGGTAAGCATTTTCGTTTACTTTGTTCATATTTAGGTAACTTGCTAGATGTATAATTATTATAGCAGGTAATCATTTTGTTGTTGCTGTTGTTTCATACATCTTGACAGCAGCATTATTCTCTTGACATGTTTGCTCTTAGTATGTGAGAAAACAAACTATTTTGAGAACCAGCTAGGAAGTACTCATTGATGGGATCGCTCCAGTGGCACTGTATTCGTTTTTAGATTTCTATGAATGACAGAGGTACTTAGTCAAGAAATTATTTGTTTTAATTTGTTTATTTTACACAACATAAGAAGCAGGCCTCATAACATTTAATATGTGGTCTGTACAGGGTTCTCAATAAGGGCCATGACCCATAACACCTGTTATGGCTGATTATGTTTCATGAACCCTTGATGTTACAGGTGAACTGGCCTGGAGTTGATACAATTCACCCAAGATCAAGGCTACATGTGAATTAAAACTTGATGACAGCTCTGTTGAACATGTTCCCAGACAGAAAACAATGAAAAACATGGAATTCAGAACACTGTATTCCTGTATGACTTTTACCTGTAATAACGTTACAGATCCTTCGGACAAGAATAACTTTTTCCACCTTTTACGAAAACTTGACTGCAGTGAAAAATAAAATACTTAGTACACTCGATTGAAGTGAAAAAAAACCAGCTGAAATAATAAACACAGTCTGTTTCATCACAGATATAGCAGGTTTGTGTATCCCCAGCAAGGTGAATGGACGTGAACATGTACTAACAGTAACTGGTTCACTGCATTGCTTGCAAACATTTTGGATGATTTTAATTTTGAACAAAAAGTGTCTGAAAAATTAGTGATAATAATTTTCAAATGACATTTTGATGACTCATTATAATCATTTTCAAAAAAAAACTAAAAGTCAGGTGCTTGTGAGTTCTTTATAAACTCACAAGAATCTGACTATAGTTTTTTACAAATTTGCAAATGATGAATGAGTCATCAACACGTCATTTAAGATTATTATCACCAGCTTTTAGTCTCAATTGTTTGTCCAAAGCCTCCCTTATTTGAAAATAATTACCAGTTGAAAATTTTTAAGCTTCTAAAAAAATTTTAAGCACTATGTTGGCTATGCTTTAGCAAAGTGTCCGAAAGTTTTGTCTGAAGTAAGATAAAAAGTTTCTAAATTAATAGGGAGTTTAAGATAACCACGATGGCAACGGCAATGGGAACGTCACTAAACAAAAGGTTTAATGAGTAAAACAATTGCTGTGCATGTGCATTATAAATCTTGTGTACATTTCTTTGCTGTCCTTTGCAAAACAACAACGTGAAATGACCAATTCTGCGTTGTCTGAAGAATGTGAACTTCAAAAGCTAATATTATTTTGTAAAATTCTATTTCAAATTCATTGCGGTGTCCCAGATTCAGTTTTGTGATACCTTTGACAGTGAAAAACAAAGTTAATGACTTATTATCCCAAGATTCGTAGGTAAAAAATAAATTCATTTTTTAATTGATGTTGTCTTCGGCATCGCCATAGTAGCTTCTTAAACTCCCTTTAAATAATGTAATGTACAGTACATGCATATATAATTTAATCAAGGGCTTAAAACCAAACAAAGAAATACGTACATGTGCATGCAAGTGTACTCAAAGAAGGTTAAACCTTACTCACAGGGAACTGTTGTGCCTTGGTGACTTTGTTCAGCAACTGAGGTGCTTCCAATTGGCCTGGCAATGGCGTTACTTCATTAGGGAAGAAGCCAGGATAAGAGGTGAACTGTGTATATATTAATAGAAATGTCAATACATGTATTTAACTGCCAGTCAACCCTCAAGTGAATATCTTTAAAAATCTAGCTTGAAGAACAATTAAAGCACAAAAACAGCTCATACTCAGTGTTTTCAATTTGAAACAATTGTAAAGTAGCAGGAGGAAATCTTAAAGTAGGTGGAGCACTTCTGGGCCGCAATAAAAGTGGGCATGTTCTTGTAGGCAATCAAAAAATTTATGCTGAAGGAGATTACACCATCTGGCAAGAAAGAAGGGGATGAGTGCTGGCTCTGGAAAATTTCTGAAAAATGTGTGCCTTATGGTGCATTTTGCACATTTCTTTCCTTGTAAAGATTATACTGGTAAAACAAAAATGCATATTAACAAACTTTGTACAAAAAGTACACAACGTAAATGCTTGAAGTAACCAGTGACTTGTGTAGGATGCCAGCTTATTTTGAAAACCCTGCTCAGTAAAGCCAAAGAGACTGTGGCTTCCAAATTGACTTTATTCTGCTCACATTGCATTTTGATACAGTACTAGTCATGTTCTAAATGTTGGCACAGGAAATAAATGGTATCCATATATATTATACAACTACATTGAGAAAGGTTATCCCACAAAAGCATATAAACCTATGCGACAAGGTCAAAAGGTATTATGGATAATTATGGCCTAAGGTGTCTTGATTGAAGCTGGAAGGTGTTTCAGCATGATAGAAGAAAACAACACAAACATGTGTACTTGTGCTCTCCTTCCCTTCTTGCTGAAATTATTATGTGAACCTAAATCAAGTAAAAATAAACTATCACTATCAATCAGCATTTTGATGGATAACCTTTGTTGAAACAGCATCTGTATATCAATGAACCAAACTGGAGTTTCAAGAATTGTCACTGATGATTGTATGTACATTGTACCTGAACACTCTTCATTCTATTGACTTGTTCATCTCCCAGACCATACTAAATAACAGAAATACATAAACACAAATAAAAACTATGGACTTTGATGTAGACAAGGTCCATAAACACACAAAATAATAAGAATGAGTTCAGGGCAATATCCAATGATCTTTACTGACTGACTTGGTCAATAAAGGATTTATTATAATTATATAATGGGATTATATGTGTATCAGGCCGTTATCTAAAACAGACAAGAGATCATCTTGCACGCCTGTGGAGCCAATCACATTGCAGGATTTGGTTCAGATTGCCTCCTAATGGAACAACCACATACCAGTATTAAATAATTTATGTAGATTATATGGTTTACTGACTAAATGTGACATTTTCTTACCCACTGTTTAGGTCTTTCTTTTTTGTTGATAACTTCAGCTGGTATCTTTGAGCTTACATGTACTGCTGTGTTATTGAAAAGGAAAGCAGCAACTATAAATATTTACTTTCCAAGTAATTGCTACTCCAATAAAAATAAATCATCACCCAAGATTCTATTAACTACATGTCCATGTACATGCAAGTACAAACTTTCAAAACTTCCATGACATTGTACACATGAACAACACGTCTCTTAGTCCAAAGTACACAAAAATAAATCAGAAGTTATAGGTTCTGGTTTAGGTTTTGTCACAGATGTCCATGATAATAATGGCATGAAAAGTTAGTTGAACTAGCTTAACTAGCTGGAAGGCAAATTTATTCACAAAATTAAAAATTTATATTTGTCAGTGACTTCAACTGATTAATATAATCTCTTAAAGTTGTAAATGTAGAGTGTACCACAGCTGTTCAATCAGAGTCAACTGTTTTAAATTATTGCTTATTGTATTTTTTTTCGAAAAAATACCCATTCCTTCCCAACAGGTTGAATTTCCCTGGGACCTATGGAAATTCCAGTTTTTATTACCTGTCTACACCCACAACAGCTCAATGGACTAGTTTTGTAGAAGCCTGTGCAAACAAGGAAAACCAGGGCAAATGTAAAACACAGGAAAAGAGAAAGCTATGAACTTTTCACTTATGACTTATATTTTTGGTTACTGTTCAAAGATACAGACAATTGAAAGTTTTGTGCACCATACATTGCTATATGCAACAAAAGTGTTGGGTACAGTACGCTTTGACAGAACTGCAGATACAGGTGCTTTTGAAATTGTTGTGCAGAGGACATCATTCACCTTTATTGGTGGAAGGGCTAAGAGTTTGATCTGTACTTTGTGGCCTCTCCTTATCACTCAAAACCTGGTTAACATAGACATCAAGCTTCTTTTCCAGTTCTTGAATTTCATCATTTACTTCATCAATTAAGCCAATGTCTAGAGCTATGTTAATATAAGAAGTTCTGCAATTAAGGAAAAGTAAAAAACTTTTTCATAATACAGTAACCTGCGATTACATATTTATTTATTTTCTTATTTAACGTTTTTGTAGTAAATATATATTATATATTTTTAGGTGGTCTGCCTTTGTATGGGGTCTATGACTCTTTTGTAGACTTCCTTATGATGATGTTGTTATTGTCATTAAACTGTAATAAATAAATAAACTAAACTTAATAGCTTGATGACTGATGTTTGGTACTTGAACTATAGCTTTTGTCCTGGGCCTTCTTTTAAAATCGGTTAAGTCTTGAAAATGACCCATCTCTTTCCAGATCGAATAAAACAAAATGTTCATCAACCCCAACGATATTACCCAAAGCAATAAACTGAAGTTTCATGGTGGGTCTAAAACACAGGTCACGGGTCATTGTTTTACCAGTACTGGAACAACCTCAAACCTTTACTAATCCTAACTGTAAGCCTAAACATTGGCATAAAGTGTAGTATTTAAGCCTAAAACATTGTCTTTGTGTAGTACTTAGGCCTAATGTTAGCATTAGGAAGAGGTTGGGGTTGTTCCAGTATTGGTAAAACAATGACCTGTGACCTGTGTTTTAGACCCGCCGGAACTTTCAGTGTAAAAATGCCAGTCGCATTTGAGCAACACACTTAAATTGATGTGTGAAGTAGTAATGCATAAAGTAATCAAGGCTACTCAGTGGGTCAATGACAGCTCTGAACCAGACAGTCTATGATTTCACTGATACATAGAAATAATTATCAAGTAATATTAAACTCATTTTTTAATTCAAGATATGTGGAAATCAACGTCATGTTGGTCCAGTATTTGCTGGCTGGGAAGTCCATGTAGAGCAAAATTGTGACTGAGGTCTTGAATTAAGAACAGACTTGTTTTGAACTAGTTACCAATTAAGTTCTCCAAAATTGTTTTTTCTGGTGTAAAATTTAGTGAGAAAATTCCCCCCCCCCCCTCCCAAAACCAATCAGATTGCAGGATTTGTTGAATAGCACCTGCTCATGAGCTGAGAAAATAATAAATACTGCATATATTAGACAGTGCAGGATAGTAACTGGAATTACATGGACTGTTTACACTTGGTCAAAACAACTTCAAACGACTGGTTCCAGAGAGAATAATTTTTGTTTCAATTGGCAGTCTCATTACATTCTTAAAATTAATTTCAATGATTTCATGACAATCAAGACTGAATCAGTGCATGTTGGTACATGTATTTGAAAAATCAAACTTAAGTACAAGTTCTATGGCAGTATGACCAGGTCACTGATTATGTGACTTGTACATATGGTCTTGTGCATGGACATGCAACACAAGGCCTGATATGCGAGGTTACTGTTCAATAGTTGCATCAATGCAATTTGATATTTTCCTTTGCTTCATATACACTTTAATATTAACAATACCATATAGCTGAATAAAAAAAAACTTAATTGCAACTTTGTTAAAACTGAACCATAACATACGTATACATTTTAACAAACAAAAATAGAAGTTTCCCAATGTTGCAGGGTCATTCCATTTGATATCCACACCCCCTAATGGATGGAAATTTCTCATGGGGGTCACCAAAGACATTTCTGAGAGGGTAAGTCAGTCGGCATCCTTTGATCTTGCCACTTATTCTGAAGGGTACAGCACAAAATGGCCCTTTTTTCTAACAGGGAGTAGAAAACTGCTTATTTCTGAGGGGTGTTTTGTGTCGGCACTTTGATCTTCCTTTTCTTAGGGGGTTTAATTCTCAGAGACCTCATCCATGAGGGGGAGGGGGGTGTGGATATTAAATGGAATGGCCAGCACAAACATGTGTGTTTATCATATGAAGCGAAAGTGTGTCAGGTTTTTCTTTGTCCACGTAAATAAAAGTACAAGTACAAATATAAGTAAATACTGCATGATAGTGAGCAATGCAAAGTAATCATACATACATGGTTTAAACCAGCTCAATACGGCAAAAGTACTCCTACAAATATGTAATTACATCTACATGTACTCTTTCCACCTTAGCCAAGCTAAAGGATACGTGCATGATGTCCCAGGTCGTCCATGATATCATCCAAACTTCCTAATCCAACGGAAGCGACAGTTATATTAAATTCCTTTAAGTCTTCTGGTTCTCCAGGCCAGCCTAATGGAAAGCCTGCAGGCCTTCTCTCCAACCATTGCTCGAAGCTTTTCGGGGGTTCTGGTGTTTTAGGCTTGTGCTTTAAAACTTCTGCCTTCTCTTCGTTCTCATATTGCGCTAGAATGGCTTGGATTCGAGGATCCATCTAGCTTGTAGTGTCGATGGGAAGTTTTAGGTAATTTTCCTAACAGTAAGTACGAATCTAGTCTGTTTTGCTGCCATCTTGAAGCTGAGTGACCTGGCATTTGGGCCAACAAAAAATATTGCCTAGCAACCTACTGTAATTTTTCCCATAGTGCATCTGTAAGTGCACATTGCTTGTCCCAAGTCAGGCGAATTTTTTGGCCTCTTAGAAAGGCAAGCGCGAAGCGCGAGTGGCCCGAGAGGCAAAGAGGGCAAAAAAATTAGCCCGTACGCATATTATTGTTCAAGCTGTTCCGCCCCAAAACTCTTCCCCTCACGCGTTCTTCTTCTCAACTCGCCCCCAGACCCTTTCTCGCTCCGGAGTTGAGCGCACCAACCATGAGGCCACCGCGCCTCCCACATTCACTTGTGTGGTATATGCTAATTGAGCATAGTCAGATTGACAAAAGTGCAAAGAAATGAGGATTTACTGCAAACCAAAGGCCTACGAATCAATTAGAATGGGAAAGTATCCTAGAAGTACGGTCGACGAAGATTGGTTTCGCGTAATACATTCTAAGACAGATCCGTGGACAGAGCCTGGTATCCGATCGGGGAACGGGAGCAACTAGCGTGCGTAGCAAGCCTTCCCGTACGAGCAGAACGAAATATCGGGCCGCACGAAGGAATTTTTCGGCCTGAATTGCTTTTGCCCCACTGAATAGCTGTGCACGTGCGTTATAAATCTTTGTACATATTTTTCTTTACGACGACGGCTAATTTTTGGTATTTCCATATGGAATTGAACGTTACCGTTCCATATGGAATTGAACGTTACTGTTGCATATTTAGCCTGAGCAGACGTTTTCAGAGCCATTGGCGTACTGAACAGATTTAGAGAATTGAAAATTTTGCTTGTAAAGCATAAATTTATTTTTTACTGGGTGCTGTCTCCATGTCGGCGTCACGGTCGTTGTTGCTTAAAGTGACAATAGTCAAACGCGGTCTTCGGTCGGACACGGTTAGGTATAGAATACGGAATGTCTGGCACTCCCAAGATTAGGATAATTCAAGCTATGGAATTCCCTGAAGTTTTATATTTAATCTTCGAGTTCCATGCAAAAAGAAGGTTACATAAATTACTATTTGCTCATGTTGTATATTAAAATTGTTAACTCCTGGTTAGCCAGTATGACAAGTGCTCCAAAATTAACATCTCTGTTTTTGTTGCTATGGTCTCTCGAGTTATATGAAATTGAATCCAGTGCACGGAAAGCCTTTTTGACGTATGCGGAAGGCTAATGTTGTCCATCGCTATGCTGAGACCTGTGCAATGAGTAGAAGAAAACTGAGATTAAACAAGGAAAACATCTTGGTAGAAAGCCAAGAAGTAATTACCGGAAATGTCACTAAGTCATCTCCTGCCTTCAGCTTAATCCTCAGTTTCTCGTTCGGGATTAGGCTGAGGACGGGAGTTGACTGACATTCCAAGCTAAACAAGGATAGAAAATGAAAGAAAATAGAAGAATGAACGAGAAAGCAACGGAATACCAAGATCTATAGATTAGTAGCGTTTTCCTTTTACCTGAATCAGGGTCAAACCGGGTGCAATGTGTGTGAAGTACTGTCGGCATTCAGTCACACTTGATCTTTTTGATATCATATTAGAAAGTAGACTGCGAGTAGTCCCATTTTTGCTTATGGTCCGTCGAGCGAGACGCGAAAGAAACCCGCGAGATCCTGGGGGAACTTCTTGCCTCAGGGATCTCGCACGGCCAATTTTTTTCTCGCGGGTTTCTTTCGCGTCTCGCTCGACGGGCTATTCGTAGTGTAATAAGAAAATTAAAGCCGCTTGTTCAATTAATTACTTGATTAATTAATTAATTAATTAGCCAAGGTAAACAAGATAAATACCTTTTATAAAACATCTTCAGCATCTCGTTTTTCAATTTCACTGCGCGTCTATGTTTATGACCAATTCCAAACCGAGAGTGAAGATAATGAGTTCTATATGGACCACCGGGACCTGGTAAGCAAATAAGTAACGTGACTTGCTTAGGGTGGCTATACACCCAAGTTCAATAAGCGAAAAAAGTATGTGATACGGAGAAGAAATATCATGGAAGCACAAATTCCAAAGTAAAATTTTCCTAATGCATGAAAGAAGTAGTCCTGCGCCTCTTCCAGACCTGTATTTTGATTCGCTCTCTTATCCTGTAGCTCATATTGTTTCAAGCGCTGGGGACATTGTTACTTCATTTATCTATTGTTTGCTGAGCCAATCACAAACTCTGTTTGGAAAGATACAGGCTTTCTCCATGAAAGGGTTAAAAAATCCTTGCCTGTACTAAATCAAATACAGCCCCATAAGCTAAATCGTGATCGACAGCATTTTCAAATGGCCTTCATCCTTTCAGAAGATACTCATCCCAAAAAATAAAATTACATTCTTTTAAATCCAAGGCACAATAAGCTTCAATTCATTTACGGTAAATCAATTGAAGCTTATTGTGTTTATATTTCTTTCAATATTCGCAGAGAAGACTGCTTTTCTTCAAAAAAATATTTTTCTAAAATTGATGGCTATGACTGAATAAAAACAATTCAACAATCAACGCGCAAGAAACTGTTCAGTTAAAAGCTATGGTCGTAGACTGACATTCAATCGTAGCATTCAAAGCAGGTTTGCTTCTTCTCTCTGTCACGTAACTGCTACGCTCACGGGAGAGCCGGTGACCCTATCCGGCTCCAGAGAGCTTAACGTGCGTGACAGAGTGAGGGCTAGAACTTAACTGGATGGAGACATCTGATGGAGTACGTTTTGCTGAGTAAAATATATGCACCAACCTCCAATCACTGACGGAAAGTCTGGATGATCATGCATGTAGACTCCTCTACTGTGATCCACTATTCAAAAAAATGTGTTTTACGTTACCGTACGATTTTGTAAGACCACAGAAGGAAAAGTCTACGGTCTCGTTATCAGCACTGTGGCTCAACAATCTAACATTTTTCTCCAGCTTTTGCAAGGCCAGACAAATTCTAGCCAGCAAGTATTCCTTCAGGTTGATGAATATTTTTATAGGTTGTTCTACTGACCTATCCCACACTTCTGCCTCCCATGAATGTTGCAAAATATATTAGAGACCGATCATTAGTTATCACCTGGGGGGAGGGGTGGAGGATTTTGGAGGGATCATTGGATTTTTAGGATGGCAGGAGGGGGTATTAGTCATAAAGTAAATGAGAGCCCAAAAGTGGGGAACACTAAATGTCATATATGCATATACAGACTTGGTAGAGGGCTATTTGGCACTTAAGTTAAAAAGTAACTGTTCGCTTCTCGATGTCCCAAGATAAAACTCCGAACATATTTTCGCCCTAAATGGAGGCTATTGTGTTCATTATTCTTCAAGTCTTTTCGCAACGCGCGTAGTTTTCAAAATTAGGAAATATTCGGTCTAGTGATGTGTTTAGACCAATCACGTACTCGCGAAAATATTTGATGGATTACAATGCGTGATATGCCTTAGAAGTGACACAAAAACACAACGTACAGGTTTCCGGTATAAGGAAAACAGGTACTATGTCTTACCTGTGTTAACTGTTGTGAATATTAAAAACAAGAATGTCGACTGGATAACAACTCTGAACAACATCTAGAAATTGAAAAAAAAAAATAAAAGGCAAAAGTTCTTGCCGTTAAGTAAGCAGTACTACTGGAGATGGTGAAGACAAGACTGGCTGGGAAGAAAAAATGAAATTAAACTTCACGACAGTAGAAGCTTTTCAAACACTGAATTATGTAAATGTACACAAACGAAACAATCTCTAACCAAGATCCTGGCTATAATCTGATAAGAGTCACTTATTCCTCAGTGAGTATTTCACTTTCAATGATTGGAAATTTGTCAATATAGTTTTAATTCTGACATCGCATAGCCAAGAAACAAGATCAAAGTTAGCCACATTGGGGCACTGTTACTGGTTTCCACACGGTTCTAATTCTGATACCATAATTAATTGGCAGTAATTTTCGTTGCTATCACTGCCGGAATTTCTTCGTTCAGTGATTTCTTGTCTTTTTAATCCCCCCGGGCACCTTCCTTAGATCCGCCACTGGTTATATCGTTCACAAAAACCTGTAGTACCGTCCCACTCATGTTTTGGAATGCTTACGCCAGTAATCCTTAGAGTTGTATCGCGGAGCAATCCTGTTTGAGGGAATTTAGTCGCGGTTAAGTTTTTTGAATTATTTCGGTCAAATTTGCCTTTCAGTTGAAGGAAAACTGAAAATAATAGATTCTCAATAAAAACACGAAAGAGATAATAATAAACCATAAAGGAAAAAAGATGGTTAATTATGGAGAAGAACGACACGGACTACAAACGACGAACTTAAAACATTCAGCGTTAACTTTTCAACATGCGCAATTCGGGATGTAGCTCGTTTAACTCATGCTGTTGTCGTGTTCTTCGAATTTGACCCTCTAACTCAACGACCAAGAGTTTCCTTGGGTATTTAAGATAATTTTTAATCCACTAGTAGCAGATGTAGAAAAGCGGTTACACGACTTGATACTTACAATTGCCTCTTCAGATGACCACACCGTGTTAAAACCGCGCAGATATATTCTCCGCAACAAGCCCTTTCGTAGATTTATCAAGATGCTTGATTTACAAATAAATACCTTATCGTCAATCGAACAAGAACAGAGACAATTTCTAGCTGGTTTCAACTGAAACCCCAAAAAATTCCTCGGTTTTTCAGCTGGGCGCTAAATTATTAATACCATGCGCTTCTATTCCTGTGTCTAAATGTTTTTTTTATCGCAACCTCAATTCTCTAGCTAGTTATTGAAAATTGAACAATCAGAAAAGTCAATGAATCTTTACTGGTACATGTGTAGTTCTTTAAATGAAGTTTCAAGTGGGAAAGAAAAAAGTCAAATCTGTGTCAGTTGGAATAGATGGACGCTCTATTGACCACAATAACAATGCTAGGGTTATTTTCTGTTTTTCTGGTGGTAGTATATTACTTGAACATCAGAACAGTGGCGATTCTGCAACCACCTGTGGTGAACAGATCAAGCACGTTCATTTCACTTCCCACACGCAGAACAATAGCGGGTTTAGGCTAAAACCTTGGTAGTCTGGTTCCAAAGATAGACGACGACTCGCAGTCTTTTAGTCAAATTTCACGGGTTTGGATCTGATTTTTTGCAAGGTTAACAAAATCCCCGGCTCACTCTAGATGCTCTCAGTCGCTGCTACTGAACATTTTTGTATCACACAGTTAATCTTCTTGGTAGAGTTATTAAAACAAACCTATTCAGGGTGGAATCCACATGTTGTACTGATTTGACATCATCGTCGTCAAAGGTGCGAGGGTTGTCCCTAAAGCTTAAGATTCAGTGGTTCAAGTACTAGGACTTTAAAATGAGTTGATAGCTTTCATGCACGGTTGAAATTCCGTCAGAATTATTTAAAAGTATGATATCTAAGCAGTAACCATAATCGGGGATTATGGCTCCTGTTCCGGCTAACTAACTAAAGTAGTAAAAAAATAACTAAGGATGCTTTTCAAAATTACTGTGTCTCATTTAAAGCTACGTAATGTCGCATTTTACTGTAGATTGTTCCACAACATAGCACCCATCAATTAGCGAAGCTTAGCCTTTTCCAGGCTTCCAGTTAGTTAAAGTGCAGCGGGAAAAGGCAAGCGAAAAAATAAGACAGAAAAACTGAGAGAGGCCAATCTGATAGTAAATTTTCCTTAAATCGCATAGCTCTAGAAGAATCATAACTGTAAAAGTATTCTTTTCGAGTAGAATGGGATAACGTCTATGGGAAAAGGTAAAAAGACACTTCTGAGCTCTGCAATCTTAAAAGAGCCGTTTGGCTGTCTGGGGTATGCCTTTCAGTTACGACTAATATTTTACGGAAAGTTTTACATAGTTTTTTACTGTTTTTGCCGGTTGCAGTCGTTTTTGGTCTTCCTATGGAATAAGCCAGTACAGACAATGGTGCATCGGTTGCAATGCATTCAGGACTGTTTTTATTGAAGAAACCTGAGCGTTTACAGTGTGCACCTGGTTACTGCTTACAAAATATGACAAAACCCTTTACCAGTTTATCCCGTAAATCAACTTTTTAATTACTCCAAGCATTCCGCACTGAATAAAGCATCTTGAATCAGTCCCTAATACCTTACTGCCCTCAGTGTTAGTGTTGTTTATAAGCAACTGATTACTGGGACCTTGGAACTTCTTCAATGATCAAGCGGGACACTGACGTCCAGGCTGTATGACCATCAGAGTTTCCAAATCCAGGACAATTTCCAATGTTGATACCAACACGGATTTTTCCCTTGTGAATGTTGTCACAGTAGCCTTCTATTGCTCCGTGCCTGTGATTGTTTTGGTTACTGTGTCTGATGTAGTTCACTGCGTCGATAGGCAGAGGACCGCTGCACTCGGCGCCATTAAAGGTGATGAACCATCGCTTACAGCAGCCGCTACAGCCTCCTACGTAAATGTTGCCTTGGAAAACAACACGGAGAGATGTGCTGTCCTTCTTCTTGGTGAAAATGCAATCCTTAAAAATAATTAAGCCTATTACGTACAGGCAGGCAGGCAAAGAGGCAGACAATCAAAAAGTATATCAAGCTGAGTTGAATAAACTATTTAGTTGTCTTTTTAAATGAAATTTGAATTCAGGTTGATGGAGGTTATTTTCTGTGAGCTAATTTACCTGAATTATATAGGTTGTAAAAATTGCGATTGACCTTTAACTATTTCAACACTAAACGTTTTTTGTTAAATGTTTTGCGCTCACACCAGACTAACACACAATTAGCCCGAGATTGAGACAATTCATCTAGACAGATTTTCCCTTCAGGGGAGCAATGCTCGAATCATGGTAGAAATTAAACAAATTTATCCTGGGATCAGCTTTTGTTTTCTCAAGTTAATGTATACCTGAATAAGACCAATGTCACGGCTGTCCTCCTTCTTCCATGCACACTGTTTCCAGTTTCTGTGGTCAGTGTCTGTCCCATTTGGCCCCATTTCCCCTTTAACCCCACGTGCTCCAGGATTTCCCGTCATGCCCTTCTCTCCTTTTTCTCCACGTGGTCCTGAAGGGCCTGTCATGCCGTTCTCGCCTTTGACGCCACGTGACCCAGCAGGGCCAGTCATGCCCATCTCACCTTTGACTCCACCTCGACCGTCGCGGCCTGGTAACCCGTTGTGTCCATTAAAACCATTACTGCAAGAAGAACATCCTCTGCATGTGGGCTTAAAAAAAATATAGATATAAATTTAAGGTTTATTTAAATTGACAAAAGCCGAATAAGGCATTTCAAGAGTTAAGTGATGAAGTAAATTAAATGCTCGCGGCATATTACAAAAGTAGATTAAGCTGAAATAAAATATAATATGTTGCGAGGTTTAGTTTTTCGCTGTCATGTAAATCATATATAGATAAAAAAAATATTTAAAGCTTTCCTTTTCGTGTTATCCTAAATTCTTGCTCAGGAATTAATACTCTTGGTACAGATGAGTGAGGACGCAAGTGTAAAAAAGTTCACTCATTTATCCAGATTATAACTTCATTATGTTCTTTTGGTTTTAATCGCCTGCGAAACAGCACATGCGCAGTCATGTTCTTCTTCTGCCATTGTGCTCAAATAAAGATTTTGTCTAATTCTTTTTTATCTCAATTCCAATCATTCAAGCAACTTTTCCGAAACACCAAATACATTGGCCCACTGGCAGCGCAAAGAAATTATAGGCTGTGTTGAAAAGACACTTTCCTTTAGGTGCTTTGTTATGTGATTTACATGTACATATAAATGTTGTTGGGCATTCATTTAGTTCCGAACCCTTTCCAGTTACTCACCAACAGTAACATTGATTTAGTATCTTCAAACCAATGTGTATATTTAAATGGTAATATACTTTTAAATGTTATTGTTCAGAATCGAACTAATCATGAGAATTCTGTGGTTATGCTCTGGGCGATTTAACGGATTTTTAGCAAGATCCCGCTAAGCAGTCAAGGCTCCGCTTAGAATTGATTGAAAAATCCACACGTTGTCAGGAAAAAAAATTCCCTTATTTCGGAGAACTTAAAAATGATGCTTAATGCCTTTCGCTAATAGGCAATTATCACTAGTTAACTAAAATCTTACCATGGGAGACGTGGAGACATTCTTGTCATCATTTGAACTACCTTCAGAAGGCAGCAACAGACAAAATAGAATGAAAACAGAAATTGCCACTTTCATTTCGACGAAAGTTAAAAGACCGCGGGCGAGAATAAAATGTCCACACAGAAACACAACTGTTGTGGTAACCCGGACTTTCAGGCCCACAGTAAGTTTTTGAATTAATATTCAACGAGATTTTTCATGCTAGTGAAAACAAAGGCGACACCTTATTTAAAATGCGTCTCGACAGCTTTTTCCTTATTTTTATGCTGTGTCATTCATTTTATCACGATTTAGGTGATCTGGAAATGTTGGTATACGATGCTTTGGCTGAACATTAATTCATATTAAGCTAGGATTGGCTATCCAAACGAGTTCTCGAATTTTAGTTTAATTCCTGGAGACAAAAGAAAGTTGTTTTGACGCTACTAAACCAAGTGCCTGAAGCAATGTAAATTATGTTAACCCGGCCAGGGCGAATGATATTTGCTTGATTGATATTTTGACGACTGCCAGTTTTAGTTTGACATGATAATATCCGGATTGATGAACAATGATGTCAGTACACGATTCAAAACTCAAACTAAGGGCCCCAAACATAGTCTGCACCAAAATGTTCTGGGAACAAAGTGAAACCAATTTATACAAAAGGCATTTGGCTGCGTCGTAATTTATTACACTGAAAGCCAAAGCCATCTATTAATAATGCCAGAGTTTTAACTCGGGCTTAAGTTTTTTACGAAAAATGAATCGTTAAACAATTTTAGGCTCCTTGACTCCGTTGAACAATTTAAGACTCCTTTAGACTCCTTGACCTACAAACACTAAACGGTTTAGTGTTTGTAGGTCAAACTATAGGTCAAAATTCTACAAAATATCACGATTTGGTCACTGGCGAGAAAATCGATTATTTGATGAATCCGAAGTCTGGGGGAAAAATCAAAAATCGTTTCATTGTTCAATTAGTGAATGTTTTCATGTTGGTCGCGATGCAGTCCGATAACGAAGAACTCGAAGTGCAATATTAGCCTCTCTGTTCATAAAACGAGGTATTCTTTAACCAATATGATTCTTTTTCTTTCAGATATTGCCAAAATATACTGAGGGCAATTTAAACTTCCTGGCGGCCCCGTACATCACGCCGGAAGAACTTGAAAACGGAGGTTTCACTCTGAAAAGGCATCAAATATTTTCCGTCCACACTACGCCGGTGAAATGAGTTCAAAACTGACGCAACAATCACCCATCATTTTTAATTTGTGTTTGAGGAAAACTCGGCGCAGCGAAATATCACGATTATGATATCCTTATCGCAAAAAGCTTCGTTTTCAGAATGTTTCCTTAAATTCTTTCACATGGCGATTTCAAATTTTCTGGGTTGCGTTTTCGAAAAGTTCCGTTTTCGTGACAGTTAGTGTGGACAGAAGATTTAACCGTAGAAATAAAGCTACAATTTCCAATTCCCCCGTCGTAGTGTGTACGGACCTAATTTAGTTAGAATTTTTCGTCTGGGGGACTGCAAGATCCACATAGCAATTGAAACTGCTCCCCTACAACTCTGATAAATCAGTGAACAAATTAAACAGTATTGAGTGGCATTCAACTTCATCGTCCATCCGAATAAAAAGCCAAACGTAACCGGTTAATTTATTTAATTTAAATATTATCAATGGAGATAATACTTTCTAGGGTATTGTCTTTTAATTTAGCCTAAAATTATTTTCATCTCTTTGACAGTGCACTCAAAGACTATTAAAAAGACATTGCCGAAAATCTGTCTCGCCGAGAATCACACTGCTGCAGCCAAAAATAAACTAAAATAAACAAAACGTCTCTAATCGTCCACTCCTTAAACAACAAAAAAAAAATAACCGTAACTCAGTGTTAAGTGATGTAAGTGTTGACTCGTTGGAGACATTTCTCCCTCTTTGCCTCGCCGAGAATCACACTGCTGCAGCCAAAAATAAACTAAAATAAACAAAACGTCTCTAATCGTCCACTCCTTAAACAAAATAATAATAACCGTAACTCAGTGTCAAGTGATGTGAGTGTTGACTCGTTGGAGACATTTCTCCCTCTTTGCAGTGGCAGTAGAAACAACAAACTGAGATCTGTGTCGTTCTTTCCTGTCATTCCTGAACAATTATCAAACAACTACAATCTGTTGAAACAGTAAATTCGCTATTAAAAAATTTGGTTTTCTTTACACTGAATAAACTTCCGCCGTTTTCAGTTTTGAATTTCCATCAAAGAGGCCTTAACAAATGACAAGTGGAACGAGCATTTTCTCGCTTAATGTTTATACACTATACTAAGATCTGAAGACAATTTCGAAAGATAGTTTCTTCTAGTATAGGTTCTTCTGTTGGTCACTATTTCTACACAGCATTAAGTTTAAGACAATACATTTTCTACTATATAGATCTCCCAGCAATAAATTAAAAAGCACTTCTAACTGAAAATGGCGAGAACCACTCGAAATTTACATTAAAATATACGCAAATTCTGGCATGGTTTTTAAACCAAATAAATGACTGAGCATCAGCCTCTCAAGCATGTTGCCTTCTTTACTAGTCTTTTACCATTTGAGCGAAATTGATAGTGGCACTCACATGTACCAGTTAACCTTTAAACCTCAACACTTCTGTTTTTGGATGTGGTTGTGGTTTCGGATTTGAACAAAAATTCTGGCGGATCGACGGATTTGGCGAAAAAAAGCCCGGATCGGCGGATTTGCACACCCCTATTCACCCCCATCTTTGAATTCGGTCACTGCTTAGCTTCCTCATATTTACCGGCTAAATATATTTATGTTTAGGAATGCACGACAGAGTCGATCGTTAACTGAAGGTCATTCGCTACAAATTTAAGAAGATCAACACGAAAAAGATTCAGTTGAGTAAATTCAATGTTACATAGCACAGTTAGTCAATCAAATCATCCCGGGGGGGTGAGGGGGGGTACCCCCAGAAAAATTGGGCGGGAGTGTGCGGCTCGCTTCCTAAAACCCTCACCCTATTTATGACCAAAATCTGCGATATTCCCTACTCTATTTATGACCTAACCAAAAGTTCGAAACCCTATTTATGACCTGAACCTTGCATCAAAATCCTATTTCGGATCTGCGTTTTAATTGGATCCCTAGTTCAGACCAATGTTAAATTACCATAAACATAATTTGTGAAGGGCTTTGTTGATTTTCTTTTCGATAACGTTAAAAAATGGCTTTCTCTTAAAAACATACTCATATCAAGGGTAGAGTACAAACACCATACCATATTTATGGCCAAAATCAGCTAAAATCGATACCCTATTTATGACCAAAAGGGCTGAAAAACCATACCCTTTGGGGCCGCACATACCTATATAGCCCATATAAGGGAGTACCCCCCCCCCCGGGTCAATCATGAACAAGTAAAAACATATTTGTCACAATTCATTTGAGAGTTGGCTATTTGGTTAAATGTCGGTCATGTTGACAAAGATTATTTGCAAGTCGCACGAGGATATGAATTATTACCATACCGCCAGCCAGAGAGTAAACAAGAACTGACCACTCATTCAAGTCAATGATTGATATTGCTGGCAAAACACTTTCATGTAGGAGATTCAAGTATTTGTTACAGGTCAGAAAGACTAAACAGTTTCGTTGGAAATAAACTCGGACTATCGCTAACTTCTGAAAATTTTACCACAACGTACTATGACTTGCTGAATTTGCCGACTACTGGTAGATCTTTGAGCTAATGCAACAAATGCACTTGGGGAGGGGGGCAGGGGGGATATAACCGACTAGTCAAGTTAAAATTGAATTCGCCATTGTTTGATAGAAATTAACAACGAAGGTTCCTGAAGGCGCTATCAACGGTTTGGTATTCCCTTGACGGCAGGATTTAACGAAACCTTGAGAGAAATATTTTTTAGCAGCCTAATGGTGTACCTGGTGGGCAACAAGAAAAAGTATCTAAGGAACTTCTTTTTTAAGGCGGGCCGTTTTGAAATTACGAAATTATTTTTACAATTGTGATTTTTTTTTCTACCTTAACGCAAAATCCGACTTACAAAAACAATATTGAGAATTCTTCTAATACCCTGACCAGCACACAACTTGCACACAAATAAAACAAGCAATGAAATAAAGAAGATGCCATACCTTGGACTGTGAAACGGTGTTATTCCCATCAATCTGATTGAAGAACGGTGCAACCAACAACCACAGCAACAGAGATACAGCGCTGGATTTTCCAAACATGATTACTTCTTCCGTTTTTCACGTTATTTGATGTCTTAGGGGTAGCAAAACTCTGAAACGACTGCACAGGGAGTCAAAAAAAATAATAATAAAATAAGAGAGGCTGAGTTTGTTTGTTTGTTCGTCTAATGGACACTGGAAAATTTTTCACATTCGAATGATATGTCAAACGGTTTAAGAAACAATGTCTAGCCACAAAAATAGTCGAGGGAAAGTCAGAGAGAAAGTTTATTGCCTATTTAAGTTCTTTGTTTTTTTTTTTTTGTTTTTTTGTTTGTTTGTTTTGGTTATGCTACATAATTGACAATTGACGATATTTCGAACTTGTGAATATCGAATTTCATCACACATGAGGAAATGTTCTTTAATCTCATCCCCATTTAACTCCTTGTTTGTGAAACGAAACGAAACGAAACACTTTATTCACCTTTGTACTTACATTAAATAAATACATATAATTATAATTTGTGAACGTTGTCTGAGCGCATAAACCGATGTAAATTACGTAGGCGACGCTGACAAGGAGTTTTTTAATTACTAGGAAGGCAAGAAAAAGGTTTGGTTTTTATTTGATTTTCCGCTCATTGAAGACAGATGTTTGACAAGGATTTATTTACTGGATCGCCAATATTTCATAGGCTAGCATATGTTAAGATAAACTCGCTTCAGCAAATGAACGGACTTGCTCGCAATCCATTTCACTACATTTCGGGCCGGGTTAAATAGCTAGGGTACAAAATAGAGGGTATTTGGGTAGCCTTGCGTAGCTTGGCGGTTTTTAAGTGTTCGCCGGCGTTCAAATTGCTTAAACCGCCAAGCTACGCAGGATAGTATTTGAGTGGAAATCATTGTAAATAATCCAAATCTGTAACCTGTATTTGTGAACAAATCAGAGGGATTTTATAATTGTATTTTGCAATTGATTTACGAAGTTAATTTTCCTTTTTCACGGAAGTTGAACAGTGTTTGTATGTTCAGAAGCGGGTTGTCTAATCACTATAATTGACGATCTATTGAACATATCGAATATCGAGTTTTAATAAAGTGTCAAGAAAATTATCTTCTGATCTCAAAATAATTAATCTCGCTTTGTTTGCGAACACCTTTTTAAGGGAATTACTCTGTAATAGCAAACAGAATTTTGATAAAGAGTATGTTTCACGCGCTAAGATAAAATTATTGTAATAAAGGACATAAAGCAGCTCGAGTGAATAAATTTACTCGCAGTGTTTTATTTCATTTCGGAACGGATTGAACGATTAAGGTGCAAATTAGAGGGTATTTGAGTGGAAATCGTTGTAAATAATCTAATTCTTCAATTTAATGATCGAGTATGAGGGATGTAGTTTTGCTTTGGCTTACGAAGTTAAATAAATTTGATTTTCCCGATGCATTTATTGACTCTTCCTCATTATTTTATCTTGGACCTTAGGTCAGTAAAACCTATAACGAAACTAATAAACTAGATTAAAACTCGATAGTATGGGGGACATTTTTGACTCAGTATGTTTAAATTGCTAATAACTTCTCCACAAATAACTCAGAAGGTGATTGTTTGTTTCTCTTTCTTTTCACCCTGCGCGTAACAAATAAAACGAATGAAGGAGCCATTCCTCGCCAGTCGTTTCGTTAATTTTCTTTAGCCAATCCATCAACCTGCGAGCTTTCAGAACTTTATGTGGCTCCTCGGTAATGCCCCCATTCATATTTTGTATTCGTCAGGATCATGATACCTGAGGAGAGTTTCTCATGAAATAAATAAACCTCCCTATTGCTTTGCTCAGGATATATCAGGAAATCAACATAGAGAAAAGTGATGACACGCTGACTCGGACGCGCATGATCAGACATAGATGCAATGCGCAATTTTAAACCAAATCAATTTAACTATTTCCCTGATCGTAAAATATATAAAAGAAACACTTGACCGGTTTATGATCGAGTACTTGTTGTGTCAACAAAATCCAAGAATCCTTTAGACATTATTTAATAGTGTGCAAGATCAGTGCCTAAAGCATCAATTGTTGCTGTCAGAGTTATTCTGACTACTGGGACCGTGGGACTTCTTCAATCATTAAGCGGGAAACTGAATTCCAGCCTGTATGACCGTTAGAGTTTCCGCGTCCAAGGCAGTTTCCTATGTTAATCCCAACACGGATTTTGCCCTTATGAATGTTGTCACAGTAGCCTTCTATTGCTCCAGGTTTGTGGCTGGTTTGGCTGCTGCTTTCCATCCACCAAACGACATCAATAGGCAGTGGACCACTGCACTCGGCGCCATTGAAGGTGATGAACCATCGCTTGCAACAGTTGTTGCAGTTCAAGTAAAAGTTTCCTTGATAAACGACACGGAGAGCGGTGTCATCTTTCCTCTTGTCGAAAACACAATCCTTCAAAATACAAAAGCAAGGACGTGCATGGATACCTGATTCCAGATTGTTTAGCAAGTATTCTCCCCGGACCCAACTGTTTCATTGAACTCAGCATTCACCGCAGCCGTTTTTTGGGATGTCACGCAGCGTTGCGTGACATCCCCAATAACGGCTGCGAAGGAGACTAATATGTTCCCGGCTCACTTGAATGTGAAAAATATCTTTCAACTATCTACGTAAAAATAAAATTGAGCGGATATCAAATCAGCAATATATATGGGTTATTGACCAACTGTGAGGTCAAGATGGCTGGATATTGGCCAAGTATTTTTTGCGTGTTTATGGACCGAGACGAAGTCGAGGTCCATAAACTCGCAAAAAAAGAACGAGACCAATATCCAGCCATTTTGACCGAACAAACTTGGTCAATAAAGGATTTATTATATGGCTTTCGGGGAAATTTTTCTTGCGGGATACAGCGGTAGTCCCGAGCGGGCAAGATGGCTCCATCTTGCCCGCTCGGGGAGCCAATCACAGCACGCGATTTGGGTCATCTTGCCCGCTTGCGGAGCTAGCCATTTAATAAATAGAGGCAGGAGTGATATGCTCCTGATAGAGGTTATATTTTTATCATCAACATTAATGCACACCTTAATGAGACCAATGTCACGGCTGTCTTCACTCCTCCACGCACACTGTTTCCAGTTTCTGTGGTCAGTGTCTGCCCCATTTTTCCCCGCGTCTCCTTTCTGGCCACGTGACCCCGTGGAACCAATCATGCCTTTGTCACCTTTTGCTCCATCTCGACCGTCGCGGCCTGGTAACCCGTTACGTCCATTGCGACCAGGAACACCAGGGAGACCCGGTGATCCTTGTAGACACGCGTTGGTATTCTGTGCGATTAAAGTCAGTATTGTAAATGATGAAAACATGCAGTGACAATTTGGTGAAATAGATCGGAGATGCGTTAAGTCATTTAGCAATAGCTCTGGCGGTTTTGGCAATTATGATATTTTTTTGCGATTAAGAGGGAAGCGGGGAAGGAACGCAAGTCAAGATTCTAGGAATTTTCGCTTTATTCCCACCTTTCTGTCACTAATTTATCTAAGTACCCACCCTGGGAAAATATGCTATAAAACTAGATTAGACTGCTCTTAACACAGAGGGGAGTACAAAATCTCCACGCTCGTGAAAGTAAAAAAAACATATGAAACATTAGGTAAATACCAGCGCTTCACATCAAACTGACGTCCTTATTAAAAAATCAACTTGAATATTCTTCATGATTGTGTGCAAATAATCAAATGTTAACGCCCAGGTAATTCAGCTTCTCGTAAATAAATTTGTTCATATACCGCACACAGGAAACAGCTGAAGATAATCACGAAATTATGAGAGATTGGGATGAATTAACAGCACCATCAACACTCGACTTTTCCTGTAACATTAGAATACAATTTTTCACTGGAATTTTTTTTAAAGAAAAAATCACCGGGGCTTAAACTTGTAATAGTTAACTACTAATATTATTTGCTAGATTATTTGAACTGATAAATTCTGGTGGAATAAAACAAAAGAAATGAAGACGTGTGTTTTAAGCACAACTTGAGAGGGGAAAAAATGCCGCCCTTTCGATTTAATCAAGGTTGAAGTGCGCAACAATGCCGATACTGTTACAAAGGAGAGGAGGAGCTGCGAGGCTACCGAAAAGGTGTCGTTAAGTATCAATGCCCTGATTTTCCTTACCTTGGAGGAGGAAACGTTATTTCCTTTAATTGGCTTCAGAAAGGAAGCAACTAAACACCAAAGCATTAGAGATATAGCGCTGGATTTTGCCAACATGCTTCTTTCTTCAAGTTCCCAGTCCTCAAACGTTCTTCAGTGTCTCAAGCTAAACGAAAGTCTTCGAGGATTGAAACCCAAGACAGAACGGTAAAATGATGTTAGCAGCTGTGTTATCGAAGTGAGAATTAAACATCGAGAGAAAGTCAATTAGATTTTGACAGAACTGTCTGAAGAAGGTAGATTGACAAAGCAGCCTTGAAAATTAGTTCCAGCTCGGATCGGGTGGTACTGTAGCAACACAATTGGAAATGTCACTAATATATAGATTTAGGCCAGCCTAAAAGCAGAGCTCCTTGGCTAGGTTGTTCAGTGCCCAACTAAGCTAACCCAGGAATAGGTAGAATTTGGATTTGAGTTTTGTAACTTTGCGGTGAGGTTTTCTGTTAATTGTTTGGCTTTCTGTTTTGAGTTTTATAATCACCTTATACATAAAAAAAACAGCAAAAAACATTTTTACGGAAGAAAAAGTTATAATCCTGCCCTGTTTTCAACAAATTAACCTGACATGAGCCAGCGATCCAATCGAAATACAGCATTTGGCCAGCGGTCAACTTCCAAAAAACACGTGACCTCAAGGAGTTGTAGACTTGGGCCCGCGATATGGTCACGGGATACTGGTCAGCAGATACCTGGTTTTGACAGGTGTCAATTGATCGTAACATGGATGTCCAATACCAAAGAAGTACACGGTAAACCAAGGCTGCATGTCTCTGTCAACCGGTTATTTGCCGCCTTGTTGCGAGACTTCACCGCCGCCGCCGCCGCCGTCGTCGACGTGCGTACGCGCCCACGAGCAATGCTAGCCGTACGCGCCCACGAGCAATGCTAGCCGTACGCGCCCACGAGCAATGCTAGCCATGATAAACATGAAAAAATGAACTCATGGGTTTTCTTTTCTTTCCTATATGAGTATGGGGCTTGGCGGCCCTTCGGGCCGCCGGAGCTTCGCTATTATCTAAGTATACTCAGAGTAACTGAAAGAGAACTTTGTAAACCCCATACAAATCAGACAGGAGAGTTATTGAGAGAGCCAACTAAGTGCTAAGAGTCGATAATGAACCTAATGGAACTGATAAACACCAATCAGCTCTGTGGACACCAGCCGTCATAAGATAAATGACATCAGTGTACTTAAAAACTCATGTAAAACGTATGTTGAATATAATTTCTAGAATTTTTGTGTCGCGAAATACAATAAATATGGCATCACATTTGGGGCATCAGGTATCTTAGCCTGGTCTTGTATCGTATTCGAATGTTCTTTCTAGCCAAGTGCTAGAAATAACTTATTTGGTATCATCTTCACCGAGTTTGTTTATCGCACGATTAATGGCCTCCTTGATTGAACTGAAAGTGATGGTTATTTCAGCTGTCTAGTTCCCAAAACAAGTAATTTTCTTTTGAGAGAAAAGTTTACCTTGGTTGTGGAAAGCTCTTTTCGTTTCAGTTTTCTAAAGTTCATTAAGAACCTCCTGTATGAAGACCATGTAGCTTTTCTTTAGCCCTCCAAGTCTTCTGTTGGGATATTTCTACATTCTAAACGTAACTTACATGTGATCGACCATTGATTTTCTTCTCGTGTTCTTCTCTGTGTCAATTCGTTTAACGATAATTCTGCAAACATACATTTTTTGCACAAGTACACAAAATCATTTTCGTTTATGATTCTCTTTATTCATCTTTGACGCCTTCAAGAGCTTACCCCATTTATAAGAAAAAAAACCATCTTAACACTGATTCGATCACCACAGAAAGCAGATCACACAGCAACCAAATGTGTTGAGAACATCAACCTTCTGTTAATGACAACGCAAATACTAATTTTCACACCTGTTTAACACAAGTCAAGTTGGTTATAACATACGAAACTGACACGTGTACCTCCCCATGGCAATGACAAAGTGTGTTCGTTGATGGAAAGTCTTAATACGGCTTAGTTTGTGCACATGCTTATTCCCATGGCCCAACGGTGGGGCATAGGGCAACCACAAACTCACGCCAATTCGTGTTTCTACGGAAGCCAATTTCTAGTTTAGAGTTTGGCCAATTTCAGTGTCCCAGCTCAAAAACTAATTTCCTTATTTTTCTCCAAATAAGGAGGCTCCTGGAGGAATAAACTCAGGTTCTCTATTAAAAGATCGGGGCGGGGGAAGAAATCAATTTTTCTAACTGTCACCCAGCTGTTCCGGACAACCGTTCTCGACAACTGACGAGGATTTTGGATTACACAACTTTACGCATAGGTCTATTTGTTTCTTTTCTTTTCAGGATTCTAGATCGTTTATAGTTGATTGCAGCATACCAACATAACATCAGACATCGGGAGTCAGGGCCAAGTCAATGGATTTGGTTTTATTTACGAAATCCAGATTAGCTTCTTACAGTGGTCTCTGTTTACGAAGTGCTGAAAATAAAAACCTTTCACCAGTTTATTGAGCAGCGAAAGCCAAAGTTGCTTGACAGACAACACGGAGAGCGGTGTCATCTTTTTCTTGTTGAAAAGGCAACTCTACAAAATAACTATTGTAACCCAACTTTATGAGTTGAAAAGTAAAGACGCTTCAGTAGAGCGGTTTTTAAGGGAGTGTCGAAACCAAATTAATCACTCTGATCAATCACAAACGAATCCTGTAACTAAACAAACGCAAAGCAAATACACGCGAAACGCTGGAAAATGGGTGTGAGCGAGATTGAAAAGGTCTGTGTAGCGTAGTGAGTTAAAAAAAATCGGCATTCACGTGAAAACCGTTCCATAATGCTGCATGAAATTTTCCCGTCTGGCTGTTTCATTCAAATATTGCATTTATTGTTGGATACATTTTCCGAGCGTTCCGTTTTAAAATGTTACCTTTCAAAATGCTTCTGAAGAAAGAAAATTCCTGACCAAATTGAGAATGGCATATGCAAGTTAAGTTTTGCTTCGAACGTTAATGCATACCTTGATAAGACGTCCATTAGAACTCTTCCACGCGCATAGTTTCCAGTTTCTGTGGTTAGCGTCTGTTCCATTATCTCCTGCCCTCCTTTCGGACCACGTGACCCCAGAGGCCCTGTCATGCCCATCTCCCCTTTCAATCAATCTCGACCGTTGTGGCCTTTGTAACCCGTTAAGCCCATGGCGACCAGGGGACCCTTGCAAACGAGTGTTAGGATTCTGTG
>CM042748.1:12434126-12480407 GCA_022496165.2 Catalaphyllia jardinei
GACAGCAATACTAAATTTATGATTTTGATTTTAAGCAACGTATAACGTACGTTAACTGAAGGACAAAGCTTTGTCGTGTAGCGTCGGAGCTTTTTTACGCAAAAAGCCTTACGGAGCGTATGGTGACCAGTGTAATACAAAATGTCAGTTAGCAATGATCTCTGTTGCTCTAACATCTTACCTTGGTAGAAGTGGAAACATTTTTGTCATCATTCGAACCACTCTCAGAAGGCACATGAGCAACAGACAAAATAGAATGAAGGCAGAAAATGCTGCTTTCATCTCCAGGAAAATCAACAGATCGCGTGTGAGAATAAAAAATCCAACACTGAAACACAACTGTCGCCGTAACTTCGACTTTCAGGCGCAAAGAACAAAGTTTTTGAAATAATATTTAACGAGAATTTTCTTGTATGTGAAAACAATATCGACAGCTTATCAATCTGTCAAGCCTTGATAATCTTTTCCTTATTCACTGCCGAAGCCTTCAGTTTTTAATATCTCGGTGTTTTGGTCCTGAATCTGCCCTGGAATCGAAGGAACAATCGCTTCGGCTTAACAATCGAAAAACACATTGCTAGTATACTATCCAAACCTGTTTTAATTCCTTTAACTTTCCGAACATTTTATTAACTATATAATAAAGACATAGCTTAATAAAACAAATTTGTTTTGTTGTTACAACTGAAATCGAAGTGCCTGAAGCCATGAAAATTAATATTTACCCCGTGGTGATTGTATTTGAGACTGATATTTAGATCATAGCGAAAGATTTCAGTTGGTTTGGGTGAGCTGGTACAGACGAGAATTAAACTTAACTCAACTGGCAATGTCCCAAAAAAGGATAACTTTGCGAACAAGGAACACGAGTTTAAGGATTGAGAAAAAATAACTTGATATGATAACATTTTTGTGAATTCAACCGCTGCTGACTTCATTACACCATTCAAAGGCCGGGACCAAGCAACCTCATTCCCAGGGTCTCAGAGAGACCCTGGGAACGAGGTTGAGGTTCAACTAAAAACTCAATGCGGTATTGACCGATCTGTTCGGTTGGACTGAAGAAAGAAAATCAAATATATAAACGGCATTCGGCTTGGTTGCGGTATAACATTGATACACCCAAATTGATAACGTCACAATTTTAGTACCGGCTTTAGATTTATTTCAGGGTGACAGTTAAGAAACAACAACTATCATATTTACAATGTAAAAAATAAATACAAAATATCTAAAAACGATAAACCGCCACAATAATCAGCAACACAAGCATAACTGTATGCTTCTGACAGCAACAGCTCTCACGCTTGTCATTCTAAGGCGTAAAAACATTGTACCAAATAAATATTAACCCTCAGTACTTCGCTATCATTGTAGCTCCTTTGTGAATATTTACATAATTTTTCACATTTCGCTTGCAATGTGTCAAAATGACCATTGAACATTTACTCAATACTCATTGAGTATTTTGTTTCATTTTCTACCTTTGGTATCCACCTAGCTTGGATACAGTGACTTGTAAGGGAACATGTGAATTATACTATATTCTGCCCTTTCCATTTTCCTTTCACTGCACTTATTTTTAACTGATAAATAATACTGTATTCATATCGTCAAGTGGAGAAATAAGACATACAAAAAAAATAGAGTGATTTGCATTGTGATGATACTGAAATTTTTGAACTAAGGAACATCACAAGGAAAGAATCAATCCTCACTAAAACCTAAAGTTACGTTAATTGTATTCCTGAGCCAGTTATCTTCAGCAGGAGTCAGCACCCTGCATAACAGACATGCGCAGAAAGGAAATGTGAACGTTGTCACCAAGCCTCCCTCTTGTGCGCCCGTCACTCAGGCTGGCAGAGATATGGCGTTACCCCCCCTAAAAACTAACTATACACTGCTGCTAGTGCTTCCGTAGAAGATAAACGGATTATTACTATTTTAACTTACATTTGTACAACCACTGACGTTGAATTCTGTCTGTCTGAACAGCGAGTAGATGTCAGATTTGCACATCTCAATAGACTGATACAGATTACACAACCCAAAAACGTCGCTATTGGTGCTCTAATGAGTAACTGTCTTGTTATATTCATCACGACATACTTTAAGTTCTATCTTAGATTTTAGTTTACTTGCAACTCAGTGCGTCTCCTCTTTGTCTCTCCTATGTGACTTGCTCACAGCTGTAAGTCGAAGGCGAATGCCTCCGTCTTGTCTGTCGGATGGGACGTTAACACTCGAGGATCAGTTGCTATTTGATGGGAATATCTCGATTCACTTGAATATCTGATTCTTATGATTCACACTTATCCCACACAATCAGAGAAAAGACCGCTGTCACGTTTCCATGATTCTGACAACAACACGTCACGCGACATCAGTGAATAATCGCCGAAAAAGCGGCCAATACGCTGCTCAGCTTTATGCCTCACACAGATTCGTACTCCTTCTGCCAGTCTTTGTATTTGTCCTTCAGCCGTCTGGCGGATGGTTTTGTGTGTTTCAACGCTGCTTCCACGTCCTCAGTGCTCACGGGCTCAATTTCAAGTCTGGGCAGCGGTGTTGAGCGCCCATCTTCACCTTCTGGATAAGCAAAGACAAATATTGCTAACAATTCTAAGACAACACATTATCTCTTGTCACATTTTTCAATACCCTAAAAGGTACTGCAAAAGCTTCCGCAGTGGACCTTTAGAGGCCGAAGACACTAAGACATACCAAAATCGCCTTTTTAACCCCTAAAAGCAGCGCTTCCCAATAGTATGTACAAATATGAAACATGAGGATTCCCACCTGCTTGATGACTCTCTAACAGATCGAATATCTTCCTCACTTTTCTCATGGCCGCCTCTTTACAAAGCAGTCTAATGTCTGACCCAGAATAACCCTCTGTGCTCTGAAGAAAAGAACAAAGTAAAGTGTGAAGTCAGAAACACGAGTCTGCAGGGCACAAAAGCCGGCCGCGAAAATGTTCTGCTTTTCAAAACTTTGTAATTCAAACATAGAGCGTGTCCTCACAAAAACTCAGGAGTATGTCAAAATCCGGATTTTGCACCTGCCCCTTCGTACATTTAGAGTACTTAACGACTGCTTCGCAAAGTGGAGGTTGGGTGCCTAAGGCATCCAGGAGCTTACACTTTTGGCAGCCAGCTCCTAGATGGAGACCGCTCCGCAACCTAGCCGTGAGCCCACACGCGGAAGGGAGAAAAACAGGTACCCGTCGCATTGATAAAAGAGTGGAAAGAGTGGGGCGGGACAGGGGAGGGAAACAACGCCAGAGAAAAGTCCGCACGCTCGAAACTCTAAAGCTTATAGATAACGCTGACTCAACGCAAAACTACTACAACTCCTTGTGGCCCTAGAACACCTCGAATCCTGGCGCATGCGCAGATCTAAACGCCGCTGACCATGAAGACAAAAATCGCGCTCCTTGTTGTAGTAAGTACAAAAATCTTCCCTTAGGTATAACCAATATAGGATGATGAAGTCATATGACGTAAAAATAGGGTTTCCAGAGAAACATCAAGTTACAAGGACACTGAAATGTCTTACCTAATTGTTTTGAGATAAATTCCAGCGCATTTGCAACCTTTTTGCATATTTTACTCGGGTATTACAAAAAGTAGTATTTGAAAACGGTGTAAAGAGATTGCGGTTTTACACAACAAAATGACAAAGCGTTTGACAAATTCAGTGCTAACAAATCCAGGAGAAAGCTCCTATAGTGTATTGTGAACTGGAAGCTTTTAGTGCATGTACCTTTGCTAGTTCTTCATAGTCGATCTGTGATTTGATCTCAACACTTCCCTCTACCGAGTGAATAACAGGAGGCAGATACTGCTTCAACATGGCCTCCCTGGCCTCCAAGCTAGGAAGGTCCACAAGAATTCGCTTTTCCAATCGACGCAGCATGGCGTGATCAAGTTCCCTGTAAAATCAATAAAATAATGTGTTAGACAATGGTCAGATAGAGACACACATCGATGTACACGGACTACATCACAGAAATTCTCTAATTCTGGACTTGATCAAAAACGGATCGAACGATTAGGCAACAATATGACACAGATCTACCAGCTTGTGTACCTTTATTCAGCACCCCTCTACACAAGAAACTCCACCTGTGCTTCTCGTAAAGTCCGGGCGGCTCGCTCTAAGCTAATTTCTCTACGGCACATCGTTATTTGTTTTCTTCTATGTGCGTATGAGAGAGCTTTTTTTCTTTTCATCTACAATCAATGTAACAGTAGTGCCTAGTATACATGTAGTCTGTAATTAAACTGTTAATTACTAAATTCTCGACTCTAACTGGTTGTTTACAGGCTCACAAGATAGAATCGCGTCACGCTTGGGCAATTTTTGCCTTAAATAGATCTAAACAGTCAAGTTGCTACTTGTAATTATCAAAATATCTAACCGTTGTCTCATGACGGTTTTGTTTTAGCTGTGATCAATTAGCATTAGACCTTCGATCCTACCTTCCAATGTCATCTGCAATCTTTCACTGGAGTCGTGATCTACCAAATTTGTTAAGCACTTGTATGATTACAGACCAACCCAAAGCACTCTAATCGATCCTGTAGTTACAGCTACATATACTCGGCAAGTCACTGACAATGAACCTACAGTTTTATATTTACCATGGTAGGTTGGATGCAGCTAGTAGAAACACTAAATCATCTGATCGCGCAAGACCATCCATCTGCACCAGAAGTTCTGTCTTCATTCGCTTGCTTCCTTCATGCTCGCTCCTATAAAGAATCAAAGGCTCTGTAAGCCAACTCGGGAATTCACCAAGCGATCACCATACTTAATAATACACATTTAAAGTCGTAGTAGAAGATTGGGTGATGTTTGAAACGAACATGTTCACATGTCGACAAGGTTGGTCAAAAATACTTTGTCCAGCCGATTTTCCTAGCCTTTATCTTGGAGATGATACAGGGGGTTTCACTGTTGAAGACTCTGGCATAATTGGCCAGTTGACAAGACAACATTAGGGACCTTAAGCACCAATGACGGATGGGACGACGACGACAAGTAAAACTGTTGTAGGACTGGGTGGAGGACGTCGTCCACGGTATGAAAACCAAGTGCGAGTACATGAAGCAGAGCCGTACATTTGCAAACATCGACTTAAAACTATCAAAACATTTTGTTATGTCTTCCTTTCACGAGTTCCAAGACCTGTTTTTCTTGAGCTGAGAGAACGGAACTATCGATGACCACGAACTTTCAGTCCTACATAAGAAATTTATACCGAAAAATCCCGATTTCTGATGCGAAGAACATAACAGGTTTTCACTCCAAGAGATGAATGATGCCGCATGTTTGGCGTGATATAATCTAAAACGACCTTCACGGTATAAAATTCTATCCTAGAAATATGAGCGAAAGCCTACATGCAGATAGGAACCAGGAGAAAATGAAATACAGAGCGAGTCATTTTTCAAGTTCTGAACTCATTTAATTTTCCACCTGCGCTGACAAGCAAATTCCGCAACGGACAAATCGACAAACCTAAATGTTACCACCGATTTCTACACCAAACAAAGCTTAGAAGTTACATAAATAACCCACTTTCATTTCGATAGTTTGATATAAATTTTCAGCCTCAAACACTACGTAAATACATAAATACGCACTAGCGTTCGCTCCGGACGACAAACTTGACGTTTTGACGTCTTGAACTTCACGTGTATGACGAGCAAACATGCGCAGTTGCGCGGTAAGATGAACTTTTACTTCCGGCCGTCGTCCTCTGGGCTCGTCGTCGTCGTCGGTAAAAGGTTCCTGGTACTGTACCAGAGCACTATACCGGTATCGCAGAAGTCATGGGTTCGAATCCTGTTCAGGCTTTAATTTCACAACTGCTTAAGTTGTGTGCATAATTGCGATGATATAAAAATATATAAACTCTCATATTTCACTCTGACAATTTGCTAAGGACACTCTTCCTCTTTCCTTCAAGTCAAATTATACCGCACCCCCACCCCCCATCGTGATTCGCCACCTAATACTTACTTATCCCCCTCCCCCTAACATTACTCTTTAACGTACAAGAGATCATTTACCCTCCCTGCCCCTGTTTCTCTTTGACTTGTACAGATGTAGGAGTTTTTCACTTACCCTCCTCCACCCGTTCCTCGCTGACTCATCAGAGATTCCAGTTCATCAAGGAAGATTGTAGATGGCGCATGAAAACGGGCAAGTTCAAATAAAACCTGCCAGAAAAACAGATCTATCGTAATGAACCAGTGGAGTACACCCTCCATGTACAAGTTCAGGGTTTTCAAGATTGATCGGCGGCACGAAGCAAGTCACCGACTACTTCAAGCATTTGCGCTGGGTACATTTTGACAGAAAGTGTATTAATACGCAGTCTTATTTCACCATTGTAATCATCAACTAATAAAACACAATACATCTATTAGCAAACCAGACTGAAACACGACCACGCTACTTCGTTTTGGTCCACAGCAAGTCACTATGGAAAACTGCGACTTAGAAACGCTTAAATGTCCGTACGGTTAGCTGAGGACAGAGCTTAAGGAATAGCGTTCCCTAAAGGCCTGGTTAAACTAGGAAACATTGTTGCGGAAACATTGTTTCTTATGTTTCCCGGGGTAACTAAAATAGGCGGGAAACAATCAAAATGTTTTGCTGCCCCAGTGGCTAAACAAGGACACAGTATTTCGGAAAACAAAGGGTCACTCATGCGAATTATAATAAACCGACTTTCGAAGAAGTCTGGGGAGACTTCTTTTTTTGTTACAGGGCTTGTTCCCTCATAACTTTTGACCTTGTGATATCATATTTTGGCCCTGTTTATACAGTCTTCATGAGTCACATCCACCAACAGTCATACAAAACAATGAGTAACTCTCTTTCTCTCTTCGTCCTTCCAATTCCTTTCCTTCTTTCCCTTCTCTTCTATTTCAACTTCGCCGTCAGCCATTGTTGTTTGCTTGCCGTTGCTGGGAAACATTTTTAATGAGCAGCACTGGAACCTAGTCAACATTGTTTTCATGGTGGCTAAACTGGGAAACACATGTTTCGAAAGCAACATTTGTGTCCGGGAAGCAAAAATGTTTTTGACTTCAGGCAAAAACATTTTTTGCCTGCTTCCGCAGCAATGTTTCCGCAACATTGCTTCCTAGTTTAGCCAGGCCTTTACATTTTTCAAGGCCAATTGTAGTGTTGTGCTATGTTCCAATGCTCCATGTTTTAGTAAATGACGATTACAGTTTCACAGAGAGATCCTAATGCCAATTATGGGTTCGCTTGCTATTTTGCACTGTATAGTGACTGAAGAAGAAGAAACAAACAAATCACATATAAATCATTACCCTCACGAGTTTCTCTGAGTCCCCCCTCCACTTGCTGACTATAGATGACGCTGAGATATTGAAGAAGGTTGTCTTGCATTCTGTGGCAACTGCTTTGGCTAAAAGTGTCTTGCCCGTTCCTTGGAAGGTAAATGTACATATTCCGTAAGAAAGAACTACTGCTGGCAGTACGCAATAATCATTTTCAATAAATAATGGACATGATGGAGTATAATACAGGTACAAACCCCCATCAGGTAAAACTGGGCCTTCTTAGAAAGTGTTGTTTGCCCGCCAACAATATGTAGCTGATTCTGATCAAATGGAGAATTTCCGAGTTTTCTTGTGCCTCTGTTCCAAAGCGAGTCTAAGAGCGAAACCATTTTCATGAAAATGACTTTGATTAGCATTTAATGAAACTGCATGCAGAAATCATTTTCATATGGAAGGTTTCGCTCTTAGACTCGTTTTGAAACAGAGGCACAAGAGAATTCGGGAATGGCCTATTATAAGAGATTTCCCTTACTAACGTGTACTTGGTTTTCAGGGAGAGGAGGAAGAAAAGGAGAGGGAGAGAAAAAAGATTTATATGGTTGGGGGGAAGAGGGGTTAAAGACTGAAGCTTGAACTATCATTGGGAAAAGAACATCAATTCTATAAATCGGCTATGATGCTTTCATTTAGAAAATGATACACTCCCGATCCACGACTTCTCCACAAAGGGCTACAGATCGCGAACTTTGATAATTATTTGTACATAGAGAAGTACTAAACACAAAAGTGATGCTCAACAAGTCTCTCAACAATTACGGAATTTTCGCCACTGTAAATAAATAATATCGAACCATGATCGTGTCTAATTCTCGCCACGTGTAAATTAACCATGGATGCTATTCACAAACGCAAGTTTGTTATACCCAACAACACATAATTGCATTCGATCACTGACAAGGTGTGTCACTACAATGTAAAACTTTAATACTTACTAATTACAGTGCACTCGCGAAAAACGACAAAATGACTCGAGTAAAACGAGACGCTTTTCTCGAGACGGTGGTAACTAAATATTTGGCGAAACTGTATGGTATGTACGACTGAATAAATATATCTTTTAGCCTACAAAAGTAATCCCAATGTCCCTATCAACAGTAGAACTGTAAGTGGGCAAACAGTTACAGATAAACAACTGCTTGACATTGAAAAAACATTACTGACAGCAGAGCTGATGCAAATAATTGTTATGTATTCTAAACAAAACCTTTTCTACTTGTATTCGCAATTCCAAGATGATAGAGATTGAAAATATCCAACCTGGAGGCCCATACAACAGAAGCCCTTTCCATGGTGACAAAATACCAGTGAAAAGTTGAGGGTACTGAAACAATCGGAACAACACTTTATTAGTCTTATGAGTCTGCAGGACACACTATTCTAAAGGACAATTTGGTCATACGATAAAAACTAGATTGAACTTGAGTTCACAAGGCTTGGTTATTGCGGACACCATCTCCCCCACCTGTTGACTGTTGGCTGACTGTGGGCCATCTGTTGGCCAACAGATGACCAAAAGTTGTGCAACAAGTTTACTGGCAACTGCCAGTCCACCGACAAAAGGTTGATTGATGCCTGAGTGTGTTAGCTCTACTTCAAACAAGGACAAGAGTCATCATTAGACTAGACTGCTGACAGTCAGTTTTCTTCTTGAATTCAGCAGGTGTTATGAGGCGAGACTCTTTAGCCTAAAAAGGAATGGGAGGAGACATGGGCGCGGCCACTGCCATACCGCCCTTGATCGCATGATGACTAAACACTTGTCTTAAGTGACCCTCAGAGAAAAAAAATCATCGGCCAGCACTCCACAATTAGACCACATGAAAGTTTCTGGCCAAACAAGAGTGGACGAATAAACTGGGCTTAGCATTTATAAAAGGTTTTAAATGCCAACCTTTATTGGGTAAACAACAGCCTCCTTGACAAGTCTCTTAGCAGCATCCAAGCCAATAATGTCATCCCATCTTACATCAGGGTTATGAAGGTAAATATCCTATAAAATGCATTAATATTATTACTGTAAGTCCTTAAAGTTTTGCTGCTTTTAGCTTATGGTGCTGAGTACAATCATCATCATCGCCATGGTCATCACTATCGTCATTAATATTATTATTATTACTATTATTATTATGATTATCACTATTATTATTATTATTATTATTATTATTAACTTTGTCAAAAATTTAAGTAAAAAATTGAAAGGTAAAACAACCAAACAAATGAGTGAAAAGACCTGTTTCCAAATCTAGTAAAATAACAATAATAATTATTTAACATGGATACATGTATTACACCAACAAAGCTCTTCCCTGCCCAAAATTATGCAAATTAAATTCTAACTTCTCATCAAAAATTCACATTCAACACAGTATTCTCACCTGAAAAGGTGAAGAGAACAAAGAAATTAGCAGGTTTAGGGAACATTGCCTGACATTAAAAGAACCTTATCATACTGAGTTGCAAATTCCAATTTTTACAGCATACCCTGCTAATGACAGCTGCCAAGTCTCTCCATTCTCCAGTAAGTCCAGCAAATCCTCCTAAAGGCTTTAACAGTCTGTCCTGTATCATAAATATCACACAGAATGTTCAGGCTCTCAATTTTACTCTTTTTGAAGCCCGTTTTATGTTTACTGACTTTTATCCCCATCATGGGTATTTTGGCTCAGCAAAGTCAGGACGACTACAATACAAACCAACTCACCTGATATACCACTGAAGCCTACCAAAAAGTTTATGATTAGGCATAAATATCAGCAGCAACAACAATGTTCACTCTGTACATCATTTTTGAGGTTGAACCTATTCGCACTGTAAGTACATGTACATGTATTTTAATCCTGTCAGTGCAAATCATTGTTTTCAAACTTTGAAATTATTATTGATGTACTGTAATATATTAAACACAAGAGACAGCGTTTCGTCAGCTATCCAAACACCTTGAATTTTGTTAAAAATACTCCGGTGCACATCATATTTTTAACTCTCTTCTTGGTGTTTAGATAGGCGATGAAAGAATGTCTCTTGTGTTTGATATATCTTCTCAATCAAAACAAAAGCTAAGGGGTAAACAGAGAAACAAAATTGTCAAAATCTATGCTAATTAAGACCGGGTATACAGAACCTCCTTCACGGTTGTGATTTTCTTTGAATTATTAATGAGACTGAGAAGTCCAGAAATATGAAATATCATTGATTTCAGCTTTTACTCCTTGCATTCATTTGGAGTAATACTATACGTGTAAACTATAAAAACTTGATCCAAAAATAAATAATTGTATTGTTGCAGAAAATACCCATATCCCTCCACAGAGGGTTTTTTGGGTTTTAACATCCAACCCCTCTGGAAATTCCAGTTTGGTTTCTATTTTTCTTTAAGAAATTTGGCTTTGAGACCACTTCCCCACAGGAATTTCTAATAATCATCCATGGGGAGAGTATGGATATTCTCTGGAACAGTACATTTTATTCTTGTAGAGACTTACTGAGGGATCTGTTTCTGCAGCTATATAGTCCCCTTTGATAGCATTGTTTAGCATGGCTTTCATATCAATTATGACACTCTGAAAAAAGAATGAATAACATGCAGCAGCTATTAAGGTCCCTTCAAGCTAGAGTTTGTTCTGTACATACAATTTTACCTTTAATAGTGGAGCCAAAGATAGAAAAAAGAAAGACTTGCCATGCAAGACTATTCAATTTTACACCTTGTCTATCAAGACTAACTGTATCACGATTTCTCTCTGGTGAAAAATGAACTATGTACAGGGTCTTTGAGGATCTTACAAGATCTTTCAGGGATCCAATCCTGTAGTGAGATACTCAGCAAGATGCTACATGAAGATCCTTCACGATCCCAAAAGATTTTCACTCGGTTTTCTCCCTTGCATAGATGAATTTATTTTATCACGATTTTCTAGAGTATTAGCTAAGAAGCTAAATAATAATATAAAAATAACTCTACAGTACTTACATTGGATCCTAAATTTAGTGATGTCCTGAGATCATCTTTACAGCTGGCATACTGTAACTATTGGTTTAACGGCTTTTGATTATACAATAATATTATGAAGTTAACTCTGCTGCTATTTTCAAAGGCTCACCTTCCCGTGAGTAGTTTGGTTGGCTGAATTCCTTGTGGTATTTGTTATGGATGTGCCAGACAGGTTCAGTTCTGATGATGTGACTGTTGGACTACTACTGCTTGGAGGTGAACTGTTTTTCTGAAGAAAAAGGAATTTCAAAGTCTGTCAAAATTATTTAAAGTAAAATTTTATTATTATGAAGAAGTGAAAATAATTCTCAGCCAAGATCAAAAATTTTCACAGTCAAAGAAAGTGACTGCTCAGTTTAACTTGGCATTTTAAGGCCTTTGATTAACAGCATACACTGTATGGGTGTATGTTTGATAGGGTATGGTATGGGAACATGTTTTAAGCTGCGAATTTTTAATATTGCGTTATAAAAAGGTGTACATGTATAATAAGTAGGTTAAAGTTATATGTATTATTAGTTTAGTGAGGCATGGAGGTTTTAAAAATAATAATGAAGAATATTGCTTCATCGCCAACCATGACATCTTCCATCTTTTGAACTATGTACTTCACTCACTGCATCCCAGCCGGCTGGGAGCTTTGCACACAATGGTTGGTTGACCTGTGCCATTTTATTACTTTCCAAACAAATGGAAATCATGCTAAGATGTTCAACTGCTTTACCTTTTGTTTTGAATTTGTAGTTTTCCTTTTGTCATCGCTGTTTGGTCTCTTGGATGTGCTTGGTGACTGTGAGTTATCTGATCCTACTTGCCCATTAATGCTTGGAAGTGACACTGAGCTGCTTCGAGAACTAACAAAAGAGAAGCTTTGTTCATCAGCATTTAATATATCTTTCACATACTGTATATGTATATTGATGGTAACTGTTAGTATATTGATAGGTAACTTCAAGTACAGTACTAGTAATAAGCAATTATTGAATGAGGCTGAGTAGGATATGAAGAATTCTGCAGATCAAGGAGGGTGTTATCCACCTTGGCCTTCGGCTTCTGTGGATAACACCCTCCTTGATCTGCAGAATTCTTCATTATCCTACTCAGCCTCATTCAATAATTGCATTATTATTCAAAATATTTCTCCACTCTTAAAGACGTTTTACCATTTCGCTCTTTGTTTTTCCGCTCACCAAATATAACACAACCTTGTCCCCAGGTTTTCTCGGTCAACAGTTCAATAATCTGCAGCAGGCTGCACTTTTGATGTCATTGGTTTAATAATTTGCAGCGGGCTGCACTTTTGGCATCATTGGTTCAATATTTGGTCAACAGCAGCTGTTTATGGTGAATTATGCATGTGGTCTTAACCAATCAGAAACAGGGAAATATTTTCAATGAATAATAATAGTAAATACAGCAGTAATTCATGTACATGAAAAAATTACTCAATTCTGATTGGCTGAGGGTAGTGCAGTTCAAGAGTGCAAAAAGTGTAATGCCAATGGAAATTACACATTGTAATTCTGGATAATGTTTGGCTGAAAGACAGTGGGAAATTTTCCAAGCCAATGATGATGTCACGTAAAACTATGACAAACATTTTGTGCAGAAACTTTGAAAAAAGGTTTCTGAAATATGAAAGAATGGTGTTTTTATGTTTATATTATTAATATTAAGTAGAATGGTTTTTCTTGTTCAATTTGGAATTACTGGTAATTTGCACTGGGGAGGTTTCAAAAAGCTGAAATTGCACTCGCCAAAGCAGCTTGTGCAATTTCAGCTTTTTGAGAAACTCACTAGTGTAAATGAATTCTAAATTGAACGAGGAAAACCATAGTAACAATAATAGTACAGCAATAAGTATATTAAACACAAGCAGTGTTCTCCTTTTCAGGCGGTAATCGGTAAAACTTACTGCCTGTAGCACCACTTATTACCGTCTAAAATCCCTTGGAATTCTTGAAAATTCAACAGGTAAAAAAAGGAAAAAATATATAGTTGTTTCACTGACCTAATCGGTATTTCATCTTGGTAAAAGAATAAATAAACAGATTAAAAGATAAACTGCATGGGCTATGGTTTGTAAGTACTTTCTGTGGGTTTCAAACTTCGAGGCAATGTCCACAAATTTTTGGCGCGCTTTCTACCACAATTCCATTGTAGCAGATGTCATTTCTTTGCACGTGCATCTGTCAATGAAGCGACAACAAACATTGTTCTTATTTGTCCCCGTTGGCGATGGCAAGAAGTCACTGTAATGCATATTAGATGGAGTTCTTTTCAAAGAAAATGTTTTTATTCGGAAACGGCAACATCGGCGATAAGTGGCTTTGGAACTCGAGAAAGATCATGCTTATCAGTCAGACTTCCATGAAGATGACTTTCATTTTACTTATGTTTTCAAAGTAACTGAAAGTTTAGTTTTACATTGTGATTATCATATCAACTTCATAATCCCTTTTCTTTTTTTGAATGAATAATTCAATAAGAGGGCAGGATAGAAAGCAGAGCAAGTTATTAACGATTCATGTATTAAGAGGTTGACCAAGTGTCTGACAAAAAGGCTAAGCAAAACCAGTTTTACTTTCTATGTTAGCACTTAAATGCTACTGCTGAAACAGCATTACAAGGAACATTCTGGTAACCATTACTCTTTTATATTGTATTAATTTTTAATACTCACATAAACCACATGTACAGTGTACTGAGCAAACAATGGCAAAACTTGTATCTGTAAAGGTTTAATTCAAGGTCGGCGCTGAAGTTGACAAGAATGGGGCAAATTTCAATCCTTAATAAAAGTGGCTGCGATTCACTTGATTACTTTACCAGTTTAAAATGCTCTTTTACCTGTTTTGCTGAAAACAAGGGAGAACACTGCACAAGAGACTGTTTTTTAAACCAAATTTCTAAACACAGGGAAGAGAGTTGAAAATAATCATGATATGCAGCAGCAGAGTATTAATTTTTTTCTTTGAACTTCGAGGTGTTTGGAAATGTGATAAAATAACGCCTTGATAATTATTTACCAAGTAAATCAGAGAGGTAACAGTAATGATAAAAATCAAAATTATGATCAGATAACACCATCACGGTTGACGTTAAGATTTCTTTGGGTTAAACTCACATGAGAAAATTAACTGAAATAATTTGTTAGAACTACAGTATGAACATGATTACAACTAATGGATTTTACCTTATGGACAAAGTTTTTGGCTTTGGAGGGAGTGCCTTGCTGGAATCAGCTGAAATATAAAGGTAATGAATCTTCAAATAATTATTGATGACTTAGCTAATATTTAAAGTTCAATATAATCTACTACCATGGACAAATTTTGTTGGAAAATGCACAAAAACATGAAATCATAACATGAAACCATTAATAGTAATTACCAGCCACATAATAGTGTCAGCATCCCCATTCCCACTTTCAGTGTTAAAATATGATAGAATGTAAACTTGTGTTAGATGAACTCTTTTTGAATACATTGCACAGGGGTGGGGAGGGGCAATTTAATGCATATAGAATTAATTTTTGCAACATGTGTGACCAAGGTTGTAGGTAAAGAGTATATTTAATTTATCAAAATACTGTTAAAAACTACTAGTAGTAGTACTATTGTCCATGCTGATCCATGGGGTAATATATTGCTTTCCCGACCATTCTATTTTTATCTTTGCAACGTATTGGCACCGAATTAGCACCTATTGTATATTACACATAGTATACGCATATATAAGTAGGTTAACATTGTGCAAACCGAGACATCACGCACATTCACGCGGTGTGCGTGAAAAAGCTGAATAAAACTTCATCGACAACTGACCACATGGTGGCAGCATTTTACAAGAGTAATTTCTAGAGTTAAATTGACAGAGGCCTGCAGAAGCGAATTATGGCAACAGCAACGTCTTCTGCATCGCCACAGATGAACTGGGACGCTCCTGACCTGATAACTGCATTCGCAAGATTCAAACAAAAATGTCAGCTTATGTTCTCAAGCATTCTTAAAGACGCCGATGACGAATCAAAAGTGAGCTATATTTAACTCTGGTCTGGTGAAAAAGGCCTGGATATATACAACAGTTGGACATTCATGAAAGAGGAAGACAAGAAAAAGACTGCCATTATTTTCGAACAGTTCGAGAATCGATTAGAGCAGAAGACTAGTCATTGAATTCACAGATACACACTACAAGGAATGAGAAAAGAACAAGGCGAACCAGTAGATGATTTTGTCTCAACACCGAAGTCGAAGACAGAGTTTTAGATCAGCTTATTTGGGGGTCAAAAAACCCTGATGTCCAGAAGTCCCTCATAGGCCAAGATAAATCACTGACCCTTGCAGGTGCTATCGAGATTGCAAGAAGCCACGAGGCGACAAGTAAACATATCAAGACACTGGCAGGAAGTAGCGAAAGCCATCAAGAGGATAGAAGTGTAGAATGATGCGATTGATAAGGAACAAGAACTGCGGAAAACAACACCCAAGGAACAAATGTCCAGTTATGGTACATTATGTTAAAAATGCGGCAAAGCTAATCATTGGCAATCTGTCTGCTGATCCAGCAAACGGAAACAATTTAACCAAGGAAAAAAGCTGGCCTTCAAAAAATTTATTCACACGATTGAGGACAGGGGCGATGAAGACAATGATGAAACTCTCACAATCAGTACAATCGAGGTTAACACCATAGAAGACACACAACATTCGATGACACACAACACACGCGATGAAGTCTTTGCAACACTTAAAATAACAAAGCTAGAAAAGAAGCGGAAAATTAATCTCCAGTGCAAGGTGGACACAGGTGCAGAGAGCAAACCAGAAGTACTGGAAGAATGAAGCCGTCCTTTCAGCATACAGTGGCTCTGTAATCGAGCAGCTTAGCACTATAAGCATTTCGTGCAAGTACAAAGAAAAGAAGATTGACGGAATTTTTCTACGTCACAGACACTTTAGGGCCAGCTATTCTCAGTCTAAAAGCGTGCATTGCTCTAAAACATTACTAGTCTCCCTCCACTGTACACTAAGAACAAATCAATCAGAGCAGGCTGATCCAACTAGCACCTTCAATGCCCAAGCTCAAAATTCGGGTACTTGCAAGAAAAGCTCGAGTTATATTGGATGTCATGTACCACTGGAAGAGCGGCTATCAATCACAAGTAAACAAGAGCTGATGGATATGTATCCAGAATGTTTCAATGGCACAGTTGGATGTTTTGATGACTACACATACCACATCACACTGGATCATGAAGTATCACTGTTGGTCCATGCACCCTGCAAAGTACCCATAGAGCTGAAAGACAAATTACATGTACAAGCCAAATTACGTGAAATGGAAAGCCAAAAGTAACCCAACCTACAGATTGGTTCAACTCTCTAGTTGTTAGAGAAAAAGAAAATGGGAGACTTCGTTTATGCCTCGATCCTAAAGACCTGAATAAGGCGATCAAAAGCGAACATCATCCCATACCCACTCTAGAGGAAATCACACCCAAATTAGCAGGAGCAAAGCTCTTTAGCAAGCTCGATGCTCGCAATGGCTATTGGAATGTCAAACTAGATGAGGAGTCCTTGTACCTAACAACCTTTAATACACCATTAATTTTGGTTGATACCGTTTCCTCAGAATGCTGTTTGGCCTACGAATGAGTTGAGATATCTTCCAGTTCAAGATTGAGGAGATGTATCGTGATTGCCTGGGAGCTATTGGCATTGCAGATGACGTCACAGTCTATGGAAAGAGTGACAAAGAGCATGACTTACACCTACATGTACACGAAACCATGGAACGTACCAGACAGGCTGGCATCAAGCTCAGTGGCCTTTCCTGGACCCGTACAAACCCTGACAGTTTAAGTGGAAAGCATGGAACTTGGATTGAATGCCTAGCATTTGAGATCTTCTTGAGGGATCGATCACTGTATACTTTAAGCAAAGGTTTGTGATCAACACTTACAGTAATGATCAGGTCACTGCAGCCCAGTACAAAGAATCTGGCTTTATCAAGGGCATCAGCGACAGCGAGCCCCCCCCCCCCCTTTCCACTAGGGCATAATGTGATTCAGGAGCATGTGTGAAGCAGCTGCCAACAAGTGTAACTGGCAAGTATGGGTTTGAAATTGTGACGTCATCTCCACATTACCCACGTGGCCATGGGTTCATTGAACGCCAAGTCCAAACAGTTAAGAGGATGATCCTGAAGTGCAGGGAAACTAAAGAAGACATAGATCTAGCCCTGTTGGCTCTACGAACAACACCCTTGAGTTCCAATATACCATCGCCGGCTGAATCAAGTATTCAAATCCACACTTCCCGGTAAGATCCAGCCATCAAAGAACCAAGAGGAAGTTAGAAATTGGCTCAAAGCTAGACAAGACAACCAATGCTACTATAACAACAGGAACACCAAGGAACTCCCTGAACTACACAGAGACCAAGCTCTCTATGTACAAGACCCACGTGAGAAAGACATGGAATCCTGCTAGGGTCATAGATCAGGGAGAGACACCCCGCTCATATCTCATAGAAACTGGAACTGGTGCCCAATTGTGAAGGAATAGAATCCATCTTAGACTGAATAATGCTTCCAACAACTTGGCAAACAACTCATCGAATTACGTTTCCCGAGGAAGCATGACTGCACAATCTTCAAGTGGCAATCCACAAGAATCCACCGTGGCAGGCAATCCAGCAAATAATGACCCATCAAGTGACAATTTGACTATAAAACCCTGAAGCCACAATCCACAATGTTCCAGTGTAACAGGAGAAGCTGAGAAAGGACCAAGAAAATCTTGTGCAAGACGTGAAATCTGGGCACCGGAAAGACTTCATCTCTGACACTTGCTTTAATAGACCCTTTGCATAAATGGCACCTAAATTTGAATAACAATACTTGGTACATCCTTAGCCTCACATTCATGTTTCAAGACAAAGGAATTTTCACATGAATGCGAGGCTAGGATGTATGAATATTGTTGTTCAAATTTAGGTGCCATTTATGCAAAGGGTCTATAGTTAATATTTAGTATGATACATAAACACTAGACAGCAAATCCCTAGTATATATGTACATGTATATTCTAGTTTTATTCATGGTCAACATATGTACAAGATAATTGTACCTGAAACATTGGCCCGAATAAAGATTATGTGATGTAACGTGTATATGAAATAATTCATATTTGAACTGATAATTCATATTTGAACGTAAAGATTATGTTTGTTTGTTTTCATTTTGAACTAGCATAGAAAGGGATGTAACATATTGGCACCAAATTAGCACCTATTGAATATTACACTCTGTATATGCATTATAAGTAGGTTAACATTATGCAAATCAAGACATCACACACATCCACGCGGTGTACGTGAACAAGCTGAATAAAACTTCATCGAAAACCGACCACAATCTTTCTATGTGATTACAGGTTGGGGAAGAGAGCTTTCTTGGGGCAGGAGGGGACTGTAAAACATCAGTGACTATAAATTAAAATAAAGTTTCTTGTCACAATAATTTACATCAGTTGCTTAGCAATAAATGCACATACCTTTATTGAAATACAGACAAAATCAGATTTATGAACAAGATAACAATTTGTTGAGTTTTAAATTTCCTCACCACTTGTCACCTTCTTTTTGATAATTTTGGGTCCCCGATTAAACTTGACTAAATGGAATGACTCAAATTCCTGTAAAGACAACATAAAATATGAATGACAAAACAGTTTTCCCACACATACTGTACTGTAGGGCAATTTCATGTAGGTGTTATAAGAAATAATCAAAACACTGTCTTCTTTTTTTCTATTAGCATGTACTGGTCGGAAGTTTGGACAAAGAATTAACGGTATTCTAATTATTGGGTGATTCCAGAAAATATCCATACCATACCACGGGCGGCATCGTGGAATTCCGAGGGAGAGGGGGGGTTTCTTGAACTGGAATTCCGAAGGCCTGGGGGGGTAACGCAGCTTGGAATTCCAAAGGCATGGGGGAGTTTCAGCTCTGACTGCAGTGAATTTCCAGAGGGAAGACGGCGAAAGCTTCGGTTGAAATTACTTACCTGGTAACTTGCTTAGTTTGTAAATCAAGCATGTAAATCAAGCACAAATCATACAGATGGGTTGTGCAGCAAGCTCCACATCGAAGAGGCTTTAAAGTTTATGAATTAGCCGATTGATTAATAAAATATAACCAAGTCTGTGTTTCTTACCGATTGTCGACGTGTGTTGTTGCATGCTAAAAGCTCGCACCAGTCTCTCGTTTCCAAAGAGAACGCCTGACAGATTTTGAATTTCAAGCCGGTGTGCGGCAAGCCGATGGCAAGCCTGTAGCTCTCCAGACGTGGTTTGTGATTGGAGAACGAAACAATAGATGATACAACAGTTCTAAGCAATGCCCCTAGCCCTGATAACAAAGAAAGCTACAGGTCATACGGACGTATAAAAATAGCGGTCTGGAAGAGCTACAGGATTTCTGCGGTGTGCCTTTTTGATGGGCTGCTTAATTCAAAACTGTTTATGCGCAGCCAAGTGTTTTGAACATTTAGTTCTAAATAGCTTTTCTCCCTCTAAATAACTATTTATCCCAGGAGTTCATATCCTTAACCAGGCGCACATTTGCCAATAGAAGTGGTAGAGTCAGGGAGAGATAGAGGGTTAAGTGTCGGGATTTGATTACAATACCTCAAAAAATCATGATAATAGTTACTTTGAATTCATTTTTTTTATTTCCATCATTTATTTTCACATGATTTTATTATTTGTACCGGTATGTTATGTGTAGCGCGACAGAAATATATGCATAAATGAAATACAAAAGCTAAAAACATTTGTGATTAAATCTAAAACCGGTAAATAGGGGAACATGCAGTTTGGTCTTCATTTTTGCTGCGTTTCTGCGATTTCCACACGTAATTGTCATCAGAAAAAAAAGTTTAGTGAAAATCCAAATTTTCGAATAAAGGTCCACAAATCCACGTGAGGCCAAAAACATCAACAAACACTGACTCGATCGATAACAAAACTCAATCTACTGTATAATGAAACTGTTTCCAGTTCAAACGTGTTCCGTTATGGTGTATGGTTCACATTCCAACAGATGTCTAAACTCGGCCTTCTGGTTTTGATCTCATTCACGCAAGCCTGTGAAACGCTGGTCTCGCACACGCAAATATAGGTTAAGTTCCGTAGTGTTTCCAAAATAAATGTGAATGTGCTGTCATCAACAAAGGCGTAAGGGATTATTAAACTGGACAGTTCGCAGTTGCTCTGGATAATCTGATATATTTCCTCTCGGTTAAAAAGGTAACCTTCTTGGCAATCCAATGTCCTCAGGGACGGGCAGCTTTCTGCTATTGCAAGTACGCCACTCCGGCCAAATCCAAAGACATCTTCTGGGGGAACAGTAATATATCGCAGTTTCTTTAAGCCAATTATCTCGGGCAAACACTTCTCGCTTATACTCGTTTGCGCCAGATGAAGCTCTAATAGCCCACTGCTAACCTTGAGGATCTTTGTTAAAATTTCATCTGTAATGCTGGTTCCTGACAAGGTGAGGTGCTTCAACATGCTCAGTCCTGCATACAATATACATGAACCATCCAGCAAACGACTGTTGAAGAGGTCAACTGCAATAAGCCTCTTTGAAGCGGTGAACAGGGTGATCAATTGGCAATCTTTGCAGCGCAATTTTGTTACGGAAACATTTTCGAGCAGAGACTGGTCGTAGAGAAGATAACTCCACCTCCGGGAAACTGGTCGCAAAATAATACGTTGTGTAAAATGGAGGAAGGAAAAGATCCTCAGTAGAATCTCATCAGACAGTTTATCCATGGTACAGTATTGGCCAGGAATGCTTGAATGAATATTTAAAAATGAGTCCTGGCATTTATTGAGAAAGGTGCGAGATTTCTGCGGAAACAGCGGTATCTGGAACCCCTGGGCCTAAAGCAAAGTCCTTTCCTTTTTATTAAATGTGGTTGTTATAATTATTGTTTAAAGCTGCTTTTCCTTGAAATGCATGGTTTGTTTGACAAAGAAAATTTCCCTGGTGAAATGAATTCGCATAACACTTGGAATTTTTTTTTAAATCTTCTTGCACCCAAGAAAAAAATTTCTCTTGCTAATAAGTACTGCTCGCATTCAGAGGTAATTAAATTCCTTTCAAGACCGTAATTATTTACACATTTGGAAAACGCGTGAACATGACGGGTCTTGGGCCAGTTCCAGATGACTCCCCAGTGTGCATAACCCAATGGATGAAATAAGCCAGGCAAAAAAAGGCATATAGCTGAATCTGTGTTTATGGGTTGGTACGTGTAGCATTGTTGAGTTGCATGCCCTAAAACTATCTGCACAGGAGGGAAGCGGCTTATTGAAACAACGCTTTTTTGCGTAAGAACCTATAGCATAATTACCAGTAATTGATTTCCGGAACAAATCATTTTGGTAGATTTAACTGTGCAAAAAGGTCTACCGCTTGAACCATGTGAATAAATGCCGGCTCTATTTTTCAGGAATTGGGTTCGATTATCGAACTGATCGAACCTAATCATCAGTCGATTAAGTTCGATTGGTATCGCCGGGCTAAGGGTATTCATTGTTAGGTTCCACACTTGCACGGCCTCAGAGCGTGATCGAGTTGACAAGAAAAAGGCGCTGGTGCACCACAAATGTATTCACCGTAGTTACTCCAGTAAACGCCACGGCGTATATTAAATTTTTACTCCTAAGGATGCGGCATTGATTCGGGGGCGGCGCTTTTTCGGGAGAGGCGTTTATTGCAAACCTGGTAACAACAACTGTGAATCTATAATTTTGTCCCGCCGAAAGTCACTGGCAAAAGAAAGAGAGAAAATATATAGTACTGTTGTACCACAGAATAGCGCATTGCAGAAGTTTAAGAGAGAGACCTAAGTAGCAAAGCTATTAAGTATAGTCACTTTGAACTGAATAACTTTTTGATAAAACCAAATTTTATAGTACTCCCACCGATGCAGCACCACTGTTTCTTTAGAAACTTACCCCCTTTACTCGTTTATTCCAATAATAATATTTACGGTAATCGCGTGGAAACAATTCATTACTGAGTTATTGTTGTTCATGTTAAAAACACTTCATTTACGATTCAACGCTAAAATCACTCCATTAAAGCTAGACAATTTACAATCTTGATCACGATCAACCTTTTTTCTTAAATTATAATTATATCAGATACATAACAACTGGATTTTCAATAGCATGCCATGCTAGCTCGTGCTTGCTGCTTGTCCATTCTTGAAGTTAGATGACAAAAGTTTTAACAGAACAGTTTGGCGAATGTATTTGGACTAATTTATCACGAAAAACAGTTGTCTTTACCAGTCATCATCATGTTCTTTAGCTTCATCTGCAAGGTCACAAATCTCTTTCTCCTCAAGGCTGAAGTCTCCTGCATTTTCTTCTTCATCCCATCTCATTCCTCTCTCCAGTTCTCCTGTTGTGTCGGAAATATTGGACTCTTCACCCTCGCTGTCACCTTCGACTTGGTCAAGTTCCTCTTGCTTTGCACAGTCAGGTTCAACGGATCCGGGTTGGTTTCGTTTCGCCTTTGCAATGCTTTTCCTCAAGGCATCCTGGGCGAGTTTTATCTCTGACATCGCATCCTTTAGCTTTCCTTCCGTCTGAGACAACTCTGATCGCACATTTTTCCCACCTCTATCGCTCAAACGTTGTTTCAATCCAGAAACTTGCTTGTTTAAATCGTTTGCCACACGCCTTGCTTCTTGTACACGCCTAATGTTCTTGGAGAGAGTTTTATTCCTTTCTGGCTTGTTTGGTGGCATGTTCTGTAGCTCATCTTCAGCACGGGCTGTTAAAATTTCACATGAATACATTTGCCACGCCGTGTCAATTATGCCATGGATTTCTTGTTTCTTATACCCTGCGAATGTCTGGTCAGAACACAGCTCTTGGGCTTTTCTATTCCAAAAAGTGTAGTATTCTTTGCGGCCAGCACTTGCTCGTTCAATATCCCGCATGGAATAAAGGTGAACTCGTCCTCTGGCCGCACTTAGCAGATCAGCAGGGCGTTCTTTATGAGCTAAATTGAAAGCGCTCTCGATGGTTGTTTGTTTTAACCTCTTTCTGGGTCTTTCTTGGTCCTCGTTATCCACCGTATGTTCTTTTTCCTCCTTACTACTCGAGGCATCCTTGCTGCTGCCACCGGCATCACTGGGTTTATCCACGTACGTCTGGAGATGAAGGGAATGCTCGTTGTTGCTTTTGACGAGGCATTTCTTCATAGTGATCAGTTTCTCCTGCTTGGATGCAATGGGGACTTCGGAATTTCCACTGATTTGTTTTAAAAACCGATAATTCGTAGGAATCAGCTCACGAACGCCTTCCAAAAGCTTCTCCTTCACATCTACAAGAGTAAGATTGATGTCTTCCTCTTTTGCAAACAGCTGGCAGGCAATTTGCCCATCAACAACCACATTGATCTCTAGATTCTCTTCCTCCATGTTTCAATCGTCCTGGATAACCAAACTGAATGCCAGTGATTTTTAATGATCGTGTGACACCCCTTTTGTTTCTTTATTGTTTTTGAACTTGAGACAGTTATGTGCGTTTTATGTAAATGAACGCAACTCTTTTTACGTAACATATCGAACACAACAGACCGCATGTCTGATCACACTGATTTCCAAATACAAAAAGGGGAGTTAAAACTACGATGTGTAGCGGTGCATTTGTGACGAACTTCGAAGTGTTTGGAAATGTGGTCACATTGTCTTGAGTGTTTGATAAATCTGCTCAATCGAAACGAAAACTGAGGATATAATAAACAGAGAACTAGATCAAATAATTATGCTAATTAAGACCAGATATCCAAACACCGTCACGGTACTGATTTTCTACTGTTTATAGTAGTATCCAATTGAAGCATAAAAGCTCTACAAACACAAGAGAATTAGACTACGAGTAGTCCCTCTCCCACTTAATCTGTCGCGCGTGACGTGTAGGAAAACAGCGAGGAAAAAATTCCTGGGGTGAGAAGCGTGCGAATTGGGGTTTCACGAGGCCATTTATCCTCGCGTTTTACTTTTTGGTCTTCTTCGAGGGACTTGTCAATTGAGGAACTACTTGTGAGTCTACAGGAGAATTCACTTATTAAATGTATTTTTGGACCGCCAAACACAGCGGCATCCAACGAACGTCTTCTCTAAAAGGCTTATAAACACTGTTGTAGGCTATAATTTTGCAGTACTTTTACAGCTCTGTGGGTCAATTTTATCCGTTCGGTTCCTCTAGGGGAACTTGAGTATTCTCAACTTTGTTAGGGCTTTTTTGTCCATTTCCCATAAATGTTAGGTCATGACGCTTTTTCAAAAAGTGATAGCTTAACTTTTTTCGGCACCCCAAAACGACAATTTTTACAATCCGAAAACAACAGACATTGCATTGCTCATATCACGAAAGTTGAAGGTGACAATTATCTGAAGAAAATGGGAAGGGATTAAAGGCCCTCCGAACAGATAATTTAACGAAACAATCCGTTGGGTGCCCAAAACACATGCCATGTGCCACCTTAAAGAATGGCGAGGAGTACCATTAGATCGCTTTGAAAGGAGACCACTACCAGATCTTATAGCGTGGCAAGAGACTGGAAAACTTCATTATTTACCGTTTGAATTACGAACAAATCTACACCAAGGTCCTTGGGACGAACTACCACAATTGTTCTTGCCGTCAAGAGTGCTTGATCTTGCGTTCAAAGTTTTTCGGCAACCAGAACCTGCTTTAATGAACCTGATAGCTTTTCTGGCTTGGGTGTCTAACCAAGACGCGACGGAATACTTCCAAGAATGCGAACGATTAGTTCAAGAAACATTGAAAGATGACTTGGCCAAAGAGAAATGGGTTCGCCACAACTTGTTTACGTCACACACAAAGCAAGAGCTTGAGGCTATGTGCATAGCAAACCGAATCAATTCAGTCGGAAAAAAACATGACTTAGTAGCGCGGTTGGCGGGGGAAATGGATGGAAATGTCAATGTTTCCATATATGATGGAATTTTAAACAATGTGCCTTCATCAGTAAGTGAGTTAAACAAGCAACCAGTTCGATATCTAAGAGCTGTGTTGGCATATCATGGAATACTTTCTGTGGGAGTAAAGCAGGAACTGATCATTCGCATTGATCTTTTAAAATGTGGACAACAACAAGCTGCATTCAGCAGAGAAAGAAAAGGCTTACTAGAGTTGATATCAATGTTGAGAGCACTGTTTGTTCATGAATGTAAGCAAGATAGAGAATGTGCAATGGTGAGGAAGCGAGCATTCGCCAGCAATGAAACTACGCACATGACGACCAGAGAAGCCGCAACTGCCACGACACATTGTACAACATCACCGCAAAAGGAGAATTCATATGATGTTATTAGAATTCTTGATGACCTAGAAAAGAAAATTCTTGGGGAGGAAAAGGAAATGCAAATGCACGTGAACAAGATAAGCGTTAGCAAAAAGTCCAAGGCTGCAGAGAATTTAGAAAATGGTCCACCTAAGAAACGGGTGAAAATGACAGATTCTTTATCTACAAGGCCACGTTCACAGCGGTATCGGAAAGTTCCAGAGAAAATAAAAGAATCATTTAGCAACAAGGAAGGTGACAGCGTTTCAGTTGGAAGCAAGGTGATGGTCTTATGGACAGAAAAGGAACTGGATGGAACAATGTTTAAGCCTGGATGGTATGAAGGAGAAATACAGTGGCGCGATGATGACAATGACACTGTAGGGATTCTTTGCCGCGAAGATGTAAAAAAAGGGAAGGCAAAAGTATATGAGCTTTGCCTTACACTGGCAATTGCAGATGGCATTTTGCAAATCAAGAGCTAAAATCAGTGCTAATGAGCTCTCCAGGATATTGTACTTGCATTCAAACAGTTGCTTTCCTTATAGAGCGCAATTAGCTAGCCCATTGTGACGGTGTCTAGCGGAAAGAAGGCTAGGAAAGATGTGATTTTCATTAATGTTACAGTCAACAAATTTATTTCATTTTACGGCAGTTCTGCACAAATTTCGAAATTTGATACATCAACTAAATGTCTCTACTGGTCATAATCAAGGACTAATATCGATAATGGTGGCATTATTTTCACTATTAGGACAATTATTTGCAGTTTTGTGCAAGCACAACATTTGGACTGGATTATGCGATTGCAAAACAAACTCTAACTTGTAATATAAAGACAAAATACGAACATCTGTTTACCGGTCATGTAAGTACTCACGAGTATGTCTTGTTGTCTTTGACAAAGTAAAAGATTCCTTTCTGTCTTGAATTCACAAAAATAAGTTTTAAAGACAGCGTAAGCATATACGTTTGGCACATTGTTTTCATCCTTAGGGTTATTGCAGAACTATGGGGTTAAAAATATGTTGCACATTGGGTACCCGCTCGTACCCGTCGTATTTTGCTTCGTAAAACGTATGCTGCATAACTAGTGGTCAGCAGTTACTCAATGAGCGAAATTTTCAATATGGCGGGTGACGGCACCATGATCGTGAACTTTACTTTTGTCAGCTTCCACCGGTATCAATATGATATCCTGAAAATATGAAGCTATTGAACGGAAAACAAAGAGTTTTATTTGGTGGTAAGCAGCTTAAAGATAACGCTTAGAAGGAATAGCTACGGTGTACGAACGTTAACAAACTCGAGTTGCTTGATCATCTGACCGAAAATTGTGGACAGAATTGTTTTGCAGGGGGAAAAGTGCACGTTTTCTGTTCATTACAAGTTTTAGCCGGTCAAACTTGAATTCCAAAGGGTCTGAAACAAAAATGGAAAATTCCGGAGAGGAGGGGGGGTTATCGATTTTGGAATTCGGAGGGCAAGGGGGGGATGAGCATTTTGGAATTTCTGAGGGCAAGGGGGGGTTAAAATGCTCATGCCACCCGTGGTAGGGTATGGATATTTTCTGGAATGACCCATTATAGCTTTGTGGCATTATTTCAGTGCAGTGAACTATGTACAGTATCTTTTAGGTAGCTCATAGCCAGGCTAACTTACAATATTACAGTATAATTAATTCAATTATGAAACAAACATTAAAGTTACACTTTAGCAGGTCAGTGCTTTAGTGATTAATGGTTTAGCAGATGACAGCCCCCTAAATCATCCCAGTAGTGCACTCTGCACTAAAAACGGCATTGTTGAATATTTACCTGTAAAATAGTCGGCAAATCAATGTTGTCACAGACCTCATACTTGACCAGACTTGTACCTCCTTCTTTCTCAAGTGCATGAGCTGAATCAACATAGCTACAGGTCAGAATGAAAGAAAATTCATTAAAAGGATCACCATTTGTTATATTACTCAGTTCCAAAAAATGTTCATACCCATCCAAATGAAGGCCACTGAAAAATAATTTATTAGTGATAGAGATCTGCGTTAAAAGCTAGAAATTCAAAACAAAGTCTGAAGCAAATCTATAGTCTAATTCAAGCTGTAACCATTAAGTTCGAAAGGTGCCATATGGTTGCAGTGATGACAGTTTGTCAGTGTGTGCGGTGTTGGCTGGGGTTATGCCTGGCCAGAAAACGGTTGTTTCTGCAACTGCAGGCATGGAGGTCATGCCCTGGTGTGCTAAATGAAAGACATTGAGAACATGTGCGGGCGAAGTGACTTTTGGTGGGGGCGAAATGACCATGTGAACCGAAGCAGCGCACGTGCAAGTTTGCTGACTGTAAGAACACCAGGAAATTGTGCAGAGAAAACTCACCCTTCCTCACGTAAGTGATGCAAGATAAGTATCAACAGAGTTCTTTTACGTTGTTCATATCTTTGCTCTTCCTGGTGGAACAACAAAAAATATTCCAAAATATGCCTACAGTGCCTCAGACTTCAAGTCTACATTAAGCAAACAAATTTGAAAAAGTTTACCGCTTGTCTTGCTTCATTCGCAGTCTTGAGCTGCATATAGCTAAGTTCCTGTGTCATTTATTCCAGTAGAACTCCACTACGGGAGTTACTTTCAAAACAAATTACTTTCCTTCCGTTGCAAAGGACGCCATCTTGCATTTTCTTAGAGATAATCAGAGCCCGCTGTATAGGAGCGGTGGCTCACGTGAACGTCTGCGCAGAAATGCGGGAAGGAAGTATGGCGTCGGTGTTCGAATCGAATTTGTGTGTTGATCGATGATTCGAAGTAGGGATATTGCTATCGTGAAGACGAGTTTAAACATCGATCAATATGCCACATTTTTATTAGTCATTCATGATGTTGCGAAAGCGACCGAGGAGAAGGGAATGGACGATGGAAAATCCGATAAGTGCGCGACTGAGGGAAGCTGTTGCCAGTGGCAATGTGAAACTAGTGCGGGATCTCATCAAAGATGGTGCCTCCGCTAATCAAATGGACGCTAATGGCTGGACTTTGTTGCATTTAGCGGCCAGCAGAGGCAAAGAACGTGCTCTCAGAGTACTCCTCGAGAAAGGAGGGGACGCATTTGCGCGTGATTTTGTCGGAGGCTTTACTGCGTTACATTACGCAGCGATGCACGGGCGAACAAGAATCGCTAAATTGTTGTTAGATTTCAAAGGATTAGACAAAGAAAAGCTTGTCGATGCAAGAAGCGAAGATGGCTGGACGCCTCTTCACGTCGCTGCACACTACGGTAGGGACTCATTTGTCGAGCTTCTTCTAGAATCGAAAGGCTACGTCGACGCCTTGAGCGACAAAGGCACAACGGCGCTTCAACTAGCCATCATTCGTGAAAGAACAAGTTCGATTCGGGTTTTATTAAACTGGGGAGCTAACATCGACGTTCAGTTCGGCTTCCCCCTCCGTTATGCCGTCATAAAAGGTAATGTAAATTGTGTTCGAATGCTGGTTGAGCATGGTGCACTCACAAGTATCAAAAGGCCCGAGGATGGACAAACTCCCCTTCACTTAGCAGCGCTAAGAAACAGCGAACCCTTGGCACGCTTGCTGTATAAGTTTGGAGCAGATACAAATGTTTTCAACGATGAAGGACTTACACCTTTGGCGATAGCAAGGATGATGTACAATGTAAACACTGCAGACAAAGCCTGTTTGGATTTTCTTATCAGTGTATCAAGTAAGTGTACACGAAACAATTTCTTTAGAAATAAGTACATGTATATTTTATCTTGTATAGTGAGTACAGGTTGATTCATGGATACAAAGACAATCAAAATCAGTAACTACATGTACATTGTTCTCTTGGTAAAATTTAATTTTTACTAAGAAACTTCTGTTGTCTTAAGCATGCACAGTTGTAGGAACAAAATTTCAAGGTTACAGTTTTACACAGTATACTAAATTTGAGCTCACAACGAAACACATCCAAGAATAGGTGTAAGTGCTAAAGGAGTTCCATCCGGCCAGGAGAAGCTAATGTAAAAGAGACCTGTCTTTGCAAGCAAAGACATGTCAGATCTATCTTACTGTTTTCAAAATACATGTATCTCTGAAACTGAAAATGGTCCCTTTTGATATTACTCTTAGTTTTTCATTGTTTTGCAATAGCCTCATGCTGGATGAGTGAGGTTACTGCAAACAATGTACGGTCTTCAAGATTGTGTGAATCAAGTATCGAGAATTTAGTCGAAAACTAAGGCCTGGAAGGACTGTTAACTTACACCTTTGTCCTGATAATCACAAGTGTATTGAAATCTCCAATGCGGCATACTCATGAGTCTTAAGGAAGCTGTGAGAGCAAAGAAAACTGTACCACAATGGTGTTAGGATACTGTACCAGAAAAAAATTATCGCTGTGTTCTGAAAGTATTCAGAGATATCAAATATTTATTTTTATTACAATTTTTTGGATACACCTTTGGATTTTTTAAGGTGTCCAAAGAGTTCAAAGTGCAGTTGACAACTGATTATCAGGAGTAATCAGCAAAAACTACAAATTAGAATTTTTTTTCAAGTTTGCCAATGATTGCTGTTTCCTGGGACAGGCTATGAAGGTGTCAATGATTGCAGCTCACTGTACAATGAATTTTGTGCCCAACTCAGAAAATTATTACAATCACTTGATGTACAGTGGGAGGGCAAGTGGTTTTGATTTTTGCGTAGCACAGTGCTTGATACAGTTAAGTCGAGCGTAATACATATTGAAAAAAGAAAACAAAAAACTACATTTACACTTTCATTCTGACAAGCCTGTTTTGTGATTGAACCCTCTTCAGGAGATTTCAATGACAAGAATATTCATAACCAACATTTATATACTATAACATTTACATAATAATTGCTGTTGCAGAAAATTAAAGTGGTCAAATGTTTAGTTGTTAGACGGGGAGCAGAGGAGTCCTATTTGACCTTATTTCTAGTTAAATTCGCCGTACAATTGTAGTGCGAATCGATCTGTTGTTAGTTCAAATCGCGTTGGTTGAAATCCTGTCCTCTTAAATTGTCGGCACCCAAAGGGCAACAATTCCGGAAAGCGAAGCTTTCCATACGAGGCACGAAGTGCCGAGAGTAAAAAAGGAGACAAGGGATGGAACTAGCACCATGTGACTCATTGGATGTGGACTGTAGCATACCAGTGATGGAAACATGTCAAGTTCTGCAATATTTGACCTGTACCGCTTGCGTGCTGAGAGTGATGGCATGTGAAATCAACCGTTACTAATTCAAAACTCAAAACTGGTGATCGTTGTTCTGTTATCATCCTTAACTCTTCTTTCACAAACACCGAAATATGGATAACCTCCTTAGAGAAAAACGAAGAAGAAAAACAAGAAGATGGGAGTAACTGTATTGAAAGTGGAAAACAAAATCGCTCTACAGAAATTGGTGACTTTTTCGTTTTTTTTTTTTCATTTACGATCATCGAGGAGAGCTGCTGCAATGGTTTAACTTCAATATGATTTACTAATTGTATGTTCTTATTTGAAGGCTTTTGAACAACTTCAAGTATGATGTGAATATCTTGATCACACTAAAGGAACTAGTGGCAAAATACGATGAAGCAAAGAAAATATGCTGTTGGAAGACTTTGAACTGGGGAGAATTGTAAGGGACGTTTTCCCGGATGTTAAGAGAGTTCAAAAACGAGTGAAGGGCAGGCCAACATGGCACTACAATCTTGTTGAAATTCCAATAAGTCGTGGCCTCGACGCAGGGTCGTCGGCAGTAGTGTGTGATAAAATTGAATGGCTAGACCTTCCAAACAAAATCACTCAATTCAACTGGCAGTTGAGCAGCATTAGTGAGGAATTTTACAAATGGATAAAGCTGGACATGCAAGCTCTGTGTGGAGGTGTTCGTGTGTTGAGTGAGATTAAAATATTTAAAAGTTGGAACTTTACGGTACATGTACATGTACATAATAAGGAAATCAACAAAAAATATCTCAGCATTACCTTACAGCTGATGATGTATTTCCGTCACCAGTATCCTCCGGTCCACATTGTAAGAAAGCCAACTTACAATGCTCAAAAAAATCGTTGCGGAATAGTCATATTTCACGAGCTTTCCGATTTTTTTCTTTTCTATAATGTGGAGCGGATAGTATTTCCAGACCACTTGCTCGATATGAGGCATTTTCATTCACTTTAAGATTTATGGGCGATTCAAAATTTCACCGAAATTAGTTTCATCCCTTGTCTTTTTTCTTGCTGTTAGTCACCACTAGTGATTAGCCCACAGTGACTGCTGTATGCGGTAATCCACGTGAGGATAGGATAGGATTTCAACTGACGCGTAACACGATCGCATGTTTATGGTTCGATTACGCACAGTGATTTGAATTAACAACAGATCGATTCGCGCTACAACTGTACAGTGAATTTAACTAGAAATACGGTGAAATAGTACTCCTCTGCTCCCTGTGGTTGTTATGTAGCAATGCTTTGCTTCTGTGGCAGCAAGAAGATACAAGTTTGTTACGCTTGTTATGTCAACAGATGATCAAAAATTTATCTTTAAGATGGAGATTACATCTTTTACTTGAGCTGTTGTAGGATAAGCTAGTTAAAATGATATGCCATGAAATAGAGTAGTCAATGTTGCTGTCTTTGAGAGTCCAAATATGTTTGCTGAGTTCGGTAGAGTTCCTATGTCTTGAATGGCGAATGGTGCACTGTTAATGAAAAATCTAGGGGTTGCTCATGCCTGCAGTCTTTCAATTGAACTTGGCCTCTTGCTTCATGCATTGCTTCTGGAAAGCTTTGCACTGATGGCATGTGCAGAGCTACAGTATCTTATTGACAAAACTTCATTTCAACTAAATTGTAAGTTACCCAATATTTTAGTGCCTTTACATGTCAAATTTGACTCTTGTAATGGTTCAGGTGTAGGAATATTTTAATGCGAAGAAACACCTTGAAAAAATTCACGTTTTTGTGTTTCGCTGTGAAGGAAAAATTTTCTTGACATTTTTGGCAACCACATTTTTCCATCTGATCTTAAAACTGGGACTAGTTTGTACAGGTGCAGTTACATGAACACCTTGGCTGGTGAGTGAGCCAGGATTAAAACCCACGACATCTTTCTTGATAGTTTGTGCCCTGCCAATAGGACAAACTGCAGTTTGTAGCCCATGTTTTAAAGTGGCACTATTACCCCATGTTTTTTTGAGTGTATTACATAGAATTCCATGGAAGAATCAAATGCCGTTTACCGTTTGCAAATATCTGGATTAGTTCCGGAGATAATTAAGTTTGAAAGATGGATAAAATATGCAGATGAGATAACTGATGATGTCATACATGTACACTCAACCCAATATTATATTGAGTATATAAATAGAGCTATCTTGGCCAATTTGTAGTGCAAATTGTTGAAACTTGGGGCCAATAGTTCTACAGGAAACACACCTTCTGTTGCCATGCCAATTCACTCTTTTCCAGTCCCCACCCACTTGATTTCAATAGGTTGGTGATTTTCAAGGAAATCACCTTGAAAATGTTAAACAAGGCCACAAAGTCAAGCTAACATATTTAAAGGCTTGCTGGTATGGCGCATTTTTCCTATCAAAACTCAATTTATTAGTCTTTTTTACATACGACCTTTGTTTTTCAAATTCAATATTCCTTTTATTCCACCATGACGTTCGTTTTTCAACTTCAACATTCGTTCTATTTAACCTTGACAGTCGTTTTCTAAGTTCAGCATTCGTTTTATTCTAGCACAACATTCGTTATTTAACCTTGACATTTGTTTTATTCAAGCGTGACAAATTTGTCATTTGTTTTTTTTAAACGAATGATGTTAAGTGAAAAACCAATGGCAAACTGGAAGCAAATGTCAGATTATGTCCCGCTTGGGTAAAAATATGTAAATTGACGTCAATATTATACACGAACCTCACGCTTGAAAAAAACAAATGTCAAACTTTAAAAAACTAACGTTGCGCTTGAATAAAACAAATGTTGAACTTAGAAAACGACTGTCAAGGTTAGATAGAACAAATGTTGAAGTTGTAAAACGAATGCCAATGTTGCATAAAAGGAGAGTTTAATTTGAAAAACGAAGGTCGTAAGTAAAAACGACTAATAAATTGAATTTTGATAGGAAAAACGCGCCATATGCTGGATCATGCACATGAAGTGCTGTTAGAAAATATCAAAATGGAACGCCAAAGGTGGCCAAAAAAGCTCTTAATATGGGGGAGGTCTGGAACCCAGTATGTTGCCATGGTAACAGAACTGTTAAGGTCATATTGTGGAGCAAATTTAGTAGAACCTTACTGCAAAAAATCAAACATTTCTGATACAAATTGGCTGAGATATCTCTTTTCATCATATTTGAACAAAATGTGGTTGAGTGTATGACGTCATCACTTGGCTAATTTACACATTTTAAAAACTTGAATATCTTTGGAACGCAAATAGTCTCCTTCGCAGCCGTTTTTTGTGATGTCACTCAATGCTCCCCCCAAAGAAACAGCTGCTCACAACCGAACCACATTCCTTTCTGTTGTATTTGTGGTTTCCTTGCGGTCTGTTAAACAGACCAATTACAAAACAGCAAAGTGCCAATGATGTAAGCTTTCGCGCGAAAAGGCCTGTGGTGCGAACAATGAGGGATTTCAGGCTTTTGTTTCATGCTGCACGCACGCCACCAAAATTGTGCTGTGTTCGTGGGCTACGATCATGACAAACGGAAACAATGTGAATGAAAGCCCCATGTACAAGTGCTTCATGTGCTCATCGCTATGTTCAGCTAATGAGGCTGATAATTTTTTTCTGGAAATGTCTAATTGCAAGCGTCAATCAAGGGGTGAAAGCTTCCCACAGATTGAAAACTTGCCTTCATTAGGCAAGTTAAAATAGATTTCTTCCTCCTCCCCATTTTTATTTTGGAGTTGAAAGCTTCTAGTAATTAGCTTGAACTTTTTCAGTTAAAAACAAAGCTCATTCAAGCGTCACAGATATCTTTCGGCGTCCCTAAACAAAGGCCGGAAATCGGCACGTCTCCAATGACGGGATCCAAAAATAAAAAACATTCTCTGATTGGGCACATTCCAAAGGGCGAATTTGGTGCGAAAAGGTTTTTGAAAATGGAACGGAAGCCATGATTGGCTTATTTCATGAAAGGAATGTGGTTCGGTTGTGAGCAGCCGTTTCTTTGGGGGGAGCATTGCGTGACATCCCAAAAAACGGCTGCGAAGGAGACTAAAACGCAAAGGGATATTTGAAAATAGTAAACAGCATTTTTCTTCTCATGCAGTCCACTTTTTTATGTTTCAAAATGGCTTTAATAGGAAAGGTGAGATTTTGGTCATAGTACCACTTTAATGTGAAAAAGTTATGTTCAGTAATTTTTTAATTTTTGCTTTCTTTCCTTGTCAGAAAATCCAAGGAGTTTACAAGATTCTTGCCGCTTTGTTATTCGAGAGGCCCTTGGTGCCAAATGTCTAGAGGATATAGCAAAGCTACCAGTATCAAATATAATGAAGGAATTTCTTCTCTACAAGTATGACTAATTTTGAAACCTCAAGTAGCCCCATGTACTCTGTAACTTTTAAAAAGGCCCTGAAGTGTATGTAACCCTTAAAAGACGACTAGAATTTTAGGTTAAAAGTTTAAGCTGTTAGCAACCCTTCGCACTGCTTTGGAGGAACAGCACTACACTGTAGATTGTGGCATTTTTAACTCAAAATATTTTTAAATACCAACCAAACATGCAAAACCCCACCAGTGACAGTTCAATTTGATTGCATAATGCAGTACTTGGAAGATGGTTTCTCTTGTCACACATTTGTGATTTTATTTGGCAGCCATGACTGCAACAATACATGCCTTTTCTTATCAAAAGCCGGAAAAAATTGGAAGTATGAATTATGTTGCAAGAATATGCATAGTTCACAATGTGTGCTCTTGTTGCAAAGTATAGATTCCAAAAATCTTTTTGTATCTTAGGTTTGCAATTCAGATTTTAGTGCAGAAACTAGCATATGAAAATAATTTGTGCAAGGCATTTTACTGGCCCCATTTGGGGGATAAATGTATGTATATGCGACTGCATTTTTCAATTTGTTCCTTTGTTTAGAAGCCTTGGTCAAAGTTTATTGTTTGGAAAAAAAGAAAAGAAAACGTATAGATACATATATGTAAGTATGTACGTAAAGCTAAAATATGGCTATTGATTCTCACATAACTTAACTAGCAGGTGATAGCTGTATCTGATATACCACATTTGTCATCCTGGGAAAAAATGGTCTGCTTTTAAAACAATACTTGTTAAAACATAAAATAAATAAAATATATATTACAATGCACCCTAAAAACCACATACTAAAAACCACACTATAGCTTCATAGAAACACTGAATTAACACAAGCTATTGGAGTACAGTCTAATCATACCATGAGTGATGAATATTTATAGTTTGATAATTAAGGTACGCAAATGCCTTCCCCTCTTTCCTTCAGTATGTCCTAAAATAAGTAGAAAACATTTCCTGTGATTCTATCAAGTGGTGGAGGTGTTATAACTCGGAAAGGGCATAGATACTTGTCTGTTGCTACTTGTCATAGAATTTTGTGTTCTGTAAACATTCACACCTGTTTCTCTAGCTTGACAGAAACAAGGATGGGAAACAAAACTTGTATAACAGATTTCCTAATGTACGTGTGTACCTTCTGGTTTTTGTCACATACTCAACATCAACTTACAGAGGTGGATCTAGGAGAAGGGTGTAGGGGGTGCACTCCCCCCCCCCCCCCCCACCGACCCAAGTTGAAGCCTTCTTCATTGTATTCAATTTTAAACTTTATCTCACCAATCGGTTGTGCCATTCCTCAGTGCTGCACCCCTTCCTAAGAAAAATTCTGGATCCAACCCTGACTTAAGTGTATTTGGATGAGCTATGTGTAAAAAGAATGAGCTACAGTATAAAGTATGTCATACATTATTTTGGCAATTTCTTCTGTCATTAATAGTTGTAAAAGAAAAACTATCATGTACAACGTAAGGATAAAAGAGTAATCCCCTTTCCAGAAACTGCTGAAAGTGATAATTACATGTACTGATAAATAAGGAAAGTAGTTTTAGTGTATTGTATAGTTGGCTTGCTTTTACGAGAGAAGATGCTTTACATAGTTTTACAATGTGAATTTATCTCTATTTATTCAGTTACTGTCTGGGGAATTAGCCTGGGAGTTTTAATCCACTCAAGCGGCTCATCTTTTACTTTATCTTATCATGATTGTTTTCCGCTTCTTGAAACCTTTACATTTTTACTTGAACTTTTTCCAATTCAGTGCAACAACATCTTGCCATCTTTTAAAAATGTTTGTACTGAGACATTAATATGCCGTTTAACTCATTGATACATTCTTAAACATGACTTACTTTTATTTCCAAATTGTTGTTGCCGTTCAGATATTTCACTTTTTAGATAGCTATTGATGTCTGTGCTTTCATGTTATTTTACTCTGTGTCAGATTTAAGGGATAGAAATAAAAAAAAATCATTGTTATGTGCAAGTGTAGTCTGTTCATTGATTCGTGTGCATGTTTCATACTGTGAGAATGTGAATGAGTTAAGACTTTTTAAAGTTAAGCTTCAGTGGTGGATCTAGGGGAGGGACCTGGGGGAGCCTCCCCTCCCCCCCCCCCCCCTCCTGGGGGGGAAAAAGGAAGGACAGGAGGGGGGAGGGTCCGGAGGGGCAAAAAAAAAAGAACTCCCCCCCCCCCCCCCCCCCCACCCCCTTCCCTCCCGGCTCAAGGTCTGGATCCACCACTGAGCTTAGGGTAAGGTAAGGTAAGGTAAAATCTTTATTTAGACACGGTATTTACTTCAGGACTTAAAATTATTGAATTAATCTAATTAACTACCTAACTAAAATTATTAACAACTACTACAATAAGAGAAATGATAAAAACCTGCTTTTCAAGGAAGCCGTGTATAAAAACAAATTAGAAGTTACGTAAATCAACTATCAAAACTTTAGTTTTTTATCTTGGATTTAAATACATTAAGAGAGAGGGACTGACGCATATCCAAGGGTAAGCCATTCCACAGCACAGCACCGCTGTATGACAGACTTGTTTTACAATAGCTAGTGAGAGGCTGTGGAATGGCAAGTGAAGAGTCACTCTTAAATTATAGGTTAACGTAAGGTATCTGAACGGAAGACAAAGTGCGAACTAAGATAATCTGGAACCATTCTATTCACAATTTTGTACATCATAATAGATTTATCAACAAGGCGTTGACGGTGCAGTTTAACCCAGTTTACCATTCGTAACAACTCATTAGCATCGATTAGCACTGCGATCGTAATTTGAAAAAGTTATGACACGTGCAGCACGACTTTGTAATTTTTGTAACTTTTGAGAAAGACTCTTAGAACAAGATACCCACACCGAGCTGCAGTAATCGAGATGAGGTTGGACCAATGAATTGTAGATGGTAAGTAGAGTGGAACCGTATGCCTAATACGTTTAATGGCGCTTATACCAGAAGCAATCTTTTTAGACAGCTCGTTGACATGATACTTCCAAGTAAGATTTTCATCAATATGTACACCTAAGGATTTTACAGTCGGAATCGGAAACTGGTTAATTGCTGCAGTGGGTTTCGCAGTAAGAATTCTGTCTTTGTCATATTTAAAGTAAGTTTGTTGGCAGCAAGCCACACACGGATTTCTCGTAAAAACTGTAAAACTGTTCTTTAATAGCGAATGCCACAAACCTCTTTTTGTTGCAGTTGACAAATTATCGGCTTGATAACAGTGAAAAGTCTTACAAGTTAATGGCACAATTTACAGATTCGCCATACAGATTATGTGATTTCTTCGGTATGCGTTGAAAAAGTCGGACCTAAGCACAGAACCTCCATAGAAGCCATGGAATACGTTCAGAAGTTGCGTTCCTTCTCCCGCAAAGGCTGCTAGTTGTTAAATGATGTCACGACTAGTCGCTTGGCAACCAAGACCAGTTGCCATGTAAACACGTGGTTTTTTTCAAGTATGAGTGGTAAGGACAGGGGCAAGGACACCTTTGAGTAAAGTTTGTTACAAAATTATCTTCCTTTCATCCCTTTAACCTGACATTCCGACAGGTAAGGTTCCTTACTATCTTGTTAAAAAGGAAACCCTTTTTGTAATCGAACAAACAAGAAACCCTCGTTAACTTTAATGCTGAATATTTCAGATCTAGCGTACTGGCAGAAAATACAGAGAGGCAGGAAGTGAAGCTAGAGATGGCTCTGTCAACTGGAGAAGAAAAGCAACGATGAAAGAAAAACTAATGGTAAGTAAACGACAGAAATGTTGGTATTTGGCTCTTGATAAGATTACCTGCTAATTTAAAATTAGATGCTTTCTGCAATTAGGCTTCAGTAAGATTTTAAGCCTTAAGCTTAAAAATACTTTAAGCTTAACTGTAAGGGCATTCCTCGATGAAATTGCCGTGTTCTTTTTTGAGTTCTTTTATAACGGGTGACATTCGTAAAACCTACTCTCAGCCTGGCTTTAAAGCTGGAAAATGTTCGTCCTCTGGCTCGAGTGTCTCGTCGGCCATTTTGAAATGATTAATTTTTACGGAGCTTAACGAAACAATAGCTGTGCACTTGCGTTATAAATCTTTGTACATTTCTTTGCCGGCCTCTGCAAAACAACAACGTGAAATAACTACGTTCTTTGTTAGTTTTCTTCTGAACGTGGACGACGAGGGCTAATTTTTCGTATCTCCATTTGGAATTAAACGCCGTCGTTGCATTTTTTAAGCACGTTTTTAGAGCCAAGGCGTACAACAAATCTAGACAGTCGCAAATTTCGCTTGTAAAATATTACAATACTAATTTATTTTTTAATTTGCGTTGTCCTCGGTATCGTCGTCGTGGTTGCCTAAGCTCCCTATTTAATAAATAGCGTACAATGTTTGGTATGGAAACTGATAGATGTCAGTAGATATCCAGTGTACATAAGATTTTCGTAGAATGTGATTTACAAAATGTTCTTAGACGCAGGGTACTTGACAAACATTTAACTGATCATTTCAGTTCAAACCAAGCTTTTTGGCCACTTGGATTGAAAAAAATAATGCGCTAGGGAAGTGTGTAGTCTCCGTTTTACCTTCAGTGGTAGCAGTGACATCAAAAACAACGGCTGTATAGTTTTGAGCATAAATGCCCAGCTGTAAGCGTGTTCGGACCTTCGAGTTGTGTGTTTTTCGGTGCTGAGGTCTTTCTCAGTCTTTTTTCGCTGTCCGGATTTGACGCTTCCTTGGCGGTATACCACGTAACGCGCTCCTAACGTTACAAACTCATTTAGCCCGCCAAATGATGTTTACCGAAGCTTAATTGCCTAGCAATTATTTTCGATATTTGGTACTGGTTTGGTGTTCGAGTCACTGAGTAGAAAACCATGCAAATCATTTCATGATTCCTTTCTTTCTCTCTTTCTTTTTTTTTGAGAAATCAATAAAAGTAGAATGAGGTATATAAGTTGTTAGAATGAAATTTATTTTTAAGAGAAAATAAAAGCCGAAACTCGATCAAAGATCTAAAAACTTCAAGCGGTGCATGAGTAACCTCCTAGACCCACGGCCTACGCTGACGCTCTTTGGGGTCGACACGCAATCTTTCCCTATGCGGCTAAGCATGCAGTGGAGGTGTAATTAGAAGAAGAGTAAAGATTGATGAAAGTCTGTGGTTTAAAATTTGAAATGTCTTGTTCTAGAGTATTTCCGTCATTCTTATATCAATTATACAGGTGTTTTATTTAGGGCCAGGTATTCAGGAGCGGATCTAGGGGGAGGGTGCAGGGGGTGCGTAGCCCCTCTGAGGTGAAGCCTTCTTCTTCGTATTTGCTTTTAAAATTTGTTTTCCTCACCGCTCAGTGACGTCATTCCTTAGAGGTGCACCCCTCCTAAGAAAAATCCTGGATCTGTCACTAGTATGGGCAAATTGGCAAGCTGTGAGGACGAAAACAAGTTCTTATGTAAAAAAGCAGTTCAATTCACAGAGTTTTACCTACCTGTCAAAGCCAACTGCCTTCCTGCTTAATGCGTTAATGGAACCCCTGCCGTTATATTTTTGAATTGTAAAAGTGTCAAAACTAATACAATAAGCACGTGTATAATAAGTGTTAGTATCACCCAACTAGTGGACTAATGCAAATCCTGCATTTTGATTGGCTACGCTACTAGGGGTCTAATAGTAATAGTCACCGAGTAGCGAAATTCGCCGGTTTTTCCTTCGTTTTTTCCCCCAAATAAATATTTCCTAAACTTGCATTTGCTAACTTTGTTATTGCCTTTTCTGTCCGACTAGTTGGGTGATACTAAAACAATTAGACCCTTCGCCCTCAAGGGCCACGGGTCAATAGCCCATTCGGCTTCGCCTCATGGGCTATTGACCCGTAGCCCTTTCGAGCTACGGGTCTAATTGTTAATTATCCCAGCATTTGAGTCGTCTCTGCTGGCTAAACCGAGCGTCATTAGCTGGAAAAATAGAGCATTTAGCTGGAGCATCTTGGTGGGAAGCAGAACCACACTGCCTAAAAGCATACAGGCATCTATAGTTTGATAGGATCGGTCGCGCAGCTCTCCTTCGATCACTACTGGTTTGATTAAGTTAAAGGGTGACGAGGCAAAATTGCGCTTGCGCAGAGTAGACTTCGCTGCGTAGTCCCGGTGCGAAGGTCAAGCTTACGCTCCTCCGCCTCGTAGGTCGTACTCTTCGTTCTCAAGTATTGGTCGTTGTAGCTGTGTTCTGTTCTCCGAGTTCGGTTTTCGTTCCTTGACCTATATGCAAGTCTATATAGCCTGTAAGAAGATTGCGGACGCTACGTGTAGATTACACAAAGTTCGTGCCAGTGGAGTATGCATGAAGACTTCTCTCCCTCGTTCATAGACAGTTGGCTGTCTGTTTTATTCTTTTTCTTTCGAAATCAGGGGGTGATTATCAGACCAAAAGGCATGGGCGTAGACAGGATTTTTTCAAAGATGGGGGGGGGGGGGGGTCACGCTGAGTCACACAGAGGGTACTCACCAGATTATCACCTGAATATTGTAGGTTGTTTGCGTACAAAAAGGCTTACAAAGGGGGGGACACAGGCACCCCAGGACCTCCCCCCCTGGCTATGCTCTTGCTAAAAGGGACTGAAAATTGGGAGCGGTATTAACGAGAACTGAAAAACTTGTCTCTCTCTGACCTCTTTTCAGCCAAACCGTCCTTTTGCGTACACTCTTTTTAATTTGATGTTTTTGAAAACTGAAAGTATTCTTGTACCTATTCTTAGACTTCGCATGACATTTCGGTTTTATTGTTTTTTAATGGCGTTAACATAATTTTGGAGCTGCAAGGAATAATGCTTGACATGACACGCATAACTTCTTGACCTTCTTGCAGAGTTGTCAGTCTAAAGTGACGGCTAGTGCTGTTTTGGTTGCATTTTTGACTTGTTGTGCCATTTAGAGAAAGGCAGAATTTTATACGGTTTATTAAAACGATATAATAGGCCATTTCCGAGTTCCCTTGTACTTCAGTTTCAAAGCGAGTTTAAGTGCGAAACCATTCTTATAAAAATGACTTTGATCTGCATGAAAATGAAACTGTATGCAGAACTCATTTTCGCACTTAGACTCGTTTTGAAACAGAGGAACAAGAGAACTCGGAAATGGCGCCCTCTTGTATTTACAAATTTCGAACGCATGAAATTATAAAAATTCGAACTCGGGTTTATGCTTAAAAGATACTTCAAATTTCGGAATCTTCAGCTTCGATATTCTCAAAAGATGCAATTTCTTATTATATAAGAAGAGTTTATAAATACTTGTCTGTCCCCAAGAGAAAAGACTGGCCGCCTGTTTGACGTACCATTGAAACCTAGACACAGTGCTTAGAAATTATTAATGCCGAATAGTTTATTGTTATTTTTTGCGGAGATGCTAAATATATACAAGGCGTATTCGCCAACACTCTAAATAAAAGTACGAAAATAGCTTAAAATAACGGAGTACTCAGTTTGAACTGCAATGAATATATACAACCAGGGCATTATTGCATTATTGTTTTCTTAACATTAGACACTGGCTCAGTTTTTATCCCTCTCTTGTTATTCGAACGTTAACATATTTTTTCTAAAACTTTGTCCAACTAGGGGAATTATACAGTTTAGGATGTGCATTGTAGCAATAAGTAACTAATAATTTCACTCGTTTTACTAAATTCTATAGTTTGAACGTTGCCGCCTTGTTTCCTACAGCTTTTCGGCGAACATAGGTGGCCATATATTCACGGTTTATATCGGTAGTTAAGGCCTGTCTATTCCTCATTATGTCGGGCATAAAATATGATGTATCCATCATCAAGTGTTTAGCGCTCTTGAAGTCGTACAATCGTTTTCATTTGTTCTTGCGCGTTCAGTTTTGGGATCACAGGATTCCCACTCTTAGAAATTACAGAGTACTAAGTGCAAAGTCTTTGTTTTCGTAGAAGCTCAAAGAGCTTATTACTGTCATTTCTGTACTTCCAAATCCTGCACCAACTGTAGTCTGCTGCAATGTAGATCTCTTGAAACTTGGCGAGGGTATCAGACATTTCCAGTGTTGTGAGAAACAACACCGTTACATTTTGTCACAAGCTTGTCGCAGCACAAATCCTTGCCGGTAGAGTGCTCGGCCAGCTCCATGCTGATTCGGATTCCTGCCTCATTCTTATTGTAAAAGCCATGGAAAATTGACGTTACCGTTCTACGGAATTCACGTTGAGCTAACTAGACAATTGACGGCCCTTATTCATTGTGTCTCGCCCTCACGTCATACTTTTGTGGATACAGTGTTATGATTAACAGCAGTCTGAACGTTTGGCTCAGATGACGATGTAGACGAATGTTGTCTGGTCCATGAACCAAATTTGTTGCAGCGTAAAATTTTCTTGAATCCTTTAGAGAACTGATCACTAAGACACCAGTAAATAATAGGGTTTACACAACTGTTGAAGAAATTTAGGATCTGCGTAAAACCAAGGAGTGTAAAAAAGTAAAACGGTGGATCTCCTAAAAAAGTGGATGCAAATAAAACATTTAAGAATGAGAATCCTTTATTCACAATGTATTTTACACATGTTTAATCTCTAGTGCGATCTTAGGAATGACGAATTACTCTCTAGTTCAGTGAATGCACAACATCAAACCCCAGTATAGTAGTGGGCGGTTAGAAACACCGCCCCCCTCCCCTCCCCCGCCTTCCTTCACACAGTTTAAATTACATGAATTTGTTTTTCGCTGCTATCTCAAGAAGTCGCATAAAACGTAGGTCGATGGAAGTTAACCTTAATTTTATAAATCTAAAAACAACTCATTCTGATATTACTGATACCCGTGAAAACTCAAAAAGAGAAATCTAGAAATTCTGCCAAAAATGTAGCAGTTGGCACATCTAAGTGTCTGATTAATAGCGGTTAGTGAAAGTTTCAGCATTTCAGAGCGTGATAATCATCGTTAAAAACAGCAAAAAAAGTAATAATAAATAAATAAATAAATAATAATAATAATAAGGTGAGGGGTAGTCCTAGTTTTTGTCGTTGATTTGTTCTTCAACACTTTCACATCGGGAACAAATAAGCTTAACTAACATTGCTATATAACTTTTTTCATATTGTGAACCTTTATTTACCTGTTAAAACGAAGTCAAGCCACAGGTAAATGGCATACGTAGGCATCATGCTACTAGCATAACATAAGACAACAATGACCATCATCTTGAGAACGTTTCGTTTTCTTTTTCTGTTTTTGGGATCCTCCGACACTCCACTGCCAGGAGAGTTTTCGTCTCGGTCATTCCATAATCTATAGATCATCCTTGTATAAGCTGGGGCAATAAACAACAACGGTAACAGGTAGCAGGCCAGGAAGAGGAGAAGCGTATATGCCTTTCTTAGTGTTCGCGTTGGGAAGACTTCCATGCAGCCATATGGTGGACCTAGCTGGTAAGCTCCCACTTCGGGCAGGGCGACCAGAAAGGAGGTCATTGAAACGATCGCTATTGTTAGCTTGGCCTGAAATTTTGACAGGGGTGGTGTGAATGGAAGGCAGATTGCACGATAACGTTCAACGGTGATGGCTACCAGCGAACCAGTAGATGCACTGAGATTCATTACCTGCAAGGCTAAACAAAAATACAATGCGGTGAGCAAAAACCAGGTCTGAACCGGAAAACGACCGGCTTCGTGAGATAAAGATGATCATACCTTGGAACACTCATGATCAATATCTCATTACGTCTCTTAATTGTCGACACACTGTTAATCAGACAGGTATAGGGAATATGGAGTGTAATCGACTATGAGCAAGAGCTAACAGGAATACTTGATATACAGCTGTACTTTCTGTTGCAGTCTACATCAGTGCTTTTAGTTCGCATTTTGTGGGCGATTCCTCAGAATTGCATTGCGCATCCCTACTGCGCACCGCAATTTTCGCGTCATTGGCGCCAGGAGCGCTTGCACGTACACAACATATTTAAAATGGTGGCTTTATCTAAACCGCTTGGCTCGCGAGAGACAAATCATTGTTTTCCCTCGGAAACGAGTACTGGCACTTACGATTTTTTGGAAAATTTGGTTTGGATGCAGAGATCACCTCTTTTCTATAGAGTAAATATGGACCAATTTCTATTCCAGACTAAAAAATTATTATGAAAAACAAGAATGAAGGTAGCACTCATAAAAAATAATGTGTGGTCGCAGAACACTGTGCCTCTCGAGTAAATATGAGTGCCTTAAAACTTGATCATAAAACGTACATCATAAAACGTTGTATTTCTCGCTAAACTTTCTCCCTATTCAGTTCTGCTCTGTTAAAACGTAAGGTGAATGGTTCATATACAAACGTTTCCGAAAGCAGATAATTTCAGGAATTACGGGGTTTACTGAAGGTCCTCCTGTTCCTAAAAAAAAGGCGGGGACCTTTTTTATTTAGGCAAATTTTAAGCAATCGGATATTGATTATTCGCAGAAATTAAGCCCCAGTTTCGGTCTGCATTTATTTGATTTGAAGTATATTTCCTTGAAGTGATCGCTGCTGGTCCCTTAAGAGTCTCGTAATAATGTGCTCTTGTCTTAAACAGGGTAGGAAAAGCAGCGATATTTGTCTTAAACAGGGTCAGGGTATGAGGGGCCTGGCCGCACCTCCCCACCCAGGGATATACCGAGTACCTCCCTCCCCCCGGGGCCCTAACCCTGAAACAGCGGTCGTTTTTACTGCTTACTCAAGTGACGATAAAGACAGATAAGTAAATATAGCATACTTTCGATTTAAATACATGTATTAACACCAGCTGAAGTGGTGGCAGGCTATTTCTAGGTAGAAAAGCTCCCTAAACTTGAAAGTATAACACCTATCATTGGACCAGTCGTTGGTAGTAAACATAGTTTGGGCATTTTCGTACAATATTATTTCGAAAGTAT
>CM042748.1:12480417-12518276 GCA_022496165.2 Catalaphyllia jardinei
AGTAAACATAGTTTGGGCATTTTCGTACAATATTATTTCGAAAGTATAACACCTATCATTGGACCAGTCGTTGGTAGTAAACATAGTTTGGGCATTTTCGTACAATATTATTTCGAGTTCAAGTCGAAGAGTAGTCACAAGCGAATCAGGTCTAGCAAAAAAGCCACTAAAGTAACACTAAACCAAAGACGGATTGAGAGGGATTAGTGATGAGGTACTTAAAACCAACTCAAATTCTTGATAAGCTTTTAAAATTACACCATCCTTGCGTTTCTAGCTTTGTAACTGAATTCACTTTACCTTAGGATACTTCAACTTTGATTCAGTGAAACTAGTTAAAACATTTGCTGAGTAAATTGCAAAATGCAATCTCGACGTTGGTTGTCAAAAAATGTTAGCTATGCGCTTTCCAGCGATATCCACAATCGGATAAAATCGTTTACGCCTTCATCCGCATATGTTTATTTTCCCTTTTATTTCCTTTTCTAGATGTGTTAATTCGTTTCGCCAAATAGCTGATCAAAGCTTCTTGTTTTTCGAATCCTTTTGTCGCTTTATTGAATGCTCACTGGAAAATATAAACAGGCGTTTATGAGCTGGCAAAACCGGCGGTAGAAGCTGGATATGAACTTTGATATGCGTGTTCTTGGTTGGTTTCAAAGCCAATTAATCTCTTTAACGGCTATGGTCACTGCTTCCGAATGTGGTCTGTTGTTGACTGATAAGATTTCAGTCTGGTAAATCACTGCCATTAGGGCAAAAGGGCTTATTGGTCCTTATTGAACAGACATAATGCAAAGTTCCTTGTCAGTGGTCTGTTTTAAGAACGCGATAACCAGTAACTGTTTTCCTGTAATGTGCCAAAAGCACCTAAAAGTAGCGACGAGTCCCACAATTTACGACTTTTATACTTTGAGCTAGCCGTCAGTGCGGTATCCGCCCCAATTGTGGGAGTATACAATAATTGACGTTCCATGACAAAAGTTTGTGTTTATTAACACTGAACGCCTCTTTCTCTTTAATCTGTATATATTATTTATCAGTTCTATGCGAAACGTCGGTGTTTATTTGCGGTCAATGAAAAGGTGCAAATACAAATAACAAATACGGTTTCATTAAAAAAAAACAACAAACACACCAAAGCCAACTCTTAGGCGTAAAGGTGCTATTAGAAAGGCTCAAAACTGTTCGTGTAATGCTAAATGATACCTGCCGAATGTGGGTGCAAGCATGCAAAACGTCGGTATTTAATTTACCCTAAATTAGTTAACAAATACGTGCGGTTTCAAAAAAAAACACCAAAGCTTAGTGTTAAGCGTTAAGATCTTATTCGAAAAGCTCAAAATTATTCTCAAAATGCTAAATGGCTATTAGAGAGTACATGCCGAATGTGGGTGCAAGCAGCAAAACGTCGGTATTTATTTGTCCCTAATTTAACAAATACGTGGTTTCGTGAAAAACACACCAAAGCTAACTGTCAAGGGCTAATAAGAAAGGCTTAAGATTGTTCGTAAAATTAAAATGTCAAATGGTACATTATCTGTGTCCCTTCCCACTTTTGCTCTGCAAGCTCAGCAGCGATAATCAGACAACCAATCAATTACAGTCCCTTTCTTGACTATGTGACCTCATTAGAGAAAACAAACTGGATATTACGTGACAAATTAACTTGAAATAACAGACATTACTTACTCGGCATTGTCTTGCACCAGAAGAGTCCAAAAGGCCAAGCCTTTAACTGATTGTAAACCAGTGTCAACGGAATGTTGAATAAGCACACCATGATATCCCACACTGCCAAATTCACAAGAAACAGGTTCATGGCTGTTTGCATTCTTTGGTTCTTGTACACCACAGCGCAAACCATAATATTACCAACGGACCCTGAATAGGAAAAGACAAACAAAGATGTAGCACTACAACTGAAGACTACTAAACGATTATAACTTGAGCCCTCCTAAAAACAAACAGATTAGATAAAAAGTTCTTTCCCAAACCGAAACAAGAAAACTATTTAGCAAATACAAAATCTATATTGCCGCGACACTTCAGTTCTAAACTGTCGATCGAACTAAAGAAACACATGAGCGACGTATTATTCGGCTTTCATAATCGATGCTAAAATACAACTGTACACTGTCGCGCGGACAGGCGGCCATGCAGAATAAAGATGGCTGACAGTCAATTACAGAAACCCCAGACATGTTTGCTGTGAACAGGCAAGAGGATAGAAGAACAGGGTCTCTAGTCGAGGGTAACTCCTTCTCAGTCCCTTCAGCCGCGAGCAGACCCTTCTGTTAGCCGGACCCTGTTCACAAGCTACTTGAGAAAGGCTCCTGCATGAGATAAATTCAAGGGTCTGTGCATTCTATGATCAAATTGTAACAATATTTTTAAACATTTACGTTTGACTACTGTTGCATGGAAGAGTGTTTTTTACGCCTGCAGTATATATTTGTCATGTCAATTTAACTTTTTTAACTAGTTTGTTGTAGGCGCTTCACAGCATCTACCATCCGGCTGCAGGAGCCTGCCGACTTACGGTAAACTGACTGCGCCGTAGACAATTTTTTTTCAATTCGTTTGTAGTTGTATGCTTGCAAGACGCATCTGTGCGTTGAATTTCCGCAATCTTTTATCATTTCATAAGGAACCATAATGGTTTGCTTTATTTTCTGAAAATAAATATTTGTTGTTTAAACAAAGTGAATTTAACAATCAACACCTCGTTTACTTTTGGTCTGGCACCATGCAGCCTTTGTTATCCTTTCTGCCCCTTTTGTTCTCCGTAACGGATCCGTGAAATTTCCTTAAGCACACGAGTGATATACAAAGTTTGATTCACCCTTTGAGTACTTCGTCACCCTGATTTCTCTACTTTAGGGCCAATATTAGTACGCAAAGGTTATATTTTACATGCGTTGACCGAAGATATGGCTTCAATTTTACTTTTACGAAAGCAATTTGCATTTTGTCAATAATTACGAGGGTCAGGGAACTGCCAAGGTTACGATCAGGGTTCAATGGAAACGTCAGTCTCATAACATTGAATACACTTCGAGACATGGAGACAAGAAGTTTTTGGAAAATTAATGCAAAAACCTTTTGTTATCCTAATGGACCTCTTTCACTTTCTGTCTCTCTTTACGAGACTGTTAATGCTTTCAACGCAGTTAGTACTTATTTATCACATTTTAAAAGACAAACAAACTGATGGAGAGAGACAGAATGCGGTGTAGCATTTACTACGTTCCAAAAAGCATGGCGGAGTAAACTGTCTTCAAACGGAACTAAAATTGTTCTCCGCTAAAAAATTCTAAACAAGGGAATGTCGCATTTCTTTTCCTTTATCAGATGCATGGCTGATCAGCATATGACACAAGGTTTATTTTACTAAAGCCAGCTTACGTTCCCTTCTGTGCCTTAGACGATTTTGCTTAATTGTTAAGTGCTTCAAGCTTCCCACCTTGAGCCGTGGAAATAAGATTCAAATCATGTCCACGGAAGAGAGAGAAGTTACGGAATTCGAAACGTCAGGAAACATATTTTCAGTTTAACTCCTGGCCTTCTGTTTTTTTCCGCCAGCTGTTTCTCGCGGTGATCCCTGCAGCTAACCGCTTGGAACACTGGGCTAGTTAACTGTTTGACCCCATACCGAAAACTAAATATAAGTCTTTCAGTTAAAATAATGATTTGAATGGCTACTTTTCACTTTTGCTAAGATGAGAGCAGAAGAGAGGAACAATTGCGTCAGTCTACTTCTGTGACTCTCGAAAAATAGGCTTAAAACAAACGTGACTTGATCAGATAGCTTAAAGGCTTAACAATATGGCTCAAGTCATAGCTTTTATTAAAATACGAACTGATCGGCTTACAGTTTTATAATTTATTAATCCTACCTAACACTCCGTTGGATGTATAAACAGGAAAGGATTTGTTGTGGGCTACCATCGTACCCACACGGAACTAAAACCCGTATAGTTTAGATTGTTTGCTTCTAATTAGCCCTCAGACAAAGATTTGCATGTTATTTTCGACTTATGTACGATTTTGGATGTGGCACGAGTCTTTTTTTTTAAGAGGAGCAAAGTACATTACGTAGAGGAACTGTTGGTAACTTTCTGAATTTTAAAACTTTTTCGGATACAAGTCGGCGAAACGCCAAGAATGCTAACTTAACTTTGATTAGCTTACCCACAAGAACTATAATGCTTCCCATAATCCACCGTAGTACGATGGCCCATAGTGGATCGTAAAATTCGTCTACAGGTGGTGGCGCTGTGGTTGTCACATTGCTAATGTTCTTTGCTGCGATAGTGGAAGTGAAATCCATCTTGAAGGCGACGAGCTCTGTTTAAACAGCAACAGACAATGGCTTCATTAGCTGACCATTTCCTGACCAGAGATACATAAACAGTAGGTCATCACAAGAAACGTGACCTGAGTAAGATTTCCTTTAATCAAGGAATGTCACTTCGCTAAGAGACATGTGTATTAAATTACTTCTACCATGTTACTCTCTTAAGCTCGACTTGACGTGTTTGATAGCGGTTTTTGTAACCAAAGGCAAAAAGAAAAGTCATTATTTGCAGGCACCATGTGTGACTGATTATCTGACTTGAACTGCACTCAGCTTTGCGTGTAACAGGACGCCCCATTATTTTTCTTCTCATCAATCTATTGACAAGCGTTTACATGCGAACCCTTTGATCACGAACCCAACACAGAACAAGTCGATGGCAGGTGATTGACGCAGAGTTACATACCAAAATATTCCTTGCGGAGAAATGAGCGTGCTTCGAAGATCAACTAGGAAATCTGATTACTGTACAGCTGGTACTATGAGAATCGAAAGAGGCCAGTCTTCTGTCTAATGCTGAGCTCGAACGTCGCACCTCAGCCCAGCTGAATCTTTTGGTAGGAGTCTGGGCTATCTTAATGTGCTCATCCTGTAAGCTGACTTTTTGCTCTCACTCCGAGTTGTCTTGGAGAGAAATGTGCCAAAGACCGTGACGTCATAACAGGGGGCAAAGAAAATGCTCCATCATTTCTTTTGTCATGTCTTTTTTATTGCAAATACCAAGCACAGTGTGAAAACAGCAAACACTGGCCACTGAAAAAGAGCTCGAATCTGTTCACGAAACTGCTAGCTCTACGTTTCGCATAAAGAACAATTCAACAAATTCGAGACTACTACTCGAATGCGTTTGACTGAAATTATACATTGCCTTCCAAGTGGCTGTATTGAGCGAGAAACTGCGATTTGCATTTGACTGCCAAACAGAAGTTACGTTGAATGACCTTAATCTGTCTTGAATATAAAGTGTTTTCAAGACAAAGGAAGAGGGTTTGTGTCTCTGGTTGCTTTTCACTATGGCATAAATGACGACATAACGCATAGATGACAACCAAGCTACATTCTGGTTTCGGTTCAAAAACTTGGAGCTGACAATAAATTACTAATAACTCGGAACTGGGCGCTTTTACGGAGTGTTTAGTATTAATTGCTTTCGTTTAAATATCGATTTAGACAAAACATTTATCTTGAAGCTCTATAGGCAAGAGGCAGGGTTCAATATATTTTACACAAAACAGTAACAGATTATCCCGTTCACTTGCTGACTTTTTAAACAGATAAATTTCAGCGACACTGCTATATCATTTCTAAGTTTTGGTACCTTGTTTCGCTTCCTTGCGTTCTCCTCTGTATTCCGTACGTCTTTATGATCCTTTATTACTCTCGTTTGGAATGTGCTATCTTTTTTTTTTTTGCCCTAAATAAACTGTTTGAGTACTTTCCACTTGAGAGGGCGGCTTTATGTAATTGTCGGCCATGCGTAGCCGGTAAACACTGTCCGGAAAATTGAACCAGAATGTTTAAATAATTAGACAAATACATGCGCCTTCCAGAAAATGAACTGACTTCCGACGGGGTCAACGCGACGATAAGAGAAACCAAAACGTGCATGCTGAAGCGGATCATACGTTACGTCACGCCCACGTCACTGGATCAGTTGTACGACGTTCCAAAACGTAAACTGAACCTCTTCATAACTGCTTTTGACAAGTAGGCAAAAAGCTCAACCTGCGTCACTCATGAAGGCGCCATGAGAGCAATATGTGATCGTTTTCGTTGAAATTAAGTCTATCATTACGTCATGAAGCGCGAAGGCCAGGGGGGTCGATAGATATGAACGTGACTTGAATTGTCTTCTTCTGCTTCTAAACCACCTCCACGCTTTGATTAATCAGCCAACATTGAGAGAAAGGAACTGAGCAAAATTTGCAAACGCAACAAGATCGAAGTCGACCATATCGGTGATAATTTCCGCGTAAAACTAAAGAACATTTTTCCTTTAGAAAGAGCTTGGGTGTAGTGGCCACAGAAGGGTGCTGATCGACAAACGACGGATCGGAAAATAAAGCTTGGGCCCCGACCACACTAATACACTTTTAAAAGTATCCGAAAACGAAGCCAAATATTTTCGGCCACACTAGCGCTTTCGGTTTTTTTTTTTACACACGATCCACACTAATTTGTCTTCATTCGAAAACAGATACTTTTTGATGCGTTTCGCTTATCGTCTGCCCTAAAACAGCCGAAATGACAGTGTATCGACGAGTTTTCGGCACTGACCGTTTTACCTATCCACATGGCCACACTAAAAACGGAGCGTTTTCAAAACGATGCGTTTTCGGTATTTTGAGTTAATTTCTACCATCGCCAAAATTACTTTTAAACTGAAGGAAACCTAAAAATAACACTTAAGAAAGATAGGAAAACAGAGATAATAATAAACCACAAATGAACAAGGATCATTAAGGATGGAGAAGATTGACACGGATTACAAACACTGTGTGTAATCAGTGAACAAAATTGAAAAATTAGGCTAAATTTTTCAAGCCGTTTAACCGTGACACAGCTCCTTTAACTCATATTTAACGATACATAATCATAATAGCACCATCCTACGACCATGCATTGGAAACTTATTGCACTTCGTCAGCATTCACAGGTATGTCTTTTTCAAGCCAATATTCCTTTTAAAAAGTACTAGCGTGAGGTTAAGTTGGGTTTGTTTATCAGGTACAAGTCTAGACTTTTAAGTGCTTTATTTATGTCGCATAACTGATAAGTATTCCAAAAATAAACCCATGAATTTGGCTTTGTACAACGTAAACAACTGTTTAACTGAGGGCAGTACTCTTCCTCTCTGTTCATGTTCCTTTTCTTCTGTTAATATTTCGAAGCAATCTTTCTTATTGAAATTAACCGGAAATTTTGGGTTTCATTAAGGGTAATCTTAGAAGTAGTCTAAGAATTAAAACTACTACAGCTAGCCATTATAAAACAGTTAAATGCAACTATTTGTCCTTTAGTTAAGTTTTTAGAACACCACGCTAACCAGCTTTAAAAAAAAAATATATATATTATTTTATCTTCTCAGGTAAAGAACTTCAGTACCTTCACTTAATTTCTCAAAAACAAGTCATAACTTCAAAGGCGGGGTTTTACCTGCTGGCCGTTTTGACGTCGCTCAACATGGCCTTTCTGACAATATCTCGTTCACTTTTCAAGCAACGCCAAATCCCTCTGTTTAAAACAATAACCAATGTGTTGCGGATTTGTGTAAAGATTCTGGGTGTCATTTGGCCATTATTAACATTCGTAGCATCCCTATTTATTGTTTTATTTCGTATTTTGAATGTTCCTTTAGTGTCCACAATTAGCTAATATATATCTAGCTAAACACTGTGACAAAATAATGTTCATTCATTCAATCAATCCAAAACGGAATTTATAACGGCTGCCGTGATAAAAATGACCAGAAGAAAACTCAGGGCTAGCAAGTTTTAAACTTCTTTGCTAATTTTAAAAGAAGATTCTCAACGCTAAAAATATAGCAATTAGTTTGTCACTCATAAGTATCAATCCCCAATAAACCCGCTCAGGATATATTAATTTAAAAGTCTTCATTGGCTTACTTATAATTTGAAAAAATCTCGACGGTTAACATCATGAAAAGAGCTTGAAGCCGGATATACGTTTCGACGGTTCGGAATGGCGTTTGTTGTTGATCCAAATCTTTAGATATGATGAGGCGAGGTACATTTGAATACTTTCATCCAAAACATTATTTTTCGTATACTCTGTAAACAATTATTGTTTTTCTCTGAGTGAAATTCTAATGCCGGGTCGTACATGTACAGACATATCGTCTTCCTCGAGTGGCGGAAGATACGTAGCACCAAGAGGTCTCCTATATTAGCAGTTTGCGTGAACGAGTTTACGCATATCGTGATAAAAGTAGGCTATTCCATGCTTGTTATCTGACCGCGGTTTTAGTGTTTGATTACTATCAAACTTGAAAGAGTTTAAAATTAGTTCATAGAACAACGAAAAAAGAATCATTCGCCTCACGGTCGCCAAGCAATTAAAATTCTCTGGCAGGTTTTACCAATCTGACGAGAATTACTTCCCAGACGCAAAAATGACTCCAGTTCTTTAAAATTTGTTTCTGTGTTGTAAAACTGACTTTATTTTGCATATCACTCAGCTTAAAGTGTATAGCAGAATAAGTTAAGAAGTGTTGCTTTAAAGCCTGAACCACAGACATCCAAGAGCACCCTGCAAGCAGAGCCTTTTCTTACGGTACATATGTTTTGTCGTTCCGTACAATAAAAGATAAAGCAAAAAGAGATAAAAGGGGACCTGCTCGCAGGGTGATCCATGAGCAGCAATGTTCAAAAACTTACGCTGAGTGAAGCACAGTGAGACTATCTCAGCCAACGTGACTTAACACCCTAAGTGCTAAAATTGCCGAGTGACTAAGCTAGTACATTAACGTGGAGACTTTTTCATTTGTCTGACAAAATGCTTTTAGTACACGGTGATTAAGATATCAGGGGAACTGCTGAAGCGAAAACAAATTGTAATTAATCGAAACAAATCAATAGCGATTTTCTAGGACATGGTGGCAAATTCTCGAAGATCTTTGAATTGTGTGTGGCCCGGAAAACTCACAAAACTGTCGGGGAAAATTTTGCTCCAGATGGCACCGCTCGCAATCAAAAGAAAATAAAAACACTCAGTGCAGTCTCACTAGCGTTAGTGAACTTTAAGACGTACTCTGATGACATAAATACAGCAAGGTGTCTCGCTTTTAACGTGACGTGAGTAAACTGGATTGTTTTCACAATAAACTCTTTCACGGATAACAAATTGAGTTTAGTGTTATAAATATGTACGCGACTTGTTTGAAATTTACATTAAGGACTCCATAAATGGTCACATGAGTAAACAGAATAACTGTACTGCAAGGGGCTAATCGGCCTCATCGACCCGAGATGAAATAAAGTTACTTAAAACTGGGCATGGGCTGATGGAAAGTCCTTTGGCCTTTCTATCGAGATAGCAAACAGCAATATTCTTTAAAACATTTATGCTGTCTTATCATCCGGGTTTTTTTTAATGATTTAAGACACTGAGCTCTTTATACAATGGCAAGACTGCAAGAGAGACAGCATTCAACTCATGACTCTGTCGTATCTATAAACTCAGCGAATGGAATGCACTGAGAAAAGCAAGGTAATGAAGACAGAACATGTACACAAAACCGCCATCGAACTCTCCCCGACTTTGGTTCTAGCCCAGCAATAATCAATCTCATTAGTTACACAACAACACATTACTTGCTTAATTGTTTGGGGTAACAAAAATCCATCCACGAATGAGGTTAGTTTACAACAAGGCTAAGAATAAACTGTCAACTTGAGAAAAAGATAATCATGCTGTGCTTCCTCGAAACTAAACGCGTTTACCTTAGTGCGTGTGATCCAGGCTGAAAAATAGTGAGGATCCTGGCGAGGACAGCAGTAAATTACTGCGGGAATCCGTTCATCGATTTGCCAAGTTAATTACCTTTTCTCGTTACTCAGTTTGCGTGCATTCCAGACTGGGTCACGAAACCACTGAGCTAAAACTGACTTAACATTTGCTAATTAAGTAAATCATCAGCTCATGGCCGACATTCACTCCATTCTGCCAAAATTCAGTCGTCGATCGCTCCCGAAATGACACGTCTTGTGAAACAGCTGTTTAGTTAAAGTCGGCCACAGAAAGTTATACTTATGAAATAGTGTGAAAAAGCCTTTCTACTGGCCGAACTTACTTTGTTGGCTCAATATGACAATCGCAACCTCTTCAAAACATCTACATGCGAATGCAGAATGCCTCATGAAGGTCAAACATGTCTGACCTTATCTTAGTCGTTTCCCTTCTTCATTTATTTGTAGTTTGATATTGCCTAACTATGATAAGAAACAAGGATGTTTTGTTTTACCAAGCTTGAGCTGCTTTAATGTTGGAACGAAGCGCCGCCCACATCTCCCTTTCACAAAAGCAAGCAAGAATACTTTATGAAAGACATCAACATGTAATTAACAGAATTACTTCAGTATCCTGTTAGCTCATTAAATATATTTTCTATGTTCTTAATTTGTTAAGTTACATAATGTCAGTATAACAGATCGAAGCAGTTTTCAGTCTCCAAATTTTAAACAGAGACAGACTCCATAAATCAGTAAGGTATATGGTTTCATTCCAGGACTGTTGACCCTGCTTTCTATATACTGAATTTGAACGAACACCACTGTTTGCAAATAAGTGATAAGAAATTAAAGTAAATTCCCCTTAACGCGGAATTCTGCTATCATCATAAAAGTGAGGGGAAAAAACTGAAGTCAGTTTTTGTGTCTTGGAATTGGAATCTGAAACAAAGGCCACGGTAATTTAGATAAAATTTTCAGTTGCGTCAGCAGTAGAGTGCGACATCCTGGAACGTTTCTTATAAGCTTCTTTTAACGCTTATAACAAGATAAAGTAAAGTCAATTTGGACTGACCGGTTGGGAAAGGCTTAAAGATGGAAAATCTATGATGGATGACGAACTTGACCCACAGCTTGACTGAACAGGATCAAAATGTAATCTACGCTGTATTTGATATAAACCGCAAGCAGTCCTGCACGTTCTTCACACAGAAATTTAGTTTATGTACATATTTAGTATATTTTGATATTGCGATGCGTCTTTGATCATTATCTGTTTAAAAAGCGCAGTTAACAAGAGAAAATGATGAGACAGTGTCCCATCATTTTCTCTTGCAGTTAATAAATGATTATCATCATCATCATCATCATCATCACCATCATCACATTATTAATATTATTATTAGAAATACTTTCTTGATTACTTTTTTTTTTGTCGTCGTGAACTTGTTAGCGCGAAAATTATGTGGATCTGGTCTACTGCGAGATTAGCTTGCATAATAAGTTCTTCAACTGCTCGGAAGGCCCTCCTGTCTGGTAAACTACTGGCGGAAATCCGTCCGCGTTGGCAGGCTGAGTAATGTATGAGGAAACTGCATCTATCACCACTTACGCCTTGGGTCTACCTAAAATTATTTTCTTAAGTTTAGTTTGTGGTTATTCAACTACGCCTCATTCATCATCGTCCTTATAACACCATAGAGGGGTGTGTGACGCCCACACTACACCTCAGTGTAAGAGACCTAATGAAAGTTGACCTGTTGAGTTATTTGACCTTCCTTACTAGCCCTGGTAGTCTAGAAAAAGATGTTTGCTTTGGTGGTCTCTATTCTTCCCTGCTATAAAATTTAATTTAGTCTTCCGGTTGAATGCTAACTCTTCTGGGGTACAAGGGAAGGCTGTTGAGTAATACTTTCACGGATTTTGGGCGATTTCCGACCTTGATTAATGCTTTGATATGAGGCTTGCTTTTTTCTTTTTCTTTGGGTGTCCTTTTGTTTTCGGGTTGAAAACTGAAACACCTTTGGTAGAATACCGATGGCAGGTTAGACACCTATTATAGTAAAAAAGTATGTTTCTGCGCAATTTGTGATGAACGAACTTTGAAACGACTTAGCTATTTTGGCCATTTTGAATAGGGACGTAGTTTGTTGATCTCCTAGCAACGCAGGCTTCGGACCAGGTCAGGTAAAGCAGAAACAAAATAGCTCTAATTGATGTGAACTCAGTAGCGCGTAACTGTTATTTTCATTGGCGACTTTCGCAATCTTTTTGCTGGAATGAAATTTCAGTGTCATTAACAACGACGAATTTCCAAGATAGAGCATCATAAATTGAATGATAATATTTTTTCAAGTCGCACAAGAATGAAATGATAGTTCAACATTATAGTATTCAGTGTTATCGGCGGAGTTATGAGCAAACTCAATACAACTACTAAATACTTATATACTTCTCACGGCCTGAAGTGACTGAATATTTTAACACAAGCTGCTTACACGTACCTTTTGGCAGAGAGTATCGTTTTAGTTTGATAAGGGACAGGAACTCGACAATATCTTGCACTTGAAGATCTGTCAGAACCTTAAGTTGTGGAAGAAATAATTCTAACGTTTCTTGGACGTGATCTTTTCACAATCACTAAATCTGGAAACCTAATAGATCGAGTATATGCAATGATTTGGGTAATACGAGTTCCGTCGAGCCAGAGTGCAAATGATTTAACCGTGTCTGAAAAGAGCTTTTGAGTCATAAATTGTCAACACCGGGGTGGGAAGGGCACACAACTATTTGGCTGATCACGCTATTTTAAGCAAGCCCCTGACTGATTAACAGGTTTAAAAATCCAGTTAAACTGGTAAGTAACGGTTTAACAAGCTATAGGAAAAAATTGAAAGAAATGTTAGAAAACTGTTAAAAAGTGCAAATGAAAAAAAATACCTTTTAACATATTGTAAGTGTGCCTTAATTTAGTTGAAGGTTAGGTCAATGTATATGAGAATATGACCCATAATTCGAATAAATCCTTTATGTCTGTTGCCTCCAAGATTGTATCATTGAGTAAATATCGAAGTGAGTTTTTGTTGTCACGGAGCACTTATCCTTTGCCAAGAAGGGAGTTTTGCCACCTAGTTACGAACTGAAAAGACTAACCAAGCCAAAGGTTAATTCAGCTGGATTAATTTTAGGAAGTTATTTGTCTAATGACTTCCCTTCATGGTGACAGATTCTTCACTTTGTAATTACAATTAAAAATGGGAAATTACTGCGCAATTAAATGATGCAGTCGCTCGAGATCCCTCACAGTAAAAATGAAGCTCACTTCGTAATATTTCAACATTCGGTTCTTTTCAGATGTCCCTACAGCAACTGTGAGATACTCCAGAGTCAATAAATCGTCTTCTGTATAATGCAATAGTCCATGAGGTATATGCTGAATTAAGGCCATAGGACATAACTGAAATAACTGGAACAGGGCTGGTCTGGTCATAACACAAAATCCACGCATTGCTACAAATATACTGACAAGCAAGTTCAAATATTTTGCAGGCATCGTATGGCACTGCCAAGGCGAGGTCGACGTTAAGAGAGAAAAAACGTTCGTTATCACCGCATCGAAAAAGATGCTTAATTACTGTAAGCCTGACTGGAATGAGCTTAACTTTATTGCTGTTGTAAACAGCAATCGAATTACAAAACTGCAACTTGAGGTGCCTCACATTGTTTCTGTAAAATTGATCAAGGTGTTAAAACCCATCTCATGGTGGGACATTTCGGAAGAACTCTAACAAGTATAGGCTGCCGGATCGTTCTTGAGGCAATGAAAGCACATTAGTTTAACTAATTGATTTGACCAGTTCACCGTTAATCTATAAAGACAAAAATAATTTTCTCTTGGTTAACTGGAAGATTAACATAAAAGGAACGACAAACATCTATCCTAGAACAATCATTCTTTTTAAAATTCCGCACTTGCTTTATGTCAGGATTCTCTATGTTCACTTATTACTTCTTTATCAAATTCCTGGAATGTCTTCAGTAAAGAAATGTATCAGGCGTTAAATTCCAACACGGACTTTGCAGATATTTCACAATTTGGAATTGTCCTAACATAGACACGAAGTTTGTAAAGTGTTTCCTGTTCAGCTTACTGGACAGTCATTTGCTTGCCAATATTCAGGGTTGGGGCCTGCAGTTCAGGTTAGGGTCGATGCATCGATAGATCGTCGGTGACCGAAATATCCTGCTATCGTCATGTATCTCTTGAAGTTGAATCAAGCTGCTTCACTGTCCTCAGTGTAGAACTAAGTGGGAGTGCTTGCCCAATCTCTCGAGCCAGAACTGCTCATGTTAAGTGTTGGACTCTAATGTACTGTTAATATGCTAATAAAATTGTAATATACTGATATATCAGGCTGGAAGTAACTTTGCACAATCATCCATAGAATCTGCATGTAAATCGGCTTTTATATCTTTTTTTGTTTTCCTTAAAACAGAAAGTAGCCTTTTTAGTCAAACTATGAAATTGAAGAACTAATAAGAAGTGTTATTGCACATTAAAATATATAACAGAATATTCTTTTATGTCTTTCCTCTCCACCAAAACCAAACCCATAAATGCTGCTCTTGCCTGGGCTCTGTTTACTGGGCAACAAAAAATAAGCACACCTGAGTTGGAGCAATATGGCTATGGGCAACAGGTCCATAGCCGCTTTTTTTGAAACAAACAAATCAAAACAAATCATGAATGAATTCTGTTATCATATGTTTGCCCAGTAAAGGTGCGGGCCAGGAAAAACGCAACAACACTAAATATCATTACAAGAAAAGGGGGCGATCAGGGGAAGGAGGTGGGAACCAAAAGCAGCTTCTCACGCCGAGTTATAGAAACGAATGGCAAGCCATGTGCTTGCCATTTCACGTGACCTGCAAAAAAGCTAAGAGAGGGATGGACATAATGGCCATTGCCACCTCCCCCAGACCCAGTCCCCTTGACTATCCAATAACTTTGGTCAAAAGAGAAAAGACATAAGAATTCTATTTGCGAGCAAATATTTTATATACATGTGACTGAATATAACTGTAAAATAGTAATGCGGCAAAACTCGTATCCCCGCGCAATATTGTATTAAAGCATGAATAATCATGAGCATTATGCTTTTCCTAGTAAAGAGACTCAATTCTTGCAAACTTAAGTAACCCGATGTGAATATTGCCCAAGGTTTGTTACAATCTGCGGAACTTGTGGAATTGAAATCAATTGTAATTATCTGCGTGCCAGTAATCACGTGTAAAAAAAAAAAAAACAAAATCTGGATAGGCGTGTATGAATACATGTACATCTTTAAAGTGTCTGTGAAGCGAAAATTCTTTTTTCCACATAATATGAAAATATAACGTTTGAAATGCACAATTCCAAAATTTGGGATGCCTACGATAAAAATTGTAAATTTTACGAGCGCGCAAAGTTGAGCTATTTTTCCCTCAAAAATGGCATTTGAATCACGTGGTCAAAACGTCACGTGACACAACGCGTGGCGTCAATTTGTGTGTTAGAGCTTTCTTCAACATCATCCTCCAAAACAGCTTCATCAGAACTACTCCAAAAATTGGCGAAACTATTCAATTCAGAATCACTTGACATTTTCATAACCTCTGAATTTCTCTTCAATAACAAGGTGTAAACAAACCGGAACACACAAACTGACGTCACAACGCAATAAATTCGGTTCCAGTTTCCTGACCATTTTTGAAAGTAAAATAGCTAAACTTTGCCCACTCGTAAAATCAACAATTTTTATCGCAGGCATCTCAAATTTTGGAATTGCGTATTTCAAACGTTATATTTTTAAATTATGTCAAAAAATGTTTCGTTTCATAGGCACTTTAATGGATACATAACCTAGACGAAGTGATTCAGTTTTGAGCGCACTCAGCCAATGGCAAGGTTGGACAAAAATCCTCAGAATTTTATTGGGCATAAAATAAAGGAAAGGCAATGGTTCTGACTTCAGGTCATCGGTATTTAAAGGCAACTGATCCCTAGACTAAAGTCAGTTGTTACCAGTTTAGAAATGAAAAATCAAATAAGCCCAGAGGTCGAACTCAGAACCTGTTATTACTTTTAAAACAAGGAAACCTTGAGGACTAAATTTAGTTTCAATTTAATTAATTTGTGGTTTACTGACGATTTCCATTAGACTGTCACTTTATCGTTTCTTTTGTTTCCACCCAGCTGTACTTTAATTCAAGTAAATTAATCGTAAGCCTCCTACTGTTAGAACACGATTGTAGAACTTCGAAGCGATTACAGGGCCTCTCTTTGGAGCATATGAAACAAAAATGTCACGATTTTGTTTCTTGGAAAATAAGTGAACCCATGCACAAAGTTCCACTTAAGTTTTTCCAAAAGAAATACAGGTTTATTGCCTTTCTTAAGCGTAATTTAAAATTCAGCATTCATTATTCTCGCAACAAGAGCTTAAATCTTAGTCAATTTACATTACTTAAATTAAAGGATTTAGAGAGATCGAGGAACGCGATAGGCACGCCTAAAAGTCAGTCATGTTTTTGACAAACATATAGAAGTTTTCCTCAATTTTGAGTTGAAAGTTTCTTACGTGCTTAGTTTTTTTTTTTTTGATCATTATGTCATTAAAGTTTATTAAAAGCTACAATATATAAAAGAAATAATTGCAACAGTAATGTCGAAGATTGCATGAGGTTAGATCGACGAAAGATAGAGGGGCAAGAAGTGAAACACTAACAAAAAGCGCACGTTGGAACATTTCATTACTGCTGTAAATAAATAATCTCTTTCCTAATGGCTAAAAGCCGAGATTTCGCTTTTGATTTGTGAACTTTTCGATCTTGAAAAATATATAGTCGCTATTTCAGAAAAATATAAGTATACAAACATTCAGATAAAGAAGAAAAAATTGACGAACGTATCGTATCGTTCGTGTCGCTTCCCTAACCCAGTGGTCGTATTTCGCTAATTGTACTATAAGCGGCGTTTTACACGTTTCTAGGCTACGAAACTGACATTTTCAATACTTTCAAGACCAGTTTCTCGAAAAGATAGCGAAGCTAAGAAACGCACTTAAGTGTTTGGTGGTCTTCGTGACAGTAAAGTTAAATTAAAAAACAAGCACAGACTCACTTTGTAGAACGAAGCTTGGTTCTTCAGTGTTCACCTGCCTGAATGTAATTCTTTGCAATATGACTTTCTACGAATGGCTTGTCTTTATATCTTCCGCTTTATCAATGAAAATCACGTCTGTGGAAAAAACAATAACAGTAAAACCATTTTACTTTCATTGCAAAACTGACAAGAGGGAGTGGCTATGGTAATTAACACCGCACGAACTCAGCCTGTCGGAAGAAGGCAAAAACACTGACGTCAATCAAACATTTCCCCTTTTGCAGATGATCCATGTCGTTCTTATCTCGATTAAGGAAACTTGCAGGATAAATTATTCATTTAAAAAGCCGCAGCCTATTCATTATGCAAGACTTTTAGAGTATATCGCATCTATTGAAAAAGACTTCCACAAATGATGTTTTTTTTATCAGCAGTATTTAGCGCTGAGAAGCACTTAGAAGATTCCCGGGGGGGAGGGTACTCCCATATATGGGCCATATAGGTATGTGCCGCGGAATAGGGTATGGTTTTTGAGGTTCTCGGTCCTTAAATAGGGTATCTTTTTTAACCCTTTTGTTACTGTGTTCCCGGTGTGGTCCTTAGATAAGGTAGCTAAATTGTATTCTATGATACTGGAGTGTGAAAACGCCATCCTAAATTATAAACGAATATTTGTTCTTAAATTTGATGTATCCGTTTAAGTATTAAACAAAATGATTGTGCAACAGTGGTTTAATAGCCTTTCATGGGGCGTCATTTTGCGGGGTTGGGCCTTAAAAAGGGTCAGTTTTCGCCTTCTTAGTCCTTAAATAGAGTTAGGGCTCAAGAACCTTCATGGCACACCCGTATCCAAAATTAGCGGGAGTGCCTCCCCCCCCCCCCCCCCCGGGGGAAGATTCTTAGCAATTCTGAGCAATTGACATGTCGAAATATTTGATATAGCTTTACCTTTTAAACTTTATTTGTTATTTAGAATACTGCGGCGTCTTTGATTTTTTCAATTGTCGTCATCTGGATTTTTATCGGTTGCAAAGAGTTCAGACTATGTTTCCCTTCTCGACGAAGGCAACTAGATTAAACACTAAGTTTCCTTAATGAAACAAAGAGTTCCTGTTTTTGCAAAGGAAAGTGGCCCAATTATATAAAGAAAAACATCACTCTAGATGAGGAAAACGTAAAATTATCAAGTAATCTAAACCCTATAATTAGTACAAGATGCAAGAACATTTAGAAATGGACACTTAGTCTTATCGTGAGGTCCATTTCAACTCTATTTGGCCACTTGAATACTTGAAATATCAATTCTCCTTACTGCTTGCCCAGGAATTCCTTTTGAGAATTTGGTCATATATCAGGAATGGGTATATATCGATCTCTTTGTTGATCTTTTTATTTAGTCTCGTTTTATGTTTACTCGCACCGGTGTTGTAATGAGAAGTTATCGGTTGATCACAGTCGGCTGGCAGTGAAAGATGCGCAATGGTAACTGCTTCATGTTTCCTATTGAGCACGTTCAAATGATTGGACCTCTACAATGATTGATTCGAGTCAATTTGCCTACGATGCATAACTCAAGGTTGTTGACTAAAGCAGACACTAAACCCACAAATTCAATTGGCTATATTCAGGAAGTATTTTTAATCAATTATATCTATAGACAACAGTATCATCGTATATGCAAACGAGAGTTGATTACGTTTTACGTAGACAAACGTCTTCACAAATACAACAGTGTATCTTTAGGTTTATCATCCTCTCATCTGTTCAAAACACCTAATTGTACTACAGGGTTAGTAACAGAATTTATTTAAACGCCTTCGTTGAATAACTAAGTAAAATACTAGTAAAAGTTAGTATGCCTTTTTTTCTCACACTTCAATCAAACGAGTTGTACTGCACTGTTTTACCATGATTTTACCCCGAGCGACGAAGTCATTTCCGAAGCTCGTGCCACGTGCTTCACAGTTGGGAACAGATATACGCCTTGAGTAATATCGAAAGACCTGACTCTAAATCCAATACAATAAGATGTTATTCTCTGTACGCAAGTAGTGGAGTAGGCCAAAGTTCCGCGTATATTAGGCTGAACATCAATGCCTTTTAACACAATTCTGAAAACCTCTGATGACTAATTAATTCACGTAGGAAAATATTCCAAAAAAGGTTTTTCTTATTTAATTAAAAGAAAACTTGTTTAAAGCACTTCCGCTTCCATGGAGTGATATTTTGTAACTTCAAGGTGTTTTAAAGAAATGACACGCAATGGAAATTCTTACTCATTCTCTAGAAAAAGCTTGAAATATGCAGCTCACAGAATTAACACGTACGTGAACCCAGAGCCCTGATACTCTATTATTTCATACTCTGTTATTTTCTTACAACAATAACCAGTCCAAACACCTACTGAGTGCGATAAATAGTCAGTTAAACCACCTATGAACTTGTCTTTAATTTATTGCGGAATTTTATCAGTGGTGCAATAATTCAACAATTTTCCTTTCTTATGTAAAGTAGCCGTATATTCTTTTATTTTTTAATGTCTGGCATCTCCATTGCGCCCATTGGCTGATTTTCTTAATCACAACTTGCTTTTTAAGACATAAATATTGTTTACACATTCTATATCTGGAAAAAAAACCCACTTTGAAGAAGATTTTTTTTGTCGAGTGTCTTATCGTACTTGGTATTTTATGAGAATAAAAAACTCAAAAACGGTCTTTTTTACTTTATTTTTCAAAGCAGTAGCTTTCAACTGTATGCGAAGCTGGTATGTTATGCGCTAAGAGAAAATGATCATGGTCTCTTGTAAGCGCTGTTTCGAAGTTTTAGAAAATAACCAATGATTGATATAAACAATTCAAAAACTAATAATTTCTCCACTGATTGACTTTCCCAGTTGCGGAGCGGAAGTCGTCGAAGGAACACAGTATTGCCTTCAAATTACACTGGTTAATTGAAGACGATATGAACTCATTTCAGATAATTTAATCGTGTTCTAATTTTTCACTGAAATTTGTATCAAAAAGGCCTTTTACACCTTGTTAGTACAAACACTTGCAATTACCTTTTCAGCACTTACTATGACGACGCCGTACATTTTGTTTTTGTTAGTCAATATATACAGTTCTTACTATATTGTTCACTGTTTGATTCATCAAAACTTTGCGACGTCTTCATGACTCAGCTAGAGGATAAATTATGTCCTCGATAAGATTGTTGTGAATCCCATCACAGGAGTTTTAGTATTTATGTTGTAGTAAAGTCAAGCTGTTTTGCTATTACTAACATACGTGCAGTGTAATGAGAAAACGTGATACTCTACCTTTCGTACGCGTCCTAGGAAATGTTCTGTCGCATGCGCGGAGGTGAAGTTAAATAACTCACAGTGCTGCAGAAGCGCAATGTACTTTATACCGTTTTCGTCATGAATTAAAATAGTTCTGTTTAATATATACGCCTGAGAATAATGTTTTTGAATCACTGCCTGTCAAGTTTAAACGACTCTGCGATCTTTCCGATAGGTCATTATCACAAGTGTTTATGAAGCGACCGAGTGTTGCCGCCAAATGAATAATTCGTAACACAAGCACTTCAAACATGTCAAAGATTAACTCGAGATTACCGCTTCAAGAGGCACGTTCGCTGTGGAAAACTCTTATCGTTGTCTTTAAATATCCATAACCCAAAAGGGTTAGCAGCCGATTCAGTTATGTTCTTTTCAAGCAACATTCAGTTCATACTCTTTCTTGTTCATTTAAAAAGGAACAAAGACAATTTAGTAGAGCAGTTAGAAAATATATTGACAACTTGAGACTTAACAAGTCGTCGCGTTTTATGACTATTGTAAATAATGAAAGGGTGTAAGTGTTGATGAATGGTCAATAAAGGACGCTTTAATTTTAGAATCATAACTTACGCCTATTCTGGTTTTGTCATCACCTCCATAAGAATTGTAGTTAAATGAGTTTTTGGATTTACTTTATAAACTTTTGTATATCTACAGCTGGTTATATTTATTCGTTGTTTCCCTGTTGATGACATTATTTCAGTATGACGTGCTGCTGCTTTACGTAGCAGTCATGTCGTTTGTAGAGCTTCATTAATTGAACAGAACCGCCAAGTTTGTTTATTCACATCAAAACTTGATATTTTGCGGTTAACGTTACTCAGATTGACTCAAATGCAAATGTACTGTAGTGGTAGAAAATACCAAATTACACATCAGATTGGTATGAGTTCTATCTCACGTGGTTTATATATTTATAGGCGTCTTTCTCGGCCGTTTTACCCTTTGTTTGCGAGTTCAAATGCTTTTTCAGACAACTGCGAATTCTTTATTGACCATTTAAAAGAAATATTAATAATTTAAAAGAAATGATAATAATAAATATAATAATAATAATTATAATGATTATAATAATAATAATGATGATGACGATGACGGATGATAACTAAATATGAACAAGAGAAAATGAGACAGATCATGGTCCCTTGATATCAAAACCACTCCAGTGATCAATCGTGTAAAATGATCACATTTTGTTTATTTTATATATGCACTCTAGACGAGATGTAGAAAGTTGTCTTTTTTTGGAGGCAAAAGCCTCCTGCATCTGTGCCCTAGTTTTGCCACTTTATAAATCAGTGAAGCCACATTTGAGCACATTTAGTCGTCTAGTGGATCTTAAAAAAGATATAAGTGATAATTCTTTCGTGATTAGGCATTATCTCAACTAAAATTTTAAGCGATTTTAAAATTAAACGTGAGTTAAAACGGATAGAGACTTTTAATGGAGAAACTTGTTTCGCTTAAGTAGTCGGCCAAAAGAAAAGACTTTATGTTCTTTTGTAAATTCGAAGTATTTCGCAAATAACGTACATTGTCGGTGTTAGGTGAATTTTATATTATTCGCCTACTTCGATTGTTTCTTATAATGTTGAAAACCAGGACATAAGAAGTGTCGAGAAACCACTGAAAGCTATTACTTATTAGTGCGTGGGAAATTTTCTCAGGAAGGAACCCAAGCATGCATATTATTCATTTAAAATTATAATCTTTTTTGCATTCTTCTTTGCCTCTTCATTGATTAGATACGTATCATGCCAAGAGAACTTCAAAAGGCGTACCAATGCAAAGAATAAATTATTACTTCCCCCTCTGAAATTGAATTTTGTCATGAATAAATCAGTGGAGGTTTTCTTAGACACTCGTGCATAGCGTGAACGAGTGAGGTCGTGCATCATAATCTATCACCGCTTTAAAAGTGTTCGCACGAGTATTTTCGACAGAACCACGACCCAATTCAGTCTTCGGTTGTGGCTAGATGGAGATCGAACGAGTTTTCTCAATCTGTTGTAGACTTGGGAATACCACTCCTGCCATAAACTCTATTTTTTTCTCTTACAGCTGAATAGTAATGACAAGGTTCCTGTAAGGAACAATGCCTGACTTTTACAATGAGGTGGCAACAGGTATGAGGTTTTAAATCAGGGTAGCTTCCATTTATAACCACCTCAAAAATTGAGAATATTATGAAATAAGCGGTTTAGTTCCAACTATAGGTGGAATACATCGCTTTTGTTAATGTCTTCGAGTAAAATACCTGTTCTTTAGAATGAAGATCAAATGTAGTATAGACCAGTATAGGTTTATCGAGGCAAGGAATCGTTGCCGACCTTAAAAGGCACGTGATAGTAGCATTTGATATTTTTAACGAGCAGCAAATAGTGAATACAAAGGAGTTTGTTAACGTTGCTTTTTATATTTCAGTTGACCATATTGTGCAGAGATCATGAAGCCTTCTTAAGCCACGGACGTAACTAACAAAGACGATAAGGGAATGGCAGAGTAAGAACGTGTTTTGTTTATTCCCTTAAGTTTTGGGACATAGTCAGAAGTGTATTATTGGAAAAGAAAATTTAAAGCTGGGAAAGTGATTCAAAAGTACCAATATTACCGCGTGGCTTGTCTGTGGAGGGTTTTGAAATATTGACACTGAGAAACGTTTATCAGTGCTGTGGGTTTTGGATGTGCCTGCATTGTTGAGCCTGAATTACCACATGGAAAGCCACGGCTGATATTACGTTGGGAGGTGTTGCAATTTTCAGATATGTACTACATAGGCTGTAGTATTTTAAAGCCGAGAGAACCGGGGTTTCTCGTTTTGATCAATCTCGCATCGCTCACGGACGTTTGCAACTTTTTTTTTCTTCGTGAACAGAATGTTGCATTTTCATGAGGTTCTTCATGTCATCGCTGAGCCATGCAGAGTCAAAGTTAGTTTTTCTTTTTAAAATGTCTAACAGGAACTTCCCAATTTTTTTATGTACATGGTCGATCCACCCAGTCAGCTAAACGGCGTACAATTTTATTTTGTCACTGGAGGTACGTAGATCTGAAAGTCATCTTTGTACTACGCTTGTTTGCAAAGTAACTGTCTTGCTGTGATACGAATTATGTTTGCTTTCTTATCACTTGTCATTTTTCTTTCAACTGATAATGAGTTTACTTTCAACCTTTATCAGTTGTGAAACTGGTGTGTCATTAAATACTACAACGACCTTACGTGTTGATAACACTGAACGTCTTTACAGATACATAAAATAACTGACGTGCTTATATGACAGTTGACGAAGATAAATATTTCTCTCACTTCGAACAGATGCTCCAATTGTACGTGAGGTTATTTGTTTATATTGTTGCAAATTTGACCTCAATTATTTAGTGTACATTTTTTGTGATCTTCCTTTGATACGATTTTGCTATGAGAATTATTTTAATTGCCCCGTATGATGTTTTTTTTATCCTATATATTTAAAGAAACTGTTTCATAAACAATCTGTTTCTGCTCCAACTTTAAATTAAAAGTTCTCATCAGGATTTATAATTAGCTGAGCAAAGTTAAAGTTGGTAAAACAATTGTGTTAAAAATTAAATGCATTTTAAAAGTTGCATTTAACAGTGCCGGCGTAGTTGCTTTGTTTCTTGGGTCTCTCAATGTCACACCTGTGATGATAAACTAGAATACTATAAAACAAACAGAACTTACGCGATGAGAATATCCCCTTTATGGGTACACCTTCTGTGGAGAAAACAGAAACACAGAAAGAATAACCATTATTACTGTGCTCTGCTTACTAAAGAAGATGCCGCCGAGAATGAACTTGACTAGCTGGCTAAACCGGCCCACATTACCAACACACAGTAGTAAAAAGGAGGAGCTGCTAGTCTGCGTTGTATCACCTGGCTTCTCCGCTAAAAAAATTACTTTCATTAATTTCGTTGTTTTTCATGTTCGGGACCTGAATGTGACGAAGTAGGACAATGTCTTTTAATGATTAAGGGCCCTGTTAATGTTTCAGCTGAAGAGTTTACTGGGGTTGACCATTTAAATGTAGCGTCTTAAGTATCTAACTATATATGAATTATTTACCATCGATTATAAACTTCATCATATACCGTAGACCATGTAAAGGGTCGAGCTGCGCCATGATAGACTCACGTAAACTATACTTATCCGCTAGAAAATTGAGTTACTCACTATTTTGTCCCTACGCAGTGCTTGCTATTGATTGAAAAACAAACATGCCACGATATACCATCGGTCTCGGCTGTGATCCGCCGATGCCCACCAATAGCTCTAGTACTAAATAGCTTATGTAGAGAGATTTCGTGAACATATGGCAAATATATTAAACGAGATCAGACCTTGCCGCGGTTTTAGAGCAAGACTGCAGTTCAAGTTGATTTGTGTTCATTTTGACAGGTGATATTTACTGTTAGGGCTTAGGTTACCCTCGTGACTTGTGTTTTCACCACCTGTTAAAATTCCTCACTAAAATAATGTTATCTAAAAACAATAGCACCACAGAGCTAGCTGAATGACTAAGATAAACAACTGCATTAGTGGCCTCAGCCGCCAAATTTCAGAGGTTTCTTCTACGAAGGAGGACTCAAAGAAACATACTTAAATCGATTTATAGTGGCAAGAAAATGGAAAAAGGCTAAAGTAATGTTCCAAAAGTACCGACCCCGCGAAAGTAGCAGAACAGTAGCTAACCTTCCGATAGTAGCAGGTAGTTGCCGCGCTAGTATAAGTATGATTCCCCGATGAATAGTGGCCCCAAATCACAACACAGTGAACAAGAACGAGTATTTATATAGTTTTGCTAGTCACGTTCTTAGTATGTGGCTTTTTGTTGTTTTTAAAATCGAATAATATTATATGGCTGTAATTATTATAGATGTTATTTACCCACGTATTTTGAACGAGATTTTTAGCTCTTTGACGTAACGTGTTAAAATAAATGATTGATTGATTGATTGATTGATAACTAATGTAATAACCTGAGCACCAGAAATAACACAGTTAAAACGATGTTTTGTTCATTACTGAATGCAAATTCCATCTGACGCGTTTTTCTCCTGTTCAGTTTCACCTCCCTTTAGAAGACAATGGCATTCTTTTTCCAGTATATTTAAATAGGTGTAGACACACTTGTTACGATTATCATGCAGGCCCCGACTACACGTATCCGGATATTTTTTAATCTGCAACTCAAACCTTTTTCCGTCCACAAGTAGCGTACTCAAATCGAATTCGCCTGTCCAAACGCATCCTATGGTATACGGATGCACTCTAAAGAAACCAAGCTTACACGCTGTGTCGCCATCTTGGTTTATTGTTCGGTAAGAGAATGAGCTCAATTTCGCCACGTCATTGGATTCGAAAATATCCGGATTCGCCGTCGACACCTTATCGGATTCATTGCGGATTTATTTTTTCCACTATGAAAAGCGGGTTAAAAAATTCTGGCTTCGCTGCCAAATTCATGGCCAAACCATGTAAAAAGTGAGCAGCTTATCGGATCTGAAAAGACCTACGGCCCCAAAAAATACAGCTGTCCAAGGTTGCAATTCATGACTTTCAGTTTGGACTCTATCGTGTCGTTGGCCCGTTAAGCTCTTTACGTAGTATCAGCCTTGCATCATTGTCTTCTAGTCCTAAGATTACCGCCATATTCAAGTCGACCGAAACAAGGAGCGTTACCACCTTAAATATTAGAGTTAGTCACTTTTGCTTTGGTTGCATACTCTAAGCAAACTCACGCACCAAATCAAAACCGAGCGTAATCACATATCTTATTTTGGTTACAACTTATCTAGCTGTATGCGATGTGCACGTTGTGCGGCCTTGTCTGGGGTGAGAAACAAACAAAAAAAGGGCGGCAACAAAAAGAGACGGAAAAATCATGGGAACAAACACTGCGAATTTTTGATTATTTCAAATCTCGTTTTGAAGAAAGAAGACAGCAACGAGGAAACTACTCAAAAACTATCATTTACATCATTCACTGGCCCTCTTCGATCGGAGAAAAGTCACGTATTCATTTAACTTAAAAGTAACAGTACTTTATGGAACATGGCCATGAGGAGTTTTTGGGCTATTGGTCTGGCTGATTATCAAAATATTGCTCGATAGCTTTCATTTGAATGGTAAAAAAGGTAAAGTCTGCTTACGAGCCAAGTGGCTCATTAGGCCGGAGCTTATCCCGGTTTCCTTAGCATGAAGCGACTGAGAGTATTTCTACTCCCCCCTGAATGGGATGCTAGTCCATCGCAGGGTTACCCCCCAGCATTAATTTCGCCGGTACCCATTTATACACCTGGGTGGAGAGAGGCACTGTGAGAGTAAAGTGTCTTGCTCAAGAACACAACACAATGTCCCCGGCCAGGGCTCGAACCCGGACCGCTCGATCCGGAGACGAGCGCACTAACCATGAATGGGCACTGTGCTAAACAGTTCCATACATAGACGTTCAGGTTAAAGCCACCTAATCTTACTCAGCATATCTGACAGTTATACTGGAAAGAACCACTCAGGAGCTTTCGTTTGACTTATGGTCATGCATGTATTAGCGTTTCATCTACGGGGCTAAAGTTAATGGATTAATTTGACATGAAGACGGAAATGCATCAAGATTTAAACAATACTTGAATCCTAACATCCAAATTGGTATTGATTGAATGCAGCAAGCACATGTACGCACAGAGAGCCTATTTAGAGTCAACATTCTTTTGATTCAGTTGACCATGAGCATATACAAATTTAATATGAAATATGAATTTTTCTGAAATGTATATTAAGGATTATTAAAAACTGGATCATTGGATAATGCAATTCGAGAGTTTTTATTGGCTAAGCCATCATGGTATATGAGCCATTATACCATGATCTACAAAAATGGCGAGCGTATGCGTGATTTTTTTTTTTTGGCTTTGTTTTTTTTTTTGTAGTCTAGTTTTCTATATTTTGGGGGCGTTTTTAATAAAACAGTTATTCCACTCGCGCTTGTTGGATATGAGATGATTATAGCCAACGAGGCGCGTAGCGCCTCGTTGGCTATCTATCATCTCATATCCAACAAGCGCTCATGGAATAATTGTTGAGTATATATCAAATATTTCCAAGAGATTACCAAGGTAAGAGAGTGAATTCCCACATATAGGCCTTCTAACCAAGGTAATTCAACTCAAGTTATTTTTAGACATGGTACCCAGTTCTTCCGCGGATATTGCTCGCACGGTGTGTGGACAGGCGAAGCGACTTTCTCGAATTGAAGTGCTTGAGACGAAATGGGGTGGGGGATGGGGTGGGGGACGTCATTGTGTATATTTTGATTTTGTTTCATGCAAGAGATGTTTTCTGCCCTCTCAGCCGTCTTTTTGTTCGGCTGGGCTTACGTTTGTTTTGTGCTCGTTTGGCTGTTCATTATTTGGTTTTAGGGAGTTGAATTAATTTAAACAGCAACAAATATAATGACTCTGTAAGCGTGCGTTACAATTTTTTATTCATTTCTTTTCCGTTGTTTACAAAAGGTCACAAAATAGCAACGTGAAATAGCCACATTCTGCATATTCACCAAGTAGTTGCCACCTAACTTGTGTTTGGCGCTTCTCTTTGCTTTTCACTCGTTTGTGTAAACATTTATGTGCCGTTCATTCAGTTGTTATCGTTTGTGAAGGGAACATCCTTCTCTTATTTTAACTCCTATTTAAGTTTCCAAAAGCATGAAAACATACCGAGAGCCGAAGCTCTGTTGCTCAGTGGTAATCAAAATACCAAAGAACACATACCCACAACGTTGAAGGTTTTCCTTTGCTTTGAAACGAAATAATTAACGAAACGACCTAAACTGATCCTCCACGAAAACATCCACGCAACGCGCGAGTAATATCCGCGGAATAACTGGGTACAATGTCTAAAAATGACTTAAGAGGGATTACCTAGGGTATGAGACCTATATGGAGGATTCGCTCTCTTACCTTGATAATCTCTTGCTTTTTCATAGTAACTCATTTCAACGAAAACGTTTTCAGTGTGACACCTAATGCAACGATATTCAGTTCCGTAACTCGCAAATAACAGCACAGCCCGAGGCTTAGTCACAGGCTGTCCTATACCGGCCAATCAGCGTTTTCTACGAATCAAAAGGGAATTGGGAGTGCACCAGAGACGATTTCGAAGTGTCTAAATGCCAAAGAACCACATTTAGACATGAATCCAATTCTGCCGAATAGATCAAATGACAGTAACATACAGAGCAGTAACCATTGACAGAAACTATTGTCTGCAATTGTCTGAATTGTCTATTCTGGTCTTTCAGAATTCCAGTCAGCTCAATTTTCAGGCTCCCCAGTCGACAGCCAACCCACGTTATAGCGGACACCCTCGGGAAGTTTGTCAGGACTGCCTTTCAGTCCGTATGGCGATAGCGAGAGTCCGCAATAGCGGGGTGGGTGTTCTGTTGTGACGTGAAGTATCATCTATAACAGACTACTAGTATACCTTAATGGTAAAAATGCTGCCGAAAGGGAGAACGATATTGAGTATGGTAATTGTTACCCTATGAACTGAACTGTGAAGAATTGTTTTGCACAAGACATAATGGTATCGTTATGATAAGAGATCAATTGAAACTTTCTTCAGGTCGGGGGTTTTCTAGGTTTGAATAGATATTGCGTGCATGTGGCATTTTTTGTTTCAGAATTTTTGGTTATTTCAGCTTTCATTAATATTTGGTGTTATGCCTTGTCTCCTCTGTCCTCAAAAAGACGAAAGTAATAATACTTTTAATGGCAATTGGACAAGAATCTTTGAGCAGGACTTCATGATGTGTTTCGCTACATAGAGGGGGGCTATTATTGTAACCTGTAAAAACCTGTTTTCCTGAGAAAATGAATTGTGGCTAAACACCAACATTGAGCAATAGACATTCCGAAAAAACTGTTTAATAAAATTATATATAAAATAACAACTTGCAATGTTGTAAAATCAACTCGAAACTATTATGAATTTGACATTATAATCACAAACTCTGTGAAACACTACAGTTAATTTTTTTATGACATACAGTACCGCTCAGAAATAAGCGAACTTCGCATGCGCAGTCTATGCGCGCATACGTACATGTATAGGTATTTCTTTGTTATTCACCTCTAACTGTTTCTTTTGTGAAGTATTGTTGGACAAAACAATAACTAGCTTTGTTAGGGAAACTCAAAAAGCGAGAGCCGTTCGATTACAGCCAAATTTGCATATTGTAAAAACATCTTCAATGAAGCTATTGTATTTCCAATCTAGTCGAGTAATTATCACTGCCTACTTGCAACGACTGCTTGGTTTTCTCCCCGTTTAGGAAAAGAATATCATCCGCTAAGCATAAATTTCATGTTACCGCGAAGCTCACGGGAGATACTCCGATAAAGTCTAGCAATGCCGTGTAAATAGTGTCACAGCGGAAAAGCCGCGTCACGATCTTTTTATTGCTTTAAGAGCGAGCAATATAGCCAAGCGAAATGTTGTCTTTGAACAAGAAGCTTTCTCCCACCCCAAGGAGTTTTGGTTCAGAAAGAAATGGTTCATTCGTGGAACACGTTCGCGACTCATTTCACCCGCTACTATTCCTGTTAAATATAGCGCGAGTTTGTAAACAACACATCACTTGCTTTCAGTTTCAAAAGCATTGTTTTCACATCTAAGTTCGTAGCTTTAACAAGAGTATCACTAAGTATTGTGGAGCAAATTGACTTAAGTCTTCATTCACGGTAAATATAAATAATGAGCCAAAATTCTCAATAACTTCGTGCCGCTGTTGACGTGTTCTGCTGAGCCGCTTTTGCCATCGGATAGGAAGTGAAATAAAATATCTCGGTTGCATAGGCGTAAATCGGTGATTTTAAACGGTGGTACGTATACGATCTATATCCGTAGAAACGATGTATTATCGGAGTTTCTACCATGCAAACAGGTATGAACTTTTTTGCAATATAAAGTTTTCATCTTTCAGCACGCGTCGGCGAGTCACTTGCTAATTGTCTATCGATTTTAAGCTTCACGGCAAGTAGTGAAAATAATGATTCTATGGTTCACTGCGCATCCTAAATCATCCATTGGCGCATAACCACAATTCCTTGCGCCATATCACTGCGGATCCTAAAATATTCCGTTCGCGCATAACCACAATTCCTCGCGCATACCACTGCGCATCCCAAATCTCCCATTTGCGCATAACCACAATTCCTTGCGTTTGGTAAGAAAAAGTGATTGCAAGCCCCTATAATGTAATCTTCTGCTGATTAGAGAGCTGCCTCGCTCGTTCGCTTCAGGCTCACTCGCTGCGGCAGCAATAGTGTTTACTGGTCTATACTCTTAGCTTCCGTTTCTTTTAATTTGTAATGCGCATTTACTATGATATATAATAGTAAAATAGACTAATTAAAATATGAACATTTTAAGTAATATATAAAACACGAGAAACATTGTTCCATCAGGTTATCCAAACACCGAGAAGAGAATTGAGAATACGACGCGCAGCGGAGTATTTTTAACGAAATTCGAGGTGTTTGGATAGTGGATGAAACATTGCCTTGAATGTTTGATATATCTTGTCATTCGAAGCAAAACCAAGGAATAAACGGATAAGTACAATCGTCAAAATCTACGCTAATTAACACTGGTTATCGAAACTTCCTTCACGGTTGTGATTTTCTTGTTTTAACTTGATGAATGATCAATACAATATGTCATTCAATACGTCCAAGTCTGTTATGATGAAAAACGAACAATGAAAATTAGTTGTGTGCGCAATTCCTTAAGATGGCCCGATAGGCTAAAAGGAACCAAAAAGTTTGTTTAGATATTGCGAAGAAAGATCAACTGTGTGCAATTAAATTAAAGTATTGATAGCATTGATGCCAACACCCCTGCACTTTCACAAGACAATATTTGACTTTCAAACAAGCCCATCTTGTAAGTTTCAGATCTGTTTCGTTCTGTGAAATCAACCAAAGTTTTGACTGTTAACTCTTGTTTTTAGTGCTTTTTACAGGCGTTATCTGGAAAAAGCCTTATTTTGCACCAAACCCAGGGCACAAATTTTCTCGTGTCATGTGACAGATGTTAAGATTGCGTCACGACACTATTGGTCTATGATTACCTTAAGTTTCTGGAATTTCTCTTTAAGGTGGTCTCATACTCTGACATTCAAATTTTTCCCAAAAAAAAACATGTCTTCGGAACACGAAGATTCACCATCCCGGACCAATTGTTAATCGTATTTTGAAACGATTTTGCTGTAATTACTCCTTGATTTACGTTTAAATTAAGAAATTCGCACACTTGTAGCTATATTTCAACATAGCAACACCCATAGCAACCATTGTTTACAGTCTGAAAAAACGGACAAAATGAATTCAATTTAGTGCACTTTAATGATACTTTACAGAAAGGCTTTAGAGATGTGTACTTATGAGAATTTTGCATCATGGTCCTGAACATTGTTTTCTGTTCCATCTTGTACGCTCCTTATACTTGGTTGACATTTCTATGACTTGTGTGTATTCGGGTATTCAATGAAACATTTCTGTAAAACCTTTCGAAATACCCCTCTCCCCCTTCCTTTAACCCCCCTCCCCCTTCACAGGGCCAATTTAGACTCTATGAGACTAAAGGAAAACTTAAAAGCCATATTCCTCAAAATGACCAAATAAAGGGATCACCAATATTTCGCGCACGATATCTTTACAGGATTTTAACCGAATGTTGTCAAATTTTCAACATTGGTAAAGGACATAAGTATCTAGGAGGCAAACCTCCAAGATTTGCAATTTATGAAATTCTATCCCTGTTATTCGGTTAATATGGTTAATTGCTGCGCAGCGAGCGTAGCGAGCGAGCAGCAAAATAAACAGGATTTAAGAAGGAATGTAAAAGGGAGTACGAATTCTCGAATTCATCACTTTTTACGAGAATGCATTGCGGCTTTTTACCAGAATGCATTGCGCCTTCTACCAGAATGCATTGCGCCACGACTGCTCCTGACCGCGAACAACACGAGGTTGTGACACCGTTGTGCTGGCGTCGTTTTTCGCGTGGATTGCAGTTGAGAAAGGTTAGTGGTTATGGTTTGCTTTAATTTACCTGTAAAGACTGTAAAGCGATGTGAGCGATATCGTGCTTGGCTTTCACAACCCTTGTTGTTGTCGTTAATGCAGACGATTCGATTAATTGTCACACAATAATTTAAAACTTAGTGCGTCAATTTCCTAGCAGTCACGCATCCTTCGCCATGAAGAGAAATCGCCGGTACTTAAGCTTGTAGAATAATTAAAACAAACGAGAACCGTAGAACACGTTAATTTATATCTGCTGCGATCGATTTGTTTGCATCTAAACATGAATTTAAGCTAAAACTTCAGCATTTTCACATATCGCCACGGACGCGTCCTCACCGCTGGTCCTTATCAGAGTCTGTCACATTCGATTCTAGAGACATGTGCGTATCAGTTCAGAATTTATAAGTCAGCTTTCTACTCTTACAATTTCCACATCTTTCGTTTATTTGGATTTGGTAAAGAGGAGGTTGATGTGTATCAATTCATGTCCAAACAGTTAAGATCACCATGTGCTTTAGTCACGATCACCAGCGATGCGTCATATGTATTAATGTGTCGTTGTTTTCTTGCAGACAATTTGGAAATCTGCGCCACCAACAGCACCAACAACACGAGGATGTCACAAAGTCTTTTCGCGTGGATTCCACTGAAATTTTGTTTTGATTTACCTGTAAAACGATGTGCAGGAGAGCGTGATTGACTTTCACAACTCTTGCTTTCGTTTTTAATGCAGTACGTGAAAGTTTGTAAAAATCTAATCGCCCGGGTCTGGACGATTAATTGTCACATCTTATTTTAAACTTAGTATGTCATTTCTTAGCAGTCTCGCTCCGTGGTCGAATTCTTAAATCAGATGAAGAGAAATCGGCGTTACAAAAACTTGTAGAATAATTAAAACAAACGGAAACTGTAGAACACGCTTATTTCATATATGCTACGATCAACTCCTTTTCATCCAAACATGAATTTAAACTTAAGTTTTAGCGGTTTCACATATCCGGCGATCGACTAGCCTGCGAACGCAGACGTATTTCCGGCTATCACTGGTGCCGCCAGCAGAGACAAGCGATAGCCGGAAATAGTTCGCAGGCTAGCGATTGACGCATTTTCAATACTGTCAACACTCTAGACTTAATGCGTACATGTACAGAATTTATAACTGAAATTTCTGCTTCTACAATTTCCACATCTTTCAAATTTCATCTTCTGGATTTTCTGGAACAGTTGGGGGCGGGGTGGGGAGGTAGATGTGTATCATGTGTGTGTGTGTGTGTGTATGTGTATGTACTTTGTTGTTTCGATCCCTTGTCACGCCTCGCCATCGAATCGTCATGATGCATGAGGTTGATACATACAAGGACAGATTTTAAGTTACACACCACGACTTGACACGACTTAAAGAAATAAAGGTTGTAATGAAAGACTTGGAACGATCAATGACTACGTAAAATATGTCATTATCAACAGAATGTGCCGCAGCATTGCTATCTTTTAGATACCCTAGTATTAGTTAATATTAGAAAACGTTTTCTAAATTTTACGAGATAATACCCCTCGAAACACTGCTTTCTGAGGTTTGGCTCCTGGATAACCTGCTTGTGGACAGCATGAACTGAATTCCATGCTTCTCGAACCATCCATTAGTAAGTTATCGTGTTTGTAATAAACACCAATTTTAACACTTAGGAGCTAGTTATTCATTAACTATTGTGGCATGTGACCTGCAAATGCTCATTTTTTGAAGTCAGAGTGCAAAGTCCTTTAACGTGGTGCCAAAACTGTTCCACAGAGTTGTTTTGCCAAAATACATATTTTTTTTGTACAAGTTAATACTCTTCAATTAGAAATGTTGGCGTGAAGTCAGTTGGTACAAAAGTAGACTTTTGAGAAAAATGCACTTAAACCAGTGTTTTATACGATAGATTAAGCATTTAACTGACAAACCAGGAAGTTGGGGAGAGAAGGGGGGTTTGCAGGTTTCACTCGTGATTACAGTATCGAGTTGTGCATGTCTTAACAGCTATTCTACAATGTATCGTTCATATTTGTTTAGCCTGCGAACAGGCTCCCGGCGAGGAAGGAAAATAAAATTCGCGAGCGCGAAACTGACAACTAATGCATATTTGTGGTCACTTTCTGGCTGTAAACAACCGTCGCTACGGCCGTTGCGACGCAAAAAAAAATTATACCACTGCTGTGTACTTTTCTTGGATTTTACAATCCTCTAGAGGCAAATTCAGCAAGATCGTTTCAAAGTGCTTTTTACAAGTCATCAAGGGCTTTGAATATTATGGTTTTTATATAAAAAAAAATTATTTTCTTCTGTTTTTGATGAACGTCGTCATTTTTCACCCCATCGGGCCACGTTAACAGCGAGTCCGTAATAGCAGGATTGTTTCCATACATTTCTTTGTAATTTTGGTCGTGGATGTTGCTTTTGTCGATAATGGCTGCGTGTCATTAAGGTGACCGAACACAGTTTTTGATACCTGTGTTTCATTTACCTTTTTTCTCTAAAACCCTTGATCCTTTGATCACCAAAAGTGGCAGCAAGCAAGTTAACAACGGACACTTCCGTTTTTTGATAGTTAAGCTGACGTATGTGCCGTTGTCATGGCAACGTCAACAGATATATACCTTGTTCATTTGAAAAATATCTGGTCGTTAGATTTTCTGCCAACTTGCATACAACTCGAGCAGGCAACGATGCTCACAAGTTAACATTATTTTGCATGATAATAATCTAACAGAGAGATCTTTGATCATCCCTTGTTGAAGGTTCACTGGAATATCTAAAAATGTTTCTGTCAAAGCTCATTTTTTTTCAATACTCCAATTACTTATTACCTAAAGTATTTGCGTGGCAAATTTCGTGAAATTCTAAGGTGTGGTTCTCGAGAAATCAGAGGCGTATTTCCGAGAAAGCTATTCCGCATTATCGCAATTTTTCGACGTGCTACGCATGCGCTACATTTAACATGGGTTATTTCGGTTACAAAGAAAGATCTGATAACTGCTGGGTTCTCTGCATCGAAACCTTTTCAAACACACCTTAGTAATAAAAGACTAAAACTCTAAGTACACTACGTTCAGTCGTGAAGAAAAATAGCAGAGAAAGTGGCAGGCATTTAGCAAATAAAATGATCGCTGAATCAACGGCATGTTTGTGTTTTTGCAATCCTTCTGCGCGCATCAGCAAGAGTTCGCGCAAAGACGAGTAATGACCGTATTCCCTTTCCTGCCTTTCCAGTCTGAGAAACTCTATATTCTCCAACCGATATCAATCTTACCTTGATTAATCAATTAATATAATTTTTTACGAGTCATGAATTCCGAACAGGGGTGGGGTGAGTTATTTGGTAGTTTGTCGATGAACTGCATAAACTGGTGGAGTACCTAAAAGAGTGTGTATTAACATTTCGGATTAGGCTACGCGCATCGATTCTTCAACAAGTTTCCTCAAAGTTTGCGTAAGAAGACTAAGAACGCAGCATTCACGATTACATCAGTACAGGAAGCACCTCAGTCAGAAGAAGTCGAGACAAACAGCTCTCTCTCATTAAACGACCCATTTCCGGTTATCGAACGCCCGATAAACCACAGGGTGGTCCTTGGGCACGGTACGGAATGCATGCAGAGGCGATGACGTGGCTATCCTGAGCATCCCAAAACAAACTAACAGATGGATAAGGTAAATAAAAGTAAGTAAAATTGGTTCAGAATGTGCGTAGAGTGGGAAGAATTGACAGGACTAAACAGTTCATGATTTCGGTAATCTTTCTTTTTCTATTTCCGGTACAAAAAGGAAGGCACCGTTCTCTGCAATTTCCTTCGTAGTTTGATATCTAATACTCTTTGTCAATCAAATGTCAATGTAATGAAGCTCAGGCTGTCCATCACGCGACGACTCCTTTCGGCTAGAGGTCATAGTTTACTTCTGCCCACATTTATGTTGCTTCATCTTTGGCGCCAGCGGTAGATTTCAATTGGATTGCTCGGATATGAACCGACTCTAATACAAATCTGTTCACCTCTGGGCCCAGTGATCTTGTTCGTTTACAGTTTTAAGGTGAATCGTACTAGCACTTTGGTTGGTGGCCAAAGACAGTGAAATAGTGTTGCATCAGCAGGCTTGGTACTGGAAACGCATGAAATGTAGAACGTGCCTTCTTGTGAAGCAATCTTCAGCAAGATGAATGAGGATCATGATAAACCGTTTAAGGTGATCGTTTTCGGTGATGCAGGAGTTGGGAAGTCCGGTAAGAATATAATGTACTGAAATAATTATTTGTAGCTGTGGTTGAATTGAGGGAGCGATTTATGATACCTTTGATCCCCAAAGCAGTGGACTTTCGCGAAATGTTGATATTAAAACTTCTGATAATTCAAGGCATACAAATGGTTATGCATACTCGAACTAAATCACGCGCGAGCTGAACAGGTAGTACTAAGTTAGAACCACTTCCGTCGTCAAACAGGAAGACTCATAACCTGTCAAGTAAACTATACGTGCGCCACCAATTACGATTATATACATCAGTTTTGTTTACACGCAATGTTCTTATTTAGAGCTACAGTCGAGATACGCATATTTTCTCATGTTTTTCAGTTGATCCCTTTATACTCAAGAATGGGAGTACTTTGGTTTTATTTTCGCAATCTGATATTATAACATCGTCAAACGGACAGGCGGCGATTTATTTCGGTGTCACTGTACTTGAGGTAATTATTTTGTGCAGCATCTCCAAAGTATATGAATGGAAGAAATGAGTAAAAATCAAAAGGAAGATTTCAAATTCTAAGCACTGGGTCGGATTTGTTGTGACAGCAATAGACGTCTGTTTGATTGACAGGTCTATGACGAGCCTAGATCAGAGGGTCACGCGACTTGGAAGTTCTTGCCAACGGAAATAAAAAGTCTCACGTTTAATTTTGTCGAGTTCGGGATCTATCACGCGATGACCACAAAACTTCATTTCTCAAGACAAATTAAAACTCGATTTTTGTTTCCAGGTTCATTGTTGTAAGCACGGCTCGCGGCTATTCGGTGGATCACACTTCACAAGGATAAACCGATCATTTTCAATTTTGTCAACAGAACTGTCAAGTCATGGTTCATGAAAAAAAAAAATTCGAGGAATACTATCTGAATCATAAAGTGTGCTTTCAGTAGAACCCATGAAGTGAATCATTTGCTTAATTGTGCTGGTGATGCAAACATCTTGCTATGATTTACCAGTCGTAATCGCGCTATCTGATTTTACACATGTAACCCTCTGTAACCCTATAACGTACGTATAACACCTGGAGTGGTACGTTCGCCTTGTTGAACAGACAATTGAACGTGATAAGACCACTGACGGAAGCCCTTCAACTTTGTCTGTACAGTAAAAGCCCGGGTATAAGAACCTGGATTTTAAGAACCTATTA
>CM042748.1:12518286-12542072 GCA_022496165.2 Catalaphyllia jardinei
TACAGTAAAAGCCCGGGTATAAGAACCTGGATTTTAAGAACCTATTAGGCTCCACATAAGTATAATTAATATATTTAGTACACTGTATATTTAGATGAAATTCATATGAAAATATAAGAATCTATTTTAAGAACCTTGGTAGCCTAAATTTGCTTTAAGTACCATTTATATAAGAACCCATTTAGGCTAAATTGAAAAATCTAGGTTCTTATACGCGGGCTTTTACTGTATTCTGCATGGAAATCACGTTAAGAAGCCCAACCAAGCTAAAAATGATTCGTTTTAGTCTAGCAGCACATTTAGTCATTCCAATCTATTAAAAGCAAACAAATGCTAGAAAGAGACTCACTGCCAATAACATACATCTATGTCAACTTAATGTGGAAACCAGGGGCTCCACGATTGAACAACCTGCCACAGTGAGTCGCAGAGTTAAGATCAATGGTGACCGATTTCCGAGACAACGAGCGCCGAAGACACAGACAAGCTTTACGGGGTCCGCCAGGAGCTATCCTCCCTGAGGAAATGTTCTGGATTCTAGCCACCCAAAGTCCCTTTTCCTGGGTTTCTGAGTTAAGGTTATTCTGACCGGTTTCCGTCAATTGATGGATAACATTATTTATTATATAAGTACTGAGATTTACTCAGTGCAAACTCACCGAATAAAAACAGTCTCTCTTTGATGAGAAGCAATCTCATTGGTCGTACGATTTTTTCACTAGTGAAAAATATCGTATGACCAATCAGAGACCTGATATGATTTTTTTTCACAAGTGAGAAAATTCGTATCGGTTTTTCCCGCTTTTCGGGGCGATCATGCGAAGTATAAATTGAGAGTGAATGTTTGCAACGTTCCCTTCTTTCAAAATCGATTCACAAAATCATAGCTTCAAGGTTTGCAGACATTAATAAATTCAGTGGAACAATTTATCGAGGACCACGAAAACGAAAATACAAGAAACGAGGAACGACCACAGTTCATTCAGCTAGTTCGGCCGCAGGTTATCAACAAGGCCAGCAAGCAATGTCGAACTTTACCCTTGCTGTTATTCATGGTGGTCAATTCAACCGTGACATTTCTATCAGCAGTCTTAATCAATCACCGACCTTGGCAACTCCAAAAACTGAGATAAAGTCAACAAAGAGGTATACAAAAGACTATAAGTACTCGACTCGATTCAGAGTAGAAACCCTTTGTTAGTTTGAAAGCTTAAGCTTATATGAGCTAATGTTTTCAGACGTCAGAAGTGGAAAAAGGCCCAGGCTCGTCAAGGGCGGTTACGGGAGGCACGGGAGTCAGTGGGTTAAATATTTAACGGCCTGGTTCTGACTGTAAATGATAAAAACAACCATAAGCATAGCCGGTAGTGAGGAGGCCAACAACTGGAGCATAAATACGTATTCATTGGCAGAATGGATATTAATGCCTTTTTTCAATTCCATAACCTTCTTGATGAAGTAAAACAGAATGGAAGGCGATGTTTATGCTTATGCGAATTTATTAATGAAAACGTAGTTTGTCAGTAACATCTTGCGTATGTCACCGGATTTTCACTCATGGCATGTACTACAATAGCGGCCTCGGTTGTCTTAAATCCTTAAGCGACTCAATATTTAACTCTTTTATCCAATTTGTAAGGAGCATTTGAGCTGTGCTAGCATCGCGTCGCGTGTCTATGTGACGATAAACGCCGACTCAAAAGCTCGAAAGTTCAAAATATGTTCATTGTTACTTGCTTATACCCTATTATCACGAAGGCAAAAATAACAGCAACAAACATATTGATTTGCGGAAATGTATTGCCCCTTTTAAGACGTTTCGAATGACTGAAAGCTATTTTAGTACTTATAGTGAAAATGTATAAAACAGGAGTACATGTTATTAAATTCATTATTGGCATACTTCAACCCCATGGTGAAGTAAATGACATGTAGTCTAGATATATATGAAATGTCTGGCTGCCTTGCAGTCAATAGTGATCAAATGTGCCACGTTCGTTTCTAATTCTGTTTAAATGACACTAGAATAAAAGCTCATTCAAATAGAACGGCGGGTGACTTAAGAGATTATTTCCGGCTCCCAGATTCAGTTGTTATAAAAGAAACCCTTGAAATCAGTCTCGACCACTTTCGATATATGAAAACAATATTTCAACTAAAATAGCCGCATTCACACCTATTCCGTCACGAAATAATCTTAATTGAACTAGTAGCAATCAAAGATTATGAGAGTGCGTTCGACACCGTCACTTAAACATATATATATATACCATACATAAATGATTTTCAACCTTTGTCGAAATAATCTTAATTGAATAATACTGGCAAGCATTTTTGGCGACAATTTCTCCAGGTAACCAGCCGTGCCAAGTGAAGAACAGCCGTTGTTCCAAACCCGGCCAATAAAATAGGGAAGTACAAGACAATAGTAGAAACAGCAAAATACAAAATGACACTTAAGTGCGAACTTACGGTAAAACCAGCCAATGCACAGAGAGACAGTTCAGTTCCCGCCGAAAACAATATTGTTGTCTACCGCTTATCGTTTCAATCGATCCATGAAAAGCACTGCATGGGCAATAAACACAAAAATCCGCTTGTTTCTCAAAGCCAGAACCTATATTAGAAACCGAATACTGTTTTTGAATGGGGTCATTGCCATTTTCGTAGTGTTTTGATAACGTTGTATATAGTAACTGTTTAGATAACCAAGTTGTACAGACAATATGTCTGAAATCTTTCAGCATCATCAATTGACCAAATTAGCTTTTTAAAATTACTCGAAGCGACGTTTGCTAAATGCTATTAAAGTACAACTAAATGCTTGCGCATTACCTGTTGATGTTTCTGTCTTCGAATTCAGGTGTCTATCCGTCCCTTTAAGTCAACATGAACCTTCTACGACTCAAATTTCCAAAACTAGTGGATTAGGGTTCTTGAATTTGTCTTTCTCAGTCCAATGCTTGCCCTGAGGACCCTAAGTCCGACGATGCCAGCAGGGTGAATAGAGAATTTGGAATCGAGTTCCTCGGTTAACCGCAGTCATACCCGAATGGAATGAACGGAAAACAAAAGGATGCTTTGTAATTTGTTTTAAATCGAGAACGCCGATAAAATGGAATCATCAATATAGTGGTTATAATTCTAGTTGAGCCTTGCATCATGGCGTGGTACAGTTATTCAGTTTGTTATGCAGTGTCCGGCATAAACTCGTGCTTGGCTTCTCTTCAAGTTGCATCTTCGCCTTGGATAATAAATTTGTTCTTAGTTCAAATTAATCAATTTCGTCGACATGATGCTACGAGAGTGTTCTAATACTCGCCACGCACAGGATTAACACCCACTCTTTAATACACCCTGTCTCAGAATACCCATGCCAGGGAAAGATTTTTTTTCATCCATTTACAGAAGCACTGTAGTGATAACGTTGAAAAGTTGTGAAGTGCATAATCGGTTGGTATTTTACAAGTACTACACAGCATGATTTCACTTCATGTTTAAAGCGTGATAAATCACATCATCATAAGGGTTTATCCATGAAAATCTTTTCCTGTAGTCGGAATGATAACATGTAAATAGACACAAACAGGAAACGATAATCATGATTTTTTTTCCCGCCATATCTGCTTTCCAAGATAAGTGCATGACAAATGCTAAGGAAATTATAATCCAATGTACCGCCAGAAAATCTGTTCGTCCGCCTTATTAGAGCTCGTGTTCTTGGCAGATAATTAAGCAATAAAGTGAACTCTTAGAAGTGGAGAAAAGTTCAGTTTAAACTGTTAAAACAGTTAGTTATTAGATATGTCTCAAACATTTAGCAGCCATTTTGTTGACCATAAATTATTATCTGTCAGATCAAATTTATCTGATTAACTGTCGGTATGCCCTTATGATCCTCATTCATCGTAACTTATATTAGAGGCACTTGCACATTTCAGCAACTGGGAAAACTTTCTGAAATTAAAATTAATTTCTTGAGCCTTTTCCCAGAAGCTATTTGTCATTACTATATATAATCTCACCCACTATTTAATTCGAAGTAGTATTTAACCATTGGTATGGTGGTGGTATTATGGATTACCTCCAAACTCAGCACTGGAAGATTCCCTTTGAGAATTTTATTTCCCTAGACTCATCACTCAGATGCTGCTGTAGTGTGAATACTTTTTTTTATGTAAATCGTAGCCTTTTGAAAAAAGACGTCATACCAAGGAACATAACCTATCGTGCTTACGATTACCTTTATAAATGTTGACTGTCAGCCATCTGAGCCATGTCAGTCTTGTTTGGCGCTGCCTCTTTGTGATAAAATTAGTGATAAAAATAAGAGCATTCCAACAGCTGAAACATTTTTTTCGTAAACTGCGTGGTGAACTGATTTTCACGTGAGGTTAAAATTTGCAAAGAGACACAATGATTTTATAGAAGCTATGGGTTCCAGATACCTGTAGCAAATAACTATGAATAATGATCGAAAGCCCGGCGACAGTTATCCTGGTTTGTTTTGTTCTGAACTTAGACATGTTGCTGCCGATGAATAAATATTTTTATTGTAGAATAAATGTAATATTCAGTGATTGCTGGAGCTTGTAGACGTATTTTTCTGTTTCAGTACATTTGTATTTCTTTCCTCATCAAAAAGCTCCTCAGACTAAACGCTAAAAGACGGCCCACACGAAGATTAATGCGAGAATTAACATCATGTTGTCAGCTTTTTTGTTAACTATAGCATCAGATGGATTACTGAACCAGTTTTCACTCATGTGGAAAATCACTTCTTCGATCCTGAGTACTGGTGGCCCTATTTTCAATGTTAACAATGAAATATTTTCAATTATTTGTTTACTAGGGTAAACGACTCGTAAACTAGTTATTTTTATGGCACAGTTCGATTTCAGCCAATTCGAAGTCAACAAAAACGTATAGATGAAAGACAATAGGGAAAGTGGTTGAACGCCTGGAAGGCTAATTAAGTTAATTGGAGTTTTGGAATGCTTGCCAAGAAAAACAATCTTACTAGATACAAAAGGATAAGTTTAATACCTATAATTAAAAACCTAAGTGATTAAAACAGGTGAAGAAGGCACCGACGAATCTAAATAAAAGGTGTTGAATTGTGCAAACTTTATCCAACACGAAAAGGAAACGTACTTTGCTCAGTTTTGATCTAAATCTTGTGCGAAAGTTGCCGGTGTTGCTTTAAATCTTTACGATTAACGAGGAAATTTGTTCTCAGTCAGCCTCCAAAAGTCTCGTGTATGAAACAGCTTCCTATTAGTACGCTTAACGAATACATTTATAAACAATCACTTTTGAAAATCTTTGACTAAATTACCCCTTGCTTGATTGATGAGTATTTGATGAACACTGCACTGAATACGGGACTTTGACTGTTATTTGCCAAATCACAATATGTAAATAGTTCCAAATTATGATAGGAACAATAGTCCTTTATATACAAGCAAACCGACTTGCCCTGAACATAACCGCGGTCGGTCATTGTGTAGTTTCCGCAGCAACGTGATATGATGGAAGTGGGAGGTTAAACTCATGCAATTTCTTTTCTCGTTTCCTTCTGCGATAACCTGCTAACTTAATTGTGATCCTTTGCTTGTATTATATTATATCGAAAAAGGTCACCCTTGTATGCAATAAAATAACAGAAGACACTGGTATTGAGCGAGGGCCGAGTGCAAGCACCAAGTTATTAAGACCAATATAAACTTATTACTATTGACACAAAATGGTGTTTACCCATCGTAATTAACAAAATTAGTTAAATTAACTTTGAAGCACATTGTGTAAAACACACAAAGTTGTCTTTTTTTCTTTCGGTCCTGTTGTTCAGTATCTTGTTCTCTATTCATAAAAAAAATCATAGCAGCTATCACGCAGAGAGGGATATTGCGCGGCGTTTTGCTGAAGCATGTTATCATCACGTTCCAGTGTTTCGTGCTGTTCAAGCGGCTTAAGAAAAAATCACGCTAAAAAAAGACTAAAATTCAAGACTTGCTCATCAAGACAATGTTGAGATTATTGACTTCAACTCTTGTGTTTTATCAGTAGCTATTCATAACATGTCGTTGGGCGTGATGAAAGCACGTTTACTCATCCTTAATGTTGATAACTGTATTCTAATTCTTGAACTCTGAGTACTTTAAGTGCCATCTTCGATTTCCGGAATCTTCGCTGCACTGTTCCAGGGGACAAAAGTTACCAAATTAGACTCTTTACTTCATTTGGTGTAAAATAGATCTGCGTCTCGAGTTAGGTCACGAAAGAACTCTCTTATATCCCTAAATACAGGTGTCTCAAGAACGCTTGTTTCCTTGAAGGTCGTCAACAGTGCGCTTCTTTAACTTTAAGCGGTCTGTTTCTCGCAGCACATTCCCAGTTCTACTTAAACTAATTTTTGTGGTTGTGGTGATCTTTCTGTGAAATCCTTTTTTGATTCCCATAGTCGTTTGCTTTTTCCATGAAAAATCCATCGTAGATTGGAAAACATAAAGGAAGGATCTAATCTAAGAGCTTCAATTAACGTCGATGACCTCTTGTGGTCCCGAAGACGTGCACAGACAGCTAGTTGATACCCTATTTTGTTATCGCAGCTGAGAAACGCAATTTCCGTCGTTGTTTACTTGATCATCCGCACAGAAACATTAAAACGTACTTGAAACCTTCAAAGTTTTACAAGACATGTTTAAATGAATAAGGCGACTTGGTGCGGTTTGAGTGCCCTTTTAAAAGGGAATTTTAAAAACGATTGCTTCCCAAGTATTGCTGATTTTGTCAACTAAACTGTGTTTTCCAGATGTGAATGGAAAGCTAAACCATTCTTTTCGTTAGAGTTCTGTCTCTGCTTAAAAGTTTCTTCAATCAATCGAATGCTTGTCAAGGTTGATAAACAGAAAGTGTAGTTTCCATTCGCTGAAATACCAGCGAGTAATTCAAGCTGTGATGTTAAGGCTTAGTACGAAGAAACATGCAGCAATGTTACTTTTTCTTTGTTACTATGAAGGTCTCGCTTTTCAAACAATTAAATAAGCTTGACTCAAACTTAACATCGAAACTTACCTACATCTTGACAGCGTTTTTGTTTCATGGGTCTTATCTAGAAGTATCCTTATTACACTACTGAGTGCATTACGTACGTCTGAGTTATTCATTATACACCTACCCTACCCCTGTTGACTCTACTTTATCTTGATTTGCAGCCTTGAGTATTCGCTACGTGTCTAAGGAGTTCTCGAGCACTTATGACCCAACAATAGGTAAGATGGTCAGATATGCCAAGTGCCAGTAGACCGCATAAACAGCCAGGTAGACGTATGTGATGACATTTCGGATCGATCGATGCGCATTTCTGACTTCAATTATCCGGTTTTATAAACAAATAAAATTAGCACTTGAAAAGAGTCCAGCAGAGTTTAATTTGTCTTCTTTTGTGTGCGAACGCAACTTGTGTGCTACACCTAGTGGTTCCTTTGTTTGCTGAAATTATTAGTAAAACTTGTGAAATGTTTTGTTGTCAAGTTGTATATTGAATTTGTATTTTCTACTTTCATTCGTGGGCAGTATTCATTAACATTTGAATCAGTTTTCACACATTCAAGCAGATCTTTGTTATCAGTCACACTAGAGCATTTCAGAAGCGGAATTACTTGCATAGTTAAAAAAAGGTGCACATCTTCGAGCTCAGCTTCTGCTGTTGGTTTTCTATTGAGTTGATCAGTGTAGATCGATGTAGCCTACGAAGCCTAAGCCTAAGCTTAAGAAGCTATACTGAGAAATACATGAAGTCAGAACTGCAGCAAGATCGTTATTTTTCAAGCCGTGTTAAATCTTTGTTATACTTTCCATCCATTTTTGATGCGTTATCATTTTAAAAAATGCACATTCATGCGACTGGATCATGCATGTTGGTTAGTTCTGCGGCAGGGAAACACACGTATGTGATAATCTCAGTTACCCTTTCAATCTCCGCTTTGTTGTAAGTTTCAATTTCACCGAGAAAGTATAAAATGTTAGCTTTCCGCCTTAAAAAAGTGACCACTTTCAGAAAGTTGTCTGTACCCACTTAAACAGCTCGCTTTCCGGGGGAAACTGATCAATTAATTAAAGGGGTTTTCTGACTCTCATTTATGTTTTTAAAAGAGGATAAATCTTCGAAAGGGAAATTAACCACGAAATTAAATCTTGTAAACACAGCATGTTCTCGAAGAGAATCACGAAAACCTTGCTTACTCTTTATTAACTTTTTTCCTTTCCTCGAACAGTGTACTCAGGAGTTTATATCAAAAGAAAAAACCTTCAGCTAAAGTGTTTTCATCACAATTGCACAAGTCAGTTTGCTTGAAAATGAGATTAAAGGTGACTTACTACAGTTTTGAATGGTATGGGAGGCCAGTTTTTAATTCTTTTGAAATATATTCCAAGATGTTTTTCCTTCCCCTAATTGCTGCTTTCTTAAGGTTTGTAGCATCATCTGTGAAACGTAAACTTGAACAATCAAACGCAACAAATAACCAAACTGAAAACCCAACTTCCTTATGAGAGACTGGGCACTAGTAGGTTTAATTATGTTTTACTCCACCCGTGTGACCCCACCTTAAAATTTCAAGAATTAGTAATTGGCTATGATTAAAATGCAAAGTAAAATAGAAATCTGTTTTGCAAAAGTTTTTTTGCAAACTAAGTGTGATATTTTGACTATTTCAAAAATAACTCAAAATCTGTCCCTTTTTTTTACATTAATTTAATTACATTAATTTAAATTTCAATTAAAAAATAGTAGAAATTAAAATAATTTAAATATCTACAAAACCGCTTATAGCATAGCTAATCTAGGCGGGTTGTACTAATAGTCTTACAAAAAGCTATAAACGGGATTCACCCCTACTAATCAACTGTGAAAATATCATCATGGGTTGTACGGTAGGTTTTCGAGCAATCTTGGATTTAAGTCTCGCTTTTACAACCTTGGATGAGAATTGAACTGCGTCAAGTGATATGCTCCTGACTGCGTATGCCTTTTATTTAAGCGCCCGCTCATGAAACGCCATGCACGAAAAAATTTTCACCTCAGTGTCATCTAAAATGCTGTGATTTTGTCGTTATATTTTCAAGAGGACAACTACGAAACTGATATCGAAGTGGATGGATGCCCGTTAAAAGTTGAATTAATCGACACGGCAGGAAATGTAAGTAAGCAAAAAAGAATTACCACAATGGTCAAGAGAATGCTTCAGAATATGACCGTTCCTCCCTTCAGTATTCAAGTGATATTGTTAATACAACTAAGTAGATCTGCTGTTTTGTCTGACAAGTGAAGCACTTAGTTTAATTGATGGAGTAAATTAGTCGATACTGATTTTAAAATATGCCCAGGATTCCCTCCCATGAAAATATCAGCTTTTCAAATTTGATAATCGTGTTTGAAAATGAGACATGGTAATCTGTTGTTAAAATGAGTGAGAATGGGTTTTGAAAGTATGACAAAACGTTCCTGACATGCAGTAGAAGTATTTGTTTTGATTGCAGTGCAATGCTATGCAATTTTTCTTGTCATTTATGATAGCAACAATCGTGTCCATGCGAAAATCTGTAACTTTAGAAATTTGAGATCATACGTTAAGAGCAGTCGTATGTGATGAGGAAATGAAAGTATCCGCCAAAAGGATATCGATTCCAGTAAGATTTAGTACTTTTCTCTAAATAGTTCTGTGCGCATTATTTTAAGGACGTGTTCCGGCGAATGAGGGATCAATACGTTAAGAGTGGGGACGGCTTTCTGTTGGTTTACTCCGTCACTGACCACTTGAGCTCGCACTCAGTCACAGCTTTCCATGAACAAATCATCGCTGCTAGAGGAGAAAAAGACAAAATTATACCACAAATTCCCTTAGTCTTGGTTGGAAACAAGGTAAGGCTCAATAGGTTTTTATCTTGCATGTTTACTTGATCACTTGAGCTTCCAGCAAAGCTTTCCATGAACAAATCATCGTTGCTATTTGGAGAAGAAAAAGGGAAATTATACCACAAATTCCCATAGTCTTGATTGCAAGCACAATGAGGCTTAATTTTTTTCTTGTATGTTTGCTTTTGACTATCTTTGTTGTTGCTGTTAGTCGCGGTGGTGGTGATCTTTCCTTTGGAATAGAATTTAAGGGAGTGGAGAATTTTTATGAAGGGTAGCTATTCTTCTTGTCTTCGCTTCAAATGAATTGTCCTTAGCACTCGAGGGAGAAAGTCAGATACAATCCGCTGTCTTTAACCTTTTCACGTCGTATTGGAGCCCGCTAATTTCATAACTGGTTGCTTGGAAAACGTATATATGCTGATATGACGACAAGCTTTTGTCAGAATCGTCTGCTGAACGGTAAAAATATTGCGCTGAAAATATTACCTTGCAAGAAACAATGAGGTAACAACTGAAATAAATTATTTTGCCTCAAGGTAAATTTCAAAATCATCATTGCATGCTGGAATGGAGTTATGTTTAATTCAGCATTCATGCACATTGCGCTGAACGTTTTATTTTTCTTTTGCCTTTTCATAGTGCGACTTAGAAGATGACCGTGAGGTTTCATATCTAGATGGAAAGAAAATCGCGGCCTCCTTTTCCTGTCCGTTTTTTGAGACCTCCGCTAAGAACGACATTGGTGTCGATGAAGTATTCATCAATCTTGCAAGGCAAATGAAAGAAGCGAGAGCTGACTCGGTTCGAAAAGCCTTCATAAGGGAACGACGAAGATTCTCTCTAAGAAATATGTCTTTAAGAGAGAGAAAGTGCAAGGAGAAACTGCAGGCTTTGAGGCCGAACGAAACAGTGTTAAGTGTCCCAAGACGGAGACGGGGCAGTATGTTACGAGGATTTATATGTGGAGCCGGAAATCTTGGTACCACTGATATTTAGAGGACGTATATCCAGATACTAATCAAATATTGTAATTAATGTCAAGACAAAGGAGTATGTGTTCACGTGGTACTGTTTCATGAGCACCCAATAGGTGCAAAATAGATGACAAGGTAAAATGTGGTCCTTCTGCCGTTGGGAAACACGTATTGAAAAAAGGGGAATTAAAAATGCTATTAACTAGAGAAAAACAATTGTTTAAAATTGTCTGTTTGATGGCCGTATGGATCCTACCAAATCGGCTCCTTAGGAAGCTTTGATGATGGTCTCTAAAGAATCTACATCATCTTTAATTTTTTTTTGCGTAGGGTTGTGTGCCCGGTACAGGGCGAGAAGTAAGGGTTGCTCAAGGTGTACTAAAGCATGGGCGTAGCCAGGATTTTTCAAAGGGGGGGTCACACTGAGTCATACAGAGGGTACTTACCAGATTGTCACCTGAATATTGTAGGTTGTTTGCTTACAAAAAGGCTTACAAAGGGGGGGGCATGGGCACCCCAGGACTCCCCCCAGCGACGCCCTTTTAAAGGTTTGAAATTGGTTACTTTTGACCAGAGCTTGCGTCATGTCAGTCGATCAGGGAAAAATACACTTCGAAATTACTACTGATCAACTATGTAAAGTCAACCAAAATGAAATTTAGCTTAACGTATGCGGTTTCATTTAATATATTTGTACTCTACTTAAATACATGTATTATTTGTAAAAAAGAAGAGAATTATAATTGTTCTTTAAAGCCTTTTCGTTGTAAAAAGAGGATCACTGTTACTTAGTAACTATTTCACCTAAAACAGCCCAGGGAAAGGGTGCATTCGATGTATCGCAGTATAGGCATTTAGCAAGTTTTACTATCTATCATTACAAACATGTCTAGACTTACACGACGCCACGTTTGACATCTTGAAACGGTGCCATGGGCATGTAGATTCCACTGTGAGCATTAATTTTGGGAAAACGTGATTCTAATTATTTTACTATCTTCTCTGGTCTCTCATTTCTAAGTCCTGAAAGCGGGTTCTTTGTTTTTGTGGACCTTGAAGTTTGATGCTACAGTGATTTTATCTCGGAAGTCTCGTAAATGTGAATTCTGCTATCTTTCGATAGCAGGACCATGGAAAACACATTTGCGATCTCAGTGTAAGTTGGCACGTCCGATTCGACCTTGGTTCAAACTACTCGTGACAGATAGCGCCATCAGTTCAACTCGGTCGATAGCTTGGGTTTTAGGAATCTACAAGTCATGTACTTCATAACAATATTCATCATACATGAAACTGGAAGAAGTCACTTCTGACGTGGGTGCATCTTACTGGAGAGATCGTATGCAACTATTATACTTGGACGTTATCTATTTTAACTTCATAGTAGGGACTGTAAAGGCATCGCGATTACTAGTGACGTGGCAACAGGCTCAGTAGGTTTCCTCAATCTTTCCTGGGATATTTTTCAATCTATACCTTTGACCTCGCTTTCTACACCCACCGCCCTCTATTACGAGTCAGTTCCCTGTACATCAGTTGCGGTAGCCGTTTAATTTCTTTTCTTCTTTTTCTCCCATGAATGTGAGTCGTAACCAGGACGGCGATTCCGACAAGAACTACTGACAGCATTATCCACCCTCCAACCTGCAATAAATAAGATGAAGGCGCGAATATCTTTGTATATGAAGCGTATAGAAGCTTATTTTAAAACATGGGAATATTCGAAGAGAGGGGGCAGATCAGTTAAAAAATTGGTATGTTACGCTTTGAAAATCTGCCTCTGTCGTGCTTTTTGAAACAAATATTTTACAAGGATGGCCTGCATGGGTGAATTGATGAAAAAATATTGCAATGTCGTAGTAGTCCACCCAAAGCTGTTTAAGGCTTCCATAGGACTCCGTGAAATTTACTGCCCGCCTCGTCAATGTTTACTAAGTTTTAAAATATTAATTAACAATTGAAAGTTTTTTCTGTTGCAATTTCGAAGCGAAATTTGAAGTTTTGTCATTCTGCTTATCCCAATATATTCTTAGCTTAGAATCTTTTGTCAGATGATAAGTGCGCTCTTGCATATTATTTTCAGCTGAAATGCTAATAAGCAAACTATCCCCGGTTGAAATGTGTGTATTTTTTGTATGCCTTTTACAACTGATATTGTGAGTTTCCGCTGTATGACTTTTTGTACGTAAATTTCAAATTGATTCTTTGATGAAGAATTAGAAGAAAGGGCTCATCATCATGAAACGTTTTCAGAGCCTCTATAAATATAGATCTTAAAGAAAGCGATCAAATTTTGAAGTCAGTTCTATATGAGTAAGTCTACCGGTGCAATGATTCAAACGAAACTTATACACAGGAACGTGATCATAGCTGTTGTTGATGGTCTTATTCCTCTGCATTCGCCATATCAGTTTCAAACCAATTACCATTACGGTTATTATCCGACGATGAATTGTAAATGGTTATTTAATGGCCATTTGCGAAAATAACATTTTGGATGAGATTGAAAGCGTTGTTCGCTTCTTTCCTGTTTTGCTTTTCAATCTAAAATTCCTTTCAAAAATTACATCTAACGCCTTGAAATATGAGAATACTGTACTTATAAACAATTACGGTTCAGATGAGCAGTACTGCCATACGTACATGCATTGTATTAATACTTACGTTAAGATAGAAGTCGACCCATCGAGTTACGTATGTACCGCACGATTTTTCACCAATGTTTCCTGCGGAACAGTCGTCGATGGCAGAATTCGCGCTTCCTTGGGGGAAACTAGTTGAATTTGACGGGAAAATAGCGGTGAAATTCCTTGAGTAGAGTTTTGCGCGAGATGGTTGAACCGACGTTTGAAGTCTACTTGCCCCTGCAAGAACCGTTATGGACGAGACGACATGTGAGGCCAAAGAAAAGACATGGGGAGTCACACTTTGCTTCGTTGTCCGTGGTTGCTTTGAATTTTCTGATGAAGCACTTGCAGTTTCTTGGATAGTTATTTGCGCAGTTGGCACGTGAAACGTTGAATAAATTGGTTCTGTTGTAAAGCTTGCAGCTGCTGTTTCTGAAGCAATGGTCCCTCGGTGACCGTACATCTTCGTAGAACTTTTTACTGGTACGTTTAATGACGTTTTAATCGCCACAGACGATATAACTTGGGTTTCTTTCGCTTGAGTCAATCCGTGATGATGGTTTACAAGATACCCAACCAACGACAATAACAGATACAGAACGCAACTCTCCGAAGAAAACATGATGGCTTGGTGCTACTGGAAAAAAAATCGATTCTTTAGTTTAGTTCTGCATCTGGTCGGTCGCTTAGGTTTCTGAAGGGACTAAAATTAATTCAGTGGTATTATGATTCGCATCAGCTGTTTGCATCACTTCTGCAGCTTACTGTAGCAAAAACATTTTGTTTCTGGTACTCGATTCTCGATTTGCATTTCTAAATATGTTTATAAATTCTTAAATAAACATTTCGTGATGTCCCGTAGACTGTCTTTCTGTTGCAGCTGATATATCTCTTCCTTTTGATAAAACCATCAAAGTTCATTCGGCACGCTGTCAAAATACCCTTAAAACTGTCTCTCTAATCGATTTGCGCATGGCAACCACGCCAGGGGCCAGAAAATATTAACAATATCTTGACTTACTGCTAACGTTCAATATTAAAAACAACAATTAGACAACATGAATAATTCTATTCGGCAATCTGTGTTTTTAACACGATACCAAAGTGATTTTTTATTCCGTTTGCAAAATAATCACATTAAATGCCGATGTTTATATTCTTTTTAATGTGAAAGCCATTTTGAGCCAATGAGAGCACTTATGCACCTGCATAAATTAAATCGCACCTCTGATATATTAATTATATGTGCGTTTCCCGCCAGCCAGATTTAATCAATAACAACGACCTTCGGGAAATGCTTTTGGTTTGGATTACTTTCTAACTTCAAGGATAAAAATGTTTTCATTGTTCCCCATTAATTTTGACTAAGACTGATCTTAAAATAAGGAAAATATTATTTTTTTTAAAAAGATATTAATAATGAATAAATTTGCGATAGGTTGATGTTGCTGTTCCTAAGCTTTCCTTTAATTTGTATTGGCAGAACCAACTTGTAGTGTGGAACTGAACACAAAAACACTCAGCCCAAAAACCTTAGCCTGAAACGCGCCAGCGTAATCATTTAAACCATCCCGCAACGCCATGACCAAATTGTTTCTTGCCCCTGCAAATATCTATTTGAAAGGCTTGCTGCTCTGTGAAAGGGAGATTTTCAATTTCCTGCAGTGGCGGAGCTCAGTGGGCAATTTTCAATGCTTTTGGTAATTTTGCAAAAGATAGTATGGCTGACTTTCCAAAGCCGCGCACGAATGTAATAAATTCAGTTCATCAGCAAACTAGTGAAGAAGGCATCCTATTCTATGCCTCTATGGCTTATGAGTTAATGAACTATCATGCATTTGAAGAGTCGTAATTTTTAATAGCTGCGATGCATTGTAAGCATATTCATTTGAAAACAAAATGATGATTTTTGAAACTGATGTTAACTAAAGGATCGCGGAGGTAAAACGGCAAAGTTTCGTCATGCATGTGGAGTTCTCAGTGTGGCTCTTTCCATCTTGGCCCAGTTTACAAATAAATTTACAGGCAGCCCAGACGTACTGTTCGTGAAGTTAATTTATAAACAACAGAGCCGAATATGTATATGTGAAGTTACAAGCAAAATTAACTGCAAAGGAGTCAAAATATTTATCAAATACTTACAATAAATATTGCTTTGCCTTAATATCATAGTCTGTTTCTTTGTCCTGGTCAACATCTGATCTATTTTACTGCGTTTTCTCAGCTAGTTCGCTAGCCATCATGGTCGCGTGGGAGCTGTTATCTTAGAATTATAATAAGGGTCCAAATCAGGTTTAAAAATCGAAATATTGTAAGATACAACATGCATATTTTTAGCCGAATGCTTCCTTGCTCATCCTGGCTGGTTTAAACGGCATTTTTCGCTTTTTGCTATAAAAGATATCTTCCACTATAAAAGAAGTAAAGGCTGGCTACAAGCTCAACGGATCATCTCCACGCGAAGCTCAATAAATTCCCGAATAATCGACGGATCCGCTCCAAATTACGATCAGCTGAACCATATATTCCGTGGTTTCCTGGATAGTGCTCTCTGGCTTCCAAAACCCATCGAAACTGCACGAGAGCCGCTCATCTATCAGCATATACTTAGCCTTTTCGCTCCGCCATGGACCGTGTACTCGACGGTTTTACTACGCGTTTGAATTTCAAGCTTAGCGACCGCGCCCCGCCCGACAAAATAGCACTTGCCGAGGGAGGGACCGTGCTATTTGAGACTCGTTCGATCGACACGGGGGGGGGGGGGGACTATTGCGTTTGTGCACGGTCCATAGTGGCAAGATACCTCGTATAGCAAAAAGCGAAAAAATGCCGCTTACACCAGCCAGGTTGAACAAGGAAGCATTCGGCTAAAGGTATGCATGTTGTATCTTTAAAACCCATTTGGAACCTTATTATAATTCTAAGATTACAGCTTCCACGCGACCATGATGGCTAGCGAACTAGCTGAGAAAACGCAATAAAATAGACCAGATGTTGACCAGGACAAAGAAACAGACAATGATATCAAGGCAAAACTATATTTATTTCAGTTGAAGTATTTGATAAATATTTTGACTACTTTGCAGTTAATTTTGCTTGTAACTTCACATACACATATTCGACTCTGTTGTTTATAAATTAGCTTCTCTAACAGTACGTGTGGGCTGCCTGTGATAAAATCAGTTATAATACTCATGAGTGGTAAGAGCTTTTCGGTGTCCTGCTATCTTAAGTCTCCATCTTCACGTACGTACTTCTCTTCTACTCAGGAACATCTCTTGAAATCAGTTGTCTACTCAGGAACATATCTTGAAATCAATTGAAAAGCGTGGCACGTCAGTGGTTAATTCTCAACACACTTAAAGTGCCCCTGTGATAAAAAAAATCACTTCTTTTTTTTCTTGAGATTCTGAAAGTGTGTCTGCTTAACACTTGACTGGCAAAATTCTGGTCTTTCATTTTTATCCAAAGGCCGTTTACTTTGAGTGTAAGTTTTGGATTTCACGATCCGCCATCACTCACGTTCAAACCTGACCGATTTGACCTCAGAGGGTTGGATCCGGGAAAAGTGACGTCAAAGGCTCACCAGCTTATAATTTCTGCGTGTGAACGCAGCTTATTATGTATGCAAAGTGCGAGTTTAAAAGTGTGAAAGCCCAAAACTCCCGTGCTGCATATTAATTCTGCAGCGTACACACGCACCGTATTCTTAAACTAGTGAGCCTTTGACGTCATTTTCTCCTCGATCCAGCTCTCTCAAGAACATAAATTTAGTAATGGCGGATCATTAAATAGGAAAGTTTCAGTTAAAATAAATAGGTGCCTTTTTTAAATCAAGGATTAAAACTTGGGTCACTTAGTGTTTAGTTAACATAGTTTTGAAATCCAAAGGAAAAAAATAATTTATTTTTTGTCACAGGGGCACTTTAAGGCAAACCTTTTGAAAACTGATCGCATCACATACATTTCTTAAATTATTAGAGTTTATTTCTCTGTTGGGTCTGTTGATGGACCAATCACTGAAGGACAAAAAAGAGGGAGAAATATGCGTCACTTGAAGAGAACACCTGGTACATGAGGGCCCAGGTCTGCCCCGTGTTTTCCACGCTGTCAAAGCTGCTGAAGTTTTCTTTTCGCCTGTATGTAAGTCCTTTTGCAGGTGTTTTGTAATCCTCATTAACCTAATCGCAATTTAGAAATTAAAACTATGGTAGCAGTGGACAGCCAATCAGAGAGATTATATCGTATTAAAAAAAATCGAATGAGAAAGAAAAGTTTTCTACTTCATCTTTGTAGATTTGCATTGTAAAATGAGTTCGTCGTTTCAATAAATGGTCACCTAGACCGGTGTTTATGACAGATGATATTCATAAAGCTTTCTATTTAATAATTAGAATATGAGCTCGGAATTTCTATCGCGTGATAGTTGACGAGGGCGCAGCCCGAGTCAACTATCACGCATAGAAATCGAGAGCGAATAATCTAATTGTTTCAGTATAAATCTTCTAGTAGTTCAAAACTTTATCTAAATCCTCTTTACAGACACTTCGAAAACACAAAGAAGCGGCCCCCAGCGCACGCTGTTACGCTACTTACTATCTATCACAGATTAGTATAAATCTACTGGCGTTCTATCACGAATGCCGTTCTCTGATTGGAGTACACTGAGTACACTGCTACGCTATTCACTATCTATCACATAATAGATAGTGAGTAGCGTAGCAGTGTACTCTTGTCGGCAAAATGAAGGCCGTTTCTTGGCGTTTTTGAAGTGCCTGTGAAGAGGATTTAGATAAAGTTTTCAACGACTAGTAGATTTATACTAAAACAATTAGATTATTCGCTCTCGATATCAATGCGTGATAGTTGACTCGGGCTGCGCCCTCGTCAACTATCACGCAATAGAAATCTCGAGCTCATAATCTAATTGCTAAATAGAACGTGAGTAGCGTAGCCAATCAGAGGACGTCATTCGTGATAGAACGCTATTAGATTTATACTAAAATTCAATAATTTTCTCCCACACCGTCTATATCTTTGTATATTTTGATTGACTAGACGAACACTTCTTGGTCGGCAGATATACCTTTTTGAGAGGCCCAATAATGTTAAAAATGAGAGTGACTTGATACTGGAAAATTCATTGTTGTAATGTATTCTTGTTTGAATGTGAATCTTTTGTAGTGACAACTTTGCTTGTTCACCTATTTATGAATTGCAATGGGTCTGTAGTTTTTGAATATTTTTCACGGCCGTTCAAAGTGGTCACAAGCTCAAACATTTTTGCGTTTTAAATTTCCCACTTCGCGTTACCTGCCAATGATTTCCCTTTATAGAAAAGAATCCCTCAATTGTTTTTCTTGATTCCTTCTAGGCGGCGAGTTTCGAAAGGTGCATAGAGATTTCAGTCGCGATAAAGCGTGGCATTCGGTAGTTGTTTTATCGTTAGAAGCCTTTCAAACATTCGCGGAATGCAGGTGAAAAGAGCAAGACAAGTGGACAGCCATACATCATGAAAAATTAATCGGCGACAGTTGAAAACGCGCTGCGCCATTCATATTCACATGGAATAAACAAAGAGCTTTGTGGTTCGTTTGTGGCCGAGTCACAAAACGGTAATGTATTTTAGTATAGTAATTAGGCACGAAACCAAACGTTGAGTAGCTTTCGAGGACAGGGAAACATGCAATGTAGACGACACGTTAAGGACCCAAGTCATGGCGGTTTATTTAAGGACTATCTTCTGGATTGTTACCGTGATTTCACTGATTTGCATCGTCTTTTATGGAATCAACAATTTGCCCTCAACAGTTTACTGCCCCACCACAGAGCGCAAGTAAGTGATAAAAACCTTCCTTGACATTTCTTTGTCAGGAGACCATCATGTGTTTCCATCCGCGAAATTATGGCTGGCTTGATTCTATCAAAGAGATAAAAAATAATATTGATAATTTCTACAGGTGTCGATCTCCGTTCCATCGTTCATTTCATCTTATTATTATCCATCATTTTTTTTTTGAAGGCACACTCACGCCAGCTAGGTTTTAATTGAAGAAATGTATTTTTAGTTGCCTTGAGCAATAATATGTAAGTTGAATGCTTTAAATTGTAAGTGAGGAGTTCGTAAATGAACTTCGCTCCGGCAAACTGATTACTGAAGTCTATCGCCGTGAAATTTTTCAGAGATGCTTTTGTTAATTGTTTCCTGTTTCCTGCATAGTCAATCAGTAAGTCGTACATAACAACTACTTTCGATGTTGCAAATATTCCTCTCCTCTCTTCCTCGTTTCCCATTTTTTGCTACTGACGTTGTACAACTATAAGGAGATATTATTGTCTTGATTTTGTGCTTCCTCATACCCATGTGACGGTAGGAAAACATAAATATTTCTGATGGTAATAATTCCTCTAAACTAAGTCGACTGTATTGGTACAAACAAAAGGACAGCTATCAAAAAAGTAAAGTTAGCAACTTCTGAGTGACTGTTTGAGTAAATCAGTAATAACTTGCGACGCCAGAGTCTTGCGATAATTTGCGCTCGTTCAAATTCTATTTTGTTAAAGCTATTTCTAACTTATTTGTTTAAACAGGATCAAATCCACAAGAAATATAAAATCCCAAACAGTTGACATCTTGCCTGCGAAAGTAAGGAATGCTGTTCTTAAGAAGGAGCACTTTGTAAATATCACATCAGAGCAAGAAAGTCTTCACATCCTTAAGAAGCACAAGCAAATATACAAGCAAACTTGTTCCCCGATTAATCATGTCTTATTTCTTAAGACGCACAAAACAGGTGGTAGCACCATAACGAATATTCTCAACAGGTATGGAGACTCGAAGAATTTGACTTTCGTGCTCCCGAGAAATAAACAGCTTTTTACGTTTCTGTGGCCTGCAAGATTTCGTGTCTCCTACACTGCACCTTTGTACAACTTTGGAGCAAACATCCTGTGCAATCACGCCAGGTTTAACAAAAGACCAATGAATTATTTATTTCCGAAGGATCGTAGTAGATATATCACAATTCTAAGGGACCCCGTTGCCCAGTACGAATCCGTGTTCAACTTCATGCATTTTGCCAAGCCGCTGGGGTTTAAAGACGAGGAAGACCCCTTGGGAACATTTTTGAAATTTCCACCAGCTTTCCAAGAAATTAAGCCACTGATGAAGGCTACTTTAGCTCTCCATTTGGTGCGGAATCCCATGCTTTTTGACCTGGGTTTGGACTTTCGTTATTTCCAAAATAAAACTGCTGTAGATCGCTACATAGAATTCTTAGACGATGAATTTGACTTAGTGATGATTTTGGAACATTTTGATGAATCACTTCTACTGTTAAAGCGACTTTTATGCTGGGAATTGGAAGACATTCTACATTTCAAGTTGAATGAGAGGCAAGATATCCAGAAACGGAAATTCATAAGTCAAGAAGTTAGAGAGGACATCAAGAGCTGGAACAAAGCAGATTTCATGCTTTATCAGCATTTCAATAGAACCTTTTGGAGAAAGATCAAAGCCCAGGGTCCAAGTTTTCAAAGAGAACTGAGGATTTTTAGACGTAAGAAAGAAGTCTTTACAAGAGCCTGTTTACAAAAAGGAAATTTCCTGGACGAAGCATATACTGGCGTTTACGTGAAAGGTTACTCCCTCAAGAAAAACGTACCAAAGAAGAAGAGAATAATGTGCCAGAGCATGATGAAAAATGAACTGTCATATGTAAAGTATTTTAGAGAGAAAATGAGCAAGGAAGTTAGACACATCGAGGAACCAGAGGAGTATCTGGACGATCCTAAGAACGACTGGGAAGTAGCCAGTGACTTGGAACATGATCCTATTCTGTCAGGAGAAGACTCGTCCGCTGATGCGGCTCTGATTCTGCCAAGGCCAGCGTCCATTAAAGAAGAGACGAAAAATTAATTTCGCAAGCACTGCCGTTGTTGGAGAAAACGTATCAGCTGGGAGCAAGGTCCATTGACTCTCCGAGGAGATCACAATTTCCAACGTCAGCCATTGATGTTTCTAGCAACATCACGTGCTCCCCTCGCAAAGGCGCCATATCCTTGTGCAAATTTTCTGTTCCGTCGATCTTTTAAATATGGAAAGACCTTGACAGTGCAAAAATAAAAAAAAAAACAGGTCAGAAATAAGTCTAAGAACGGTTCTAAAAAAGGCGAGGTAAAGAAGCTTTTTTACTTCTCATGGCAAGTCCATAAACATTCCTTTGTGAGAACAACAGGCTCATTTGATATTCGTTCTGATCGTTTTCACTGTCACGCAACGAAAAAAAAAAACAAGAAAACTATATTCAGTGGTTGAAGTCAAGAAATTTTAATGTTAGTACATAAATAAAGATGGCACGTCTCCAAATGTAAGGTCCCTGCGTTTTCCAAAACTTCATATATTCGTCGAAATGTTTTGCGCAAATTTACAGAGCCCTGTGCGGAGTCGCCATATTGGTTAGGCTTTTTGCTCCACCAACATGGCGGCCGGAAAATAGTGTAAGCATCTGGAACTGACTTCGGCTTTCTTGGAGATTGATTATCTGAACTGAACAAACAAACCTTTACAAAGCTGTTTTCCGAACACTTTAACTTTTAAATAAGTTAAAAGTCATTAGATAAGTGCACATTTTTCCACAAACACGATCGAAGCGGTATGTCGCGCGTTTCCAAACCAAGCACGCTATTGAGCTGAAAAGTTGAAAGCAGATATAAAGTTCAGTTTTAGGAATTGACAGTTATAAAAATATATCACTTATTTGTTTATTCGTGTCTAATGATCAGAGTATTTTCACAAGTTAGGTAAATGCGAGGGTAGGTGCGTTTCAGTAGTGCCTATCCTTGCATATGAACGATTCGGCAAAAACTGAAACAACTCTCAAGACGTGCAATAAAAAGTGCAATTTGTAACAAATGCAAACGAATCGTCGCGTACGCTTGATTCATTTGGCTGTAGACATGTTTACAGACTTTTTTTGTTTTCATTTGGCGGTCTAAAGAGAAAGCTTAATAAAAGCGAGGAATTTCATTGCGTCTATAAACACTGACGCCTCTTCGCGCAACCTTGTTTCCAGGGCCTTTTCCCTGGCTTAAGGCCATGGAAACGAGGTTGCTCTTCACGTCTAACTGCCCTATTATCTGGCAATGCGTCAAATTAACACTTAAATTATAGATAGGATATGCATTCCTTGTCTGAAGTGATTTCAGAGCATGGTACGTAGTCCAGATCTGCAGGTTTTCTCACTGGTTTTAGATTAAGCATGTGTTAATCCCATTTCAAGATGGCGGACCTGGCGGCTTTGAGCGCTAGTAGGTCCTCAAGTGACGGCAAACATTCCGGCTGTGGCGTTCTAGGGTCGTATTCTGAACATTAATTATGGATAGTTAAATTATCTAAAATAAGTTTTATCAAGAATAAAAACAGTAAGATCAAAACAACTAAAAATGAAACGACAGGTAGGGTTCTTTCAAAAACGCGACTTGGGACTTTGACGGGTTTCAGCGTCTTTACCCGAAAAGTACTTGAACATAGAAGCCTGAACGTTTTATTTTTCCGTCTTCTTCGCTTGATATTAGGTTTTATAGGTATATCAGACATTCTCTCTCCTTATAATATATATTTAGTTCCAATCTGAGTCATGTTTAAGCGTAAAATCAATGCAAACAGAGCGCAAGTGTTTTTGCTTGCTGAGATCCACAATGTGTCTTTTTTTTTCAGATCAAATCGCCAGAAGCACATTTTTTATGTTTGGTTTTCAGAAAACTTGCGATCCACTCTACCACATCGATAGGCTTTAAAGTTTTTCCAGGTTTTTTTTTTTGCTCAACACCAGTTTGGTCACACGAATCTGGCCAATTTCGACTTTGTGAGAGCTTCAACCCACAGAATACGTGACAGTTGTCTTCTTCTTGGTCGACGCATGTTCTTCATCCCTAGGTAGTGCGTGACGCCTAGAGCAGTGATTCCCGCCAAAACAATGCCCAGCATTAACCAGCCGCCGATCTGCGAGCCAATCAAAAACTTACGTTAATATCAGATATATATATATATAACTTTTATATTTTTAACTTTTATATTTTTAACTTTTTTTATTCTTTCGCTCGAAGTTGTCCGTCCTCGTTTTTTATACTAATCTTCAATTCACTTCTCGAGGTTTGGACTGTGAATCCCTTCGGATCCTTCTGGCGCACAAGCATCTCTGTTGGCTCGAAGCTCTTTAAATTATTATTATATATATATATATATATATATATATATATATA